>JAJSRV010000005.1:0-303524 GCA_021527715.1 Neoseiulus cucumeris | reverse complement strand
ACTCATCTTTCGAAAATATGTCCGTATCTTCAAGATATCCGGGTAGATGCAGAAAGCAACAAGATATGCGCAAAGCTCATGAAAAGCTCTAAATGTGGGCTATGCACGGAAATATGCGTATGCGTAAAAACACAGCCCTATACATGACTTTCACTGACATTTCCATATTGCGGCATTGATGCTCTGAACTTTTAAAGAAGCAATGAACAAAGTAAGGTGCTTTCTTTCACTCAAAGATAAGAGATATCGAAAAATTTGCAGCATCCGGGGTCTTCTTGGTGGCCACAACCACTCGCGTGCCCATTTCGATCACGCTCTAACCTCGGAGAGCCTCCGGAGCTGCGTCACTAGCATGGCACCGATGATGGTTTCAAACAGAGAAGCATGCTCGAGCCTCCGATATCTTTACCGAGTGTCGATCGATCGCCGCGCAACCCTTAGAAGCCAAGAGGTGAGCTTTATGGTCGAATAACGGAGCTGACATAAACATCCGCGCCCGCACTCGGCTCTCTGGTCGATCATCTCTGCGGACTGCGGCTTCTCTGCGAGCCAGCGTTTCTACACATCAAGAAGTGCCGATGACTGAGCGATGTTGTTAACCTGAGCACGGAATTTCATGCATGACTAAATACGTGCATATGATATGATATAATAAATTTAAAGTATAATGTAAATATAACGTGTAATGATAGAAAGAACAAATGGGACAATAGAGATCAATGCGCGAAGTTCTGAGCTCCAGTAGTGACTGACGAGTCATGCGAAGTTCCTGCTTCATGTATTCATCTGTGTATCGATTCAGATGTACAGACCAGACGGCCTGGGGCCGCCAGAACGACTGCCTTCGCGTGGGGAAAGCAGTACTCACGGCGTCGGGCCTCGAACGAGAGCTGCACAGGTCCACCTTGTGCTCACAATCAGAAATGAACGGAGTTGAAATCGACTGTAGGTCGAAGCATCGTTTGACGTCATTTCATGCTATGGCCAAATAATCGGTTTCCAAAATTCTCAGAACTTCTACCGGATACTTTCGACCTTGGGACCTACCTATCAAGGAGGATTCAAAGTTTTGGTACTCTTTCGTCACGTACTCCCCGAAGAGTTTCTACTTTTCGCGTACTTCCCGACGGACGCACACCATGAACTTGTAGTCGCCGTTCACATATGTAACATATGCAGGATATGGACGGACCTGCGTGGATGAATCATGAGGATTTAATGGATCAAATGATGATTCCCTACATAGGGATCAATGCCTTGAGTTCCGAGCTCTACTGATAACTGAAGACCTACCATTATCGGCTTCAAGTATTTGATGATCTCTCAGTAACGGCCCCCTATTGCGCAGATGTCGACGTAAAATTCGCGGCTCTTGGTTGAAATCTAGGCATTTGACGATCTTCAACGATATCAGAGAGATCATAATTTTGCGATTAGTGTCTGTGGTTTCGCAGCTAACCATGAAAGACGGCGCGGAAAAATCAGATCCAGAAGTTCCTCTTCATGCGTCCAGGAATCGGTCGCGAACTCTTTATGAATAGTGCCCGAATCACCTCTAACTAACACCTTGATTTCCATGACTGAATCGAAATGATTCGATCAGAACGATCTCGGAAATGAGGGCGAAGTACAACAGAACGGCTGCCGACGACACGAGGGAAGGGTTTGAGACATCAGACATTGTGAATTTCCGAAATATTCAAGAACTACAGCTTAGGCTTCAAAGTCTCAGAGGAATGCTGAAGCTAGAGACAAATTTCTTCAATACAGTTGTGGCCAAAATTTTAAGAATGGTGTCCTATTTCATAAAAATCAGTCCTGAAAATAAAAATGGGCTGATACACTGACTATTGGTCGATATCATGGCTTGCATTAGGTCTCGACACATCTTTCGGAACAGTCGGAATTCGCTGAAAATACGTCTGGAAAGCCCGCGGGACGAAAACGAAGAAAAAGCCGGGCTTGCGGCTGGCCAAAAAATTAACAACGATCGTTGTTGCCGGGTACATCCCGTGTTTGCGATGCGATGTGCAAATTGCAAACCTCGAGCCTTTCGGAATCCAAGCTTGTTACGTCGAGTACGACGGCTTCCCTTCATCAGTTTCGGTTCGGAATTGTATTCGAGCCTCCGAAGATGGGGAAAGGTGCGAGTTGCACTCCCGAAGAGCGCCGGATCATTCAGAGTCTTAGAAGGCAGGGAAAATCTCTCAGTGAGATCGCCAGACTTGTAGAACGGTCGAAGACATTGGTTCACAAAGCCTTGCAGCCTGTTTCAGTTGGACGTCAGCGAGGTAGGTCGAGAAAAACTACTGTTAGTTGAGATCGGCTTATTGTGCGACAAGTGAAAGTGAATCCTTTTCTCAATTCAACGAAGTTGGAAGCCTCAATCGATCCACCAATCAGTAATCGGACTATCAGACGGAGGCTACAGAAAGCAAACTTGTCGAGCAGAAGCGTTCCTCTGCCGAAAGTTCCGAAAGTTCCTCTCCTGTTCCGGAAGAACATCAAGGACCGCCTGGAGTTCGCTCGCACCTGTCTGGACGTGGTTGATCCAGAGGAACGAGAAAGGTAGTGGTTCAACATCCTCTGGAGAGATGAGACGAAGGTGAATCTTTTCGGCTGTGATTCAGCGGCCCGTGTGCGAAGGCCTCCGAACATCAAATTTCATCCCCGACACACAATGAAGACTGTCAAGCACGGCGGCGGGAACATCATGGTCTGGGGATGCTTCTCCTACAAAGGAGTAAGTCCGTGGTTCTCGATAAAGGAGACAATGACGAAAGAGGTATATCGAGACATTCTCCAGACAGTCATGCTCCCTCATGCTCAGGACCAGATGGACGACGATTGGATATTCCAACAGGATAACGATCCTAAACATTCTTCGAAGTTGTGGAAGAATGGTTCGTCCGTGATGAGGTCAAACTTCTGAAGTGGCCGTCCCAGTCCTCTGATCTGAACCCAATCGAACATCTTCGGAATGAAGTTAAGAAGGCTCTACCAAAATGAAAAATCTCGAATCGAGACCAAATGTGGCAATAAGTTCAGAGAGCGTGGTACAGCATACCGAAACGAGTATGTGAACGCCTCGTTCTCTCGATGAACCGCAGATGTTCGGAGGTGATCAGAAACAAGGGTCATTCCACCAAGTACTGAGCATGGGATGGTGGTCGATAGTTCCCAAAAAGTCTCGAAAGGATCCTTTCCAGTTTTCAAATAAGTTTCCTTGAGTATTCATAGAGTTTCCATATGTATCTTGGGATAAAAAGAATTCGTTCTCAAATTAATGACCAAAGAAATTGAGGGGTACTTTTTGGTTTTCCCACCCGAAAATGTTGAGAACGATTTTCCAGCGAACTCCGACTGTTCCGGAAGATGTGTCCAGACCTAGTGCAAGCCATTTTATCTACCAATAGTCAGTGTATCAGCCCATTTTTATTTTCAGGACGGATTTTTATGAAATAGGACACCGTTCTTAAAATTCTGGCCACCACTGTATGTTAAACAAGCTTGTAACGAAGCCCGTCGACCCGAGCATCGCTTTCGCGCGTCGTCGGGACGGAGTTTTGACGGCTCTTCGAAAACCGTCGTCCCCTGAGTTCTGCTCTGAGGCTCGGGGAGCTTCCTCACCCTCGAAGACTCGCCACAGATGAGTACTGAGGAGAAACTGGCGGCCACTGGCGGTTTGGGTTCGAATCGAATCTTGAGTGGGTCAAGAAGTTCTCACTCATCACCAAAGAATTGAACAGAGGCGATCAACAGATCGATGTGGAAAGGAAAATCCTTACGCTGAATGTACACAACGACCCGTATAAAAATGGACGAATCTAGCTAGGAAGCATCAATCCGAACTCTGACTCGGCTCAAGCAGAAACGCGCGGAAGAGTTGCTCTTCGGAGAGTCATTCAGCATCTGAGGTTAGTTTGAAGCTATCATCGTCACAGCGACATCGAACTGAAACAGGCAGCTATCTGTCAAACAGGATGGTGAGAAATCCCCCAAAGAGATTTAGGTATCTAACGAGTCCACATTTCTCTGATGCTCTTTTCAGATTCGAAGAAAATGACGTCGGGAAACGCGATGCTCCAGGACGAGTTCCAAGTTCCGAATCTCGAGGAGTTGATGAATCGCTTCACGGGCGTTGACTACTCCATTCTCTGTTTCATGCTCGTGATTTCGGGAGCGATAGGTGAGAGCACGTACTTTACTCTGAAACTCTGAAGCATAGGTTCAAGGCATACTTTTTGGAGCGGTCTCTGCCTAAACCCACGGTGCAAATTCGAAAACTCGCTCTAAAACGTGAGGCTTGTTGCAGGGATCTTTTGGGCGTTGAAGGACGCAACCGATGCGACCGTCAGACGAGGATTGACTGGCGATGGCACAGTCTCCTCGATCGCTGCTTCGGCGTCAATCGTGGGAACATACGTATCTGCGGGTTTCCTACTCGGAGTCACGGCCAATATTTACGACTATGGGACGATGTACTTCGCCATCGTCGGATCTCATGGACTGTCTATCTACCTGACCTCTGAATTCTTCATTCCCGTGTTCCATAGTCTGAAGCTCCTCACCTGCTTCCAGGTACGGTACCCAGCTCATGACTCGTATTTGGCATATTTTCGCTTCAAACATATCTTGTAACCAGAGCTCCATGGCGGCGGTTTGAATCCCAACGGCCGCGGGATGCACACCGCGACCCATACAAAACGTGTATGAGACGTCGTTGCAGCACAACTGTGCGTGTCTGCACCGATGGACGTGTCCGCACTCTGGAAGAGAAGAGCGGTGCTGTCCATTGGAAGTGTGTGCATTGATAGATATGTCCGGGCTCTAGAAGAATACGCTGCCGACGGTGTAGGAGTGAGTCAGCCGGCGTCCACTTTCCCCAAATCTGTGACCGTTGTCCCGCTGAGCTTGCTCGCCCCTGGAGTGAAAGGGTCATTCACCGGAATGAGGACACATTAACCATTTGAACATTCGATTCTCAAGGCCTCTGATTTCGAATAATTTTCAGTACTTAGAGCTGCGGTTTGGCCGGACAGTGCGTCGTGTAGTGGTCTACTTGTACCTCATACAAATGCTGTGCTACCAATCGGTCTCTTTGTATGCTCCTGCGCAGGCCCTTTCTCAAGGTAATCCATGTTTGAGGACGACTTTTCGGAATTGAATTTCTCGTAGCGGATTTCTGAGATTCCCATTTCAAATTTACGAGAAGAAAGACATTTTTCAGTCACCGGAATCTCGGTCTGGACAGCCATGATAACTATTGGCTTGGTCTGCACGGTGTACACGGCCTGCGGGGGTATCAAGGCAGTCGTCTACACGGACTGTTTCCAGTGTGGGGCAATGATCCTCTCGATGCTGGTTATCGTTGTCTTTGGATTCTACGAAGTTGGGAGTGTTTCCGAAGTCTTCAGCATCGCCAACGAAGGACATCGGATCATTTATGACGAGTAAGCTAGAAATTAGTTTTCCACGATCGTTCCAGGATGGTTCCGCTAACTTTGTCTTACTCTGAGTCTCCCTAAGACTGACGCTGTTATTAACCTCCAGTTTCAGGATCGACCCTACTTTGTCCCACAGTTTCTGGGCGCTCATCTTTGGAGCTGCAGTCACGAACTTGACGTCCTATGCCACGAATCAGATGATGGTCGCTCGCTACCTCACGGTTTCATCTGTGAAACAAGCGAAAGCGTGAGTCTGCGCTCTAGATTTTTTTGAAGGGTCTTTCGATTGCTTCCCAGGGGTCTGAAATGGAATCGGAGAGCGGGAGAAACGTTTTCTTCAACTCATTTGCAGAGCCTTGTGGATGAGTTGGCCAATACTGATTGTGGCCGTGGCACTCAGTTCGCTCTCGGGACTTTTGGCCTACGCGAGGTACGCTGGTTGCGACCCTTTGACAACAGCTCAGATCGAGTCCTCGGACGAAGTACTTCCTTACTTCGTCATGGAGGCTCTGGGACAACGCAGCGGGATTCCCGGGATCTTCGCGTTGGGAATGTTCGCCGCGTCCCTGAGTTCTGTCTCATCGGGAATCAACTCGCTCTCCAGTGTCACCTACGTTGACATAATCGCTGACATGTGGCCGAAGCTCTCTGAAAAGGTAACTTTTGTTCGATATCACGGTATCTATGGAACATCAAAAATCACAAAAAGCTCTGATATTGAACTCGAAAGCTAACGGTAAACTCGTTTCCAAGACCGCTTCACGATTGATGGTTGCCCTCGGAGTGATCTTTGGACTCCTGTCTATAGCTCTCGTAGCGATACTGAATGCTATGGGAAACGCGCTGGAAGTGACCGTCGCTGTGAATTCTGGAATTGGGAGCACCATCTTGGGAGTTTTCGTGATTGGAATTTTCCTGCGTCGGGTTAGTATCCATTCTTAACGACTTTCACTCAATCGATCAAGCCGTAGGAGAAATCGCTTCTCGCCAGGGGGATCACAGTCCAATATTGTTTGAAATTTCAGGTAGATTCCAGAAGCGCGCTGTTGGGCGCCTTTGCTTCTGTGGCTCTCTCGATTGTCATGAATATGGGACCAATTACCACTGAGGTAGATTCAATGGTTCCCCTCCCAAGATCGGTCTCTAAGTGCGAAAGTTTCCGGTTGAATTCAACGGACAACTTCCCAGACACCGCAACTGAATCACAGACGTACCTACATCTCGAGGATGCATCACATGCATTCAGGATTTCGTATCTCTGGTATTCAGCGATCTCTTTGATCGTACAAGTCACGGTCTCACTAGTCAGCAGCGTTATTCTCGGTGGCAACGACGCTCAAGAGCGGGAAGAAGCAGCAAAGGATCCGAGTAGTCCCGAACCCATTGAAATGATTGCTTAGGTGATGCCAACTCGACACGGAACTGAATTGGGAAATAAAGATTTTTTGAAGAATCGAAAAACTTCGCCCGATCTTCGATTTCCGTTGAACCTTAATTCTCCGAGCACATTTGTCGTAAAAAACTTCTCAGTTTCGATTTATGGAATTGGATTCCACAAGGACGGACTTGGAGGCGTGGAGTAGCTTAGATGGTCCCGCACTCTCCGTTCGCAGCCGATCCAAAGCACAACCATGAAAGAATCCAACCACCCTCGATTTATTCCCATTCAGACGATTGTTCATTTTTTTGTGACCCTGAAGATTACCACCTTGCTCTAACGCCACGCTCTAGTTGTATCTCTAACATGCATAATCCATTCTGGGACCATTTCGGAAACAATCGAGTGTGTCGGAATCTCATTCCGACGCGTTCCTCAAAACCATTCGTGACGATTATCCTTCGTTCTTTTCCATGCGAACACCTCCATTAAATTTCACGTGTCAATCTTTATTCAGAGCCGAACATCATCATCCGACGAAACGGTTTCGTAGGTTAGCTAGCTGACGAGGAGGTGATTTCGCGGCGTTTGCAGTGTTCGAGAGATGCTCGTTTCATGATTTCTTCTCTCCAGAGAGAACTCCAATGGCTTCCCACTGCTCCAAGAGACTCGGACAAACATGTCTCAACCTCGAATAGGTTTCCTCCTCGATCCTTCGATTCATCTCGTCGTTGAGGTGATTCTTCCAGTCGTGCACAACTCCTTTCCGGATCAGAAAAGACCCATGCTCAGCAAAGAGAGTTTTCATTTTTTTGAAGGACGAGAGTTCGGCGACCTGTCGAATGTAAGCGGACCCTTGAGGCCATGTTATAGCGCCTACACAGAGATTTACATGAGGTTTCTATGACATTCCGCATACTCTGACTTTCGGCGGGCTCGCGGAGACGCTATCATAGTGAAGTAGTGTGAACTCTCATGAAGGGGGAAAGGCAATGGAGCCGATCCGGAAAACGAAGTTCAGTGAGCTAACCTGTTTCGCTCCATCTCCTTTCAGCTTTTCTCCCCATTCACCTCCGATGAATTCGCCGATTCTGGATAGTTCGCGAAGAATATTTTCCTTCATATCTTCGTAGGTCACAAGCAACACATTTTCCTTCGTAATCATCGGATACCAGGATTCCATATGCTGCCAGTAATTCCCGAATTCCAGCTTTCCCTCCATGAAATACCTGTTCCCAAAGAATGTCCTTCAGGAACGAGGAACGAATTTCTCCACCAGCAGTCTTCGATGCCCGAACTCTACTTCAAATATTTCGACTCTACGAAATGCATTCAATCGCGTCTTGAATCACATCAGATCTCCCCGTTTGCACGCACTTCATACTACACATCCCGATTGTTCGACTTACTCGAAGTATTCGTCGAACGTGCAGTCAGCGACGTTTTCGAGTGTTGATAAGGAATGATGGTAGAACGAAACACAGCAATCTTTGGGGTTTCTCACGCAATATATGTACTTCGCGTTCGCGGCGTACGGCGCGTGCTCGGAACGCATGTGGATCTTAATAGCACCGGGTCGATACATCGTGTCGCAGAGCGCGGTCCCAGAATACTCCAAAAACGGACAATTCGCGACCCTGAACGTCGCCGATTTCATGGAATTCAAAAACGGTTCCCGATGAACAAATGACAGTCCCAGTGATTAGGACTCTGCGCAATCAGAGAAGTAGAATATATTGTTGATACAACACTTCCGCGAATAATAAAGTGTGTCACTATTAGAATGAAACCTGCCTTTCCGCGACGCTGTTCGCTTGACGACCATTGAAGAGCGTGAAGAATATCTCTTGCAGCCATGTCGTTCCCGATTTGGGATACGTGACAATGAATATATCATCTGGAATTGATAGCGCGTCAGGAATCTCTCTTCGATCACGGCACCCACAATGGTATGTATGATGACGAACGAAGCAGGAACACTCACCGTCGCGGGGCACATACTCTCTGGTTTGTTTCCAATATTGAACGCAAAAGTTCCCGGGTGCCAAAGGAACGCCATCGATGGAGAATAGCTTTGGTCGCGAGGAGATCAGTTCGACCTCGTCACCCAGTTTGTCAGGACATTTCTCTTCAGCGGCCATCACTCAATTCCGTGCGAGGCTGGGGAATACCAGGAGCGCGTCAGTGATGTTCCCGTTTCTGGAAACAGTTCCATTGTCGACCAGCGTCAGACGTCGCTTCGGGCGCGGAAAGTGCGTGAAATGCTCTCCTGTACTCTCCCCTTGTTGATAATCACTTGAATCAAGAACATTGTATTCACCAAATATCACCTCGAGCTCGCCGACAATCGATAGCGTTTCTCTCGATGGAAGTTGCGATTGCGCTGAGTGGATCCTATTAGCGCTTGATTCCTGTGGCTGTGCCAACAGTCGTTGACTGACAGAGCTGTAGGTCACTCTCTCCTTCGAGAGTGTTTCGCGAATCGCATCTTTGCAGGATTGCAAACTCTTTCCGACGACATGTATGCCTGAAAATCTGGTTCCGTAAATCACGCGGAAAGTTAAGGGCCTGGATCTTCAAAAACCTGAATCCGGAATCGATCGCGGCGACTCTCTCATATCGGCATAATAGAACATAGGGCTAGCTTCGATATCTTTGGATGTATAAGATTCAAATTTTGGCGCCACGCGATCCGTGTTCTCATTGTGTCAGATGGTTAGCACGCACGTTTCAGCGCGAAGATAGATTTCGTGTTGTCATATAACGTTCGAAATCGAACGAAATCGTACGCGATGTCCAAGACGATTACTTTCGTGACGGGGAACAAAAACAAGCTCCAAGAAGTCATGCAGATTCTTGGTACCATTCCCGGTGAGTGCGATCGAGAACTGAAGAGTCTGATCTCATATGGGATCTTTTTTGAGAAATGAAGCTTCGAGGTCTGATGAGACCACCGTTGTATCTCATCATCGATTGTTATTCTCCTCTTTTCAGGTTACGAATTGACTTCGGCGAAAGTTGATTTGCCAGAATATCAGGGAGAAATGGACGACATTTCGAGAGAAAAGTGTCTGGTGGCTTGCAAGAAAGTCAAAGGACCGGTGCTCGTAGAAGACACCAGCTTGTGTTTCAATGCATTGGGCGGTCTTCCTGGTCCCTACATCAAGTGGTTTCTGGATAAGCTTCATCCTGAAGGATTGCACAAATTGCTCGCAGGTACCTTTTATTCAAGTCCCAGAAATGATGTGCTGATCTGTATCTGGCGGTCATAGCGTTCCGATGAGAAACTCGTTTGTTTCCAGGGTTCGAGGACAAGAGTGCCAAAGCCGTTTGTACTTTCGCATACTGCGAGTCGGAAGAATCAGGAGTCCGCCTGTTTCACGGCATCACAGAGGGAGAAATAGTTTCACCGCGAGGGAGTCAAGATTTCGGATGGGACGCTTGTTTCCAACCGAAAAATTTCGATAAGACCTACGGAGAGATGCCTAAAGATCTCAAGAATACAATCAGCCACAGATACAGAAGCTTGGAAAAGTTCCGCCAGTTCCTGCTATCCGGCGATGCCATGTGATTCTGTTTGAGCTCGATGTTAGTGTCAATAAAAATGACAAGTTTCCAAATGTTTCGAATCGTTGTGGATTTGAGGGACTGTAAGCAACGAAGGCCCAGTATGAAACTGACACTCTATTCCTTACCCTCCATGAGGCACATGTTGCCTTCTGTTCTGCCACTTCCATGTAACAAATGGGCGAGACCTACGCCGATCATGAGTCCACCGCTCCACAGCGGTTTGAATTTGCCGCCATCGACATTCCGTTTGTTAGAGGGATGGAGTGAGCGATAGATGTCGGCCACCAGCAGAAGCAACAACACACCGAACTGTCAAGAGGAAGGGAGGCATTTATTCCACCCGCTGTCGGACGGAGCTGCGGTTGTTCTGATCTGCAGTCGAGTGCAGAAATGCCAGCTTATCATTCAACATGTGTTGGAGTTCAAAACTTGGGGAACATGGCGCTCTTGCCTCTGAGAACACAATACAAAGGCCCGGCTCCGAAACCTCAGAACGACGAGACTGTGAGTAATTACTCTTCCGAATCCTTGTAAGGCACAGGACAAGAGCCATTTAAGGAGCGTTAAGCCAAAGTCATTCGGTTGCTGCTCGAGTGATTTTGGTGTTTGTGTGGCGTCTAAGGCTAACAAATCGACGAAATGTCGACATCGGAACTTGATCACGTCGGCTAAGTCGGCCATGACTGATGAATCATTTGGTTAACTCTCAGAGAGGTTTTCTAATTCCTATCCTCTTTCGCCATTGAGAATTCCGGTGTTGAATCAGTCTGAGCAATGAATCAAAAATGGACTTGGAAATGCCCTGGGAGTTTACGCATACCGGGAAGCTGCAGGATGCATTTCAGGTTGATGTTTTCGGAGGCGAGTTGTCCGTCCGAAGAACCTCTAGAGCCACTTCGGTGCTGTTCGATTCACCGACGTCGGCTTAGAGCGCTGTATATGTCAACAGATGATGCATCGCTCTCAACGCGGAGAGAGAGAGAGACAATAAAATGAACATAATCAGTAGCTTCTCAATTCTCAGCATAGTTTGGACACACCGAACTTATGCGACTCACCATCCCTGCTCATATATCGAATACGACTCTTTGTATTGAGAAGAGAGCGCGGATGAGGGGCGCGGGTAGCTGTTTAAACGTTCAGCAGGATTGCTTCCTTGAAAATGTTCATTTTATGGAAGGGCTTGGAAGATCCTTGAATTTAATTGCGAAAATTCTTGAGCCAACGTTGGATCAATGATCAGCATGACCTTAATGCCGTTTCTCCAATTCCCAGGATGTCATCGACGAAGCAATCAACTACTTCCGTGCCAACGTCTTTTTCCGGAACTATGAGATCAAATCCGAAGCAGATAGAGTCCTCATCTACGTAACCTTGTATATTACCGATTGTCTCAAGAGACTGCAACGATGTAATTCAAAACATCAAGCAAGTCAGGAAATGTATGCTTTGGCACACTCCAGGTGAGCGGATCCAGCCTGCTTTTGTCGATAAAACATGCTCATGCCATTAGATTTTTTCTTCGGAATATCGCTGAGACTCACTTGGTCTTGATTCGACAGCTTCGACATTCCGGGAGATCCAGGCTTCCCATTGAATTCGACGTACAGCAAGCCCAGCACCGCCGCAGAGGCTGAGACCCTGAAGCAATACATCTTGCAACTGAGGCAAGAATGTGGCGTTCGTTTGGTTGAACGAGTTTTCGATGCTGACGGTGAGTTTCGGCGACGATTTCGATTTCGGTTTCGTTGATCTTCTCACATTCACCCTGCGAGCATACTCGCGATCTTTTTATTCAGCTGCTTGTTGGCATTACAGGGAAACCCTCGAAGTGGTGGCTGTGTTTCGCGCGCCGCAAGTTCATGGACAAGTCTTTGACGGGTCACCGAGTGTAGGAAATCGGATGTTGTCAAACCAAATCACGCGCTTGTAGGGATTTTACCAACCATGAGAACCGGATTTATTTATACTTTGACTTATATTCGTTCTCGATCGCTTCCAAAGTTCTGTTAATGTCATTTCAATACATCCAAATCCATCTAGAAAAAAGAAACACGTATTTGTCTTCTATGCAACTACCGCGGCAACTTTTCTTCAGGGCGCGTTCCCTGCAACAATCGTGATGGCTTCTTTCGATTCTGTGTTTCCCATAACACCGAATCATTCCGTCCACGCCGTCTGGCGATCTTTGGGATGGTTACGGGAGTCTCGAGTCAACTTTCCAGGTGGCTCTTTGGGATAAATTCCACAGATTGGCGAATGGCGACAGCGTGTGTAGCCTATGTTAAAGGAAGGCAGAATGCGAAACTTTGGGAAGTTTCGGGGAGTCGGCAACAATTCGGATAGATTCATTTTGCACCAATTGTGCGGTTTTTCAATCTGTTGCGTACTCCCTCATTTTTCGGTGGCAGAATGTGACGGGCGGCGGAAATTCGGGCATGGCTCCTTCGATGTGTACCTTCTGACGGTCCTTTAGGCTAGCGGTCGCGATCAGTGTTCTTTGTTTCTTTCTCATCTCGTAGAGTGGGAAACCAAGTCCGGGTGCGGTGACCCTCAGTTATTCGAACTCGTTGGGGCGATCTGTCTTCGGTTTTAGATGACCGTGGAGTTTCCTAACCGCCCTGCCTGCTAAAATTTCATCATCTTCATCTTCGATTCACCGTCAAGTCCGCGTCGTCGCACCGAATTGTCAGCGCTGACAGCACTCGTTGGACTTCGTTCGGAATGACTGCATAGAAACCATGCTAATAATTCATTTGTTCTTTTGGAGGAAATCCCTAGGGGAACCGGAGAAAATCTGGGAAAAGGATGAAGAGAATGATCTGAAACAGATGCTCGCGTGACTCTTACGGAAATTTAACAGATTTAACGTGACTAAGAGCACATTGGTCCCAGCAGTCTTCGAAATCTCCAACAGGGAGCTGAGAGGTGGGCCCTGGGGGTGATTCATTTCGGATACGAATCACTACGAGTTCATCGATGGAGAACTGGGATGATTCAATCTCAAGGCTCGAGAAGCAGGGGGCAAAGGACGAAATCACATAATTGGCTCGTGTTGACGCAAAGCATTCCAGTGGTGGACCTTTGGACATGTCACTGATTCGAATTAAGGTGCCAATTGCTGGGATCCGATTTGGAAACCGATAGAAGCCCGAAGTCAGATTCCCACTTTCGCATCCAATTCATGTTAAGAGGGGCTTGACAGGCAATATTTGCTTTTCCCCGTCTTGTCTAGGCTAAGAGCTTGAGGCAGAATCGCCGTTTTTAGAGAAAAAAAAAAGAATTGGGTACCATTTGGTGGGTCGCGAGAAAAAGCGTCAAGAATTAGTGGGTCGCGACCAGTCGGGCATTGAGAATCACTGCGCTAGACTATGACGTTCGCAAATGTCAGCATATATGGTGCTTTGGAGAGCTTTGGAATTCTCTGATACCCTCTTGAGTTTTCTATTCATCTGTTGAAATTCCCATCATTCACCGACCGTTTTCCAATGACAGACCGCATTGCCTTTCGGTGTGGTTTTGCCCTAACGTGTCGTCTCGAATTCAACAAATCATAGCTCCCATATCCGATTTGTTGAGAAGAACAGTTTCGAAATTGACGGAGCGTTTCTTCTACACATCAGCACAAGTGCCAAGTCAATCATCACAGGCTTGAGATCACGGTCTCGGCTGCGTTTCGGCTTTTCCTTTTGGTGAGGATTCTGTTTTCTATCTTCGTCCCGATCCAAATATTCGATCCTCTGCCAATTCCTACATTGAATCATTTATATCGGTCCATACGTTTTTGCATGTCCTCGGCCACCTCCCAATAATAAGGTTGATTCCATTTGGGATCATCTTTCGAGAGCCTCGTGAGGAAGTAAACGGATTTTCCACAAGAATCGGTTGAGCTGTAAAGAATATACATGAATTGAGGAAACTTGAACTCCCAGTATGCGGATATCTGCAACGGATCGGCTGAGAGTAGGTAGCTTGTAGAGAGAGAGAGAGAGAGAGGGAGGGAGGGAGGCGAAAGTTCTTCCTTACTCTATGCAATTGACCATTGTAGTGAGATCATCGGCGTAGCATATCGCAATACCGGTAAACAACGCTACGTTGCCTGGCAGAGGGTGCGACAAACTCGCAATACATCGCATTCCGATGTGGACATTGAACCTGGTATTAAAGCTCTCTCTGATGTACTCTCGGGAAAACAATCTGCCGGGACCGGGTATCCACTTGCGTGACCACCTGAAAGCTGTTAATTCGAAACTCTCCTGAGCCACCTCTATAGAGGGACTTATACTCTGGGATCATGGCGAAAGTACACTATTGAATCCGGTCAAATGACCAACTGCTCAAATGGCTGAACATCAGAGGCTACTGAGCCGTAATGAGTCCAATAGAGCGATGTAATACGAACTTGTCATGTCAGTTTCCTTAGCTTTCTCGAGCAGAGTTTTCAAATATCCTCTGAAGCTTCCCACGTCATTTCTGATCGACAAAAAAAAACTTGACGACAGAGCTCGTATTCCAAAACAAATAAATGGAACTCACAGAACTGCTATCAGGTGACATCCTACAGTCCTACAGCATAATATCTGCACCGCTGGTCTCACCGAGCACAAGGATAGGTCATTCCGTGCTTCTTCCAATGATAGATGATACTATCGGTCGGTCCGAAAATTTTTGTTGGTATATATGTCCTGAGCTCGTTGACGATGCTCCTGCTCGTTGGGCTTTCACCTATTTAGTAAGCTATGTCATTGATAATTTCGGAATATACTCGAAGGTATTAAGTGAAACCCAACGAGTGGATAACAATCCGTGCTTCTATGTACATATATTACGAAGGACTTGAAGGGACGCATATACGTCAGGGTGTCGATTTCGGATGGGCGAGTTCCGATCCGCTGCCCATAATCCATGAATGATCCAGCTGAAAGATTTTTGGGCTCCTTTAAGTCATGACACGACATCTTGTCGAAACCACCCCTGGTGATGTTCTGAGTGACCATCGGACCGTACTCGCTTTCAATTTGGGTCCAATTGTCAATACACTGAGACTTTCGATCATAGGTTGAATGGCTGAAGCAGTATCCGGGCAGATAGCTCCAAACAAGCTGGAACACAGGCCTGAGGAAAACTTCAGGTCAGTTTCATGGAAGAAACCTGAATTGTCAGAAATTCAAGCAATGAACAGGGCATCAAGATGTGAGTGGAGCACCGTCCTTCATCCTACCGGGTTAATCATGAGCGGGGGAGTCCCTCGATATTCATTCACATTCGTCATGTGATGGTTTTTTCGGGATGGGTTTTTCCTATATCCAGATATACATTCTGACGAATACATTTACATATATGTATTCGGATCAGAAAGCCCTTCCGCGGTTTGGAAACTCTGAACGGCCTATGAAACCGCTTGCATTCTCCCACGTATGCGAGTGCTACTCGATCAGCGAGACGTTTCAGCTGATCCTTGACAGAGGACCCGAGTGTCATAAAATTGCATTGTGATACGATTTCGAAAAAACCTAATATAACATTCAACCCGAGAGAGATAAGATCCGATTCGGATGGAAAATCTGGATAACCATCGATCCGGATTGAGCATGGGCGATTCTCCGCTAACCGGTAATGTTGGGCTCAATACCGAAGTCACCTCGTTACCAGAGAAATTGTGCGAACAACTCAGCTCACCAGGACGTCGGCGGTGGTGGCTGTGTACGGGCCACTTTTAAAAACATGGCCGGGTCCATCCTGTACACTTTGTAGCCAGGTTCGGGTACCGGCACTATATTTTGGCGGACCAAGGTGTAAATAATCATCGGCGGCTCAGGTGCTGACTCTGACTCCTTGAGCAGGATAAAAGCATGGGGCGGCGGCGGCAATCCTGTCGGAACAAACAATTCCTCATGTGGACGCATCGGTACCGTGTTGGCCTCGGGATCATCCAACACATGGTAACCGAGCGGTACTTGAAGATAGCCTGTAACCTCTGGTATAGATCCATCTACGCTAAACATGGGTCGTCTCACGCGATAAACCTCCGTACTGTACTGGATACTTTCTGCGTGAAAACGAAGCGGCATTAGAAGTGCATGCGTATCTGGTATATGAATTGGATCGTTGGTAGGAGGCAGTGGTTGAGCTTGTGTCAAGCCCCCTCGAAGACGTTGAGGGCGGACGGCTGAGGGTATCGGCGCTTCTTCACCATGCCTGCTCTGAGTCAGCAGCCACACACCGCCTGAGAGTGCCAGAAGGAGAATCGCTCGACAAAGTGAGCTCCTGCCATCCTTAGTTGTCCCGTCGCCACGTCCTCTGAGCTGCGGGCGCCGTCGGTAACGGAAAAGTTCGAATAAAACGACGGAGAAAGCAGCGGCGACGGCCTCAAACACCATCGTTGTCCTCGCGAGTTCATGCGATGACTCTCAATTTATGCCAATTCGAGCGAAAAACCGATTAGAGCACGAAACTTGCAACGTCTTCCGCGTAAATTCGAAATCACGTTTTCGAGAAAACTAGCGGTTAAAAACCGCAGCAAAGCCTAAAACACGGACGGAGGCATTACATTCAACGCGGTCTCGGTGCGATGGCTTCTGAGGTCCTTGCGGCCTGTGCCGCTCGCTACGCTCGCGGACAGTTTCGATTGCGACTGCTGCAGTCGGCGAAATTCGAAAAACTGCAAACTACATGGTCGATCTTTGCTCAATTATGTTCTCGCGCATATCGGCGTAAGCCCTCCGGTGTCGCTCGCGTTCGTCGCTATGGTTCGTACCACGCTAGAGTCTCACTCAACTTGCTTCAGCTCAAGTCGGGCTTTTGGGCTCAACCCGGGTTCTCGGGAACCGTTAAGCGACCGAAACCTGCTCAACCCCAACAGAAGGGCAAAAAGAAATGAAGTTTCTGCGTCCCGTCCAAGCCATACGACTACCACAAACAAGGGAGCGTTTTGGACGGGGGAAGAAACCAAGCACACTAGCGGTCGGGCACGTGTACAGAGTTCGGAACACAGAGACAGTTTTAATAAAAGTCGTGTCTCAAATTTAAATCTAGGTGTTTCGAAGTTGTACAGAGGGTTTGCATCGAAATGGGCCTCACTCGAACTCGAGGTTATTCAAGAGCTAGACATCGATATAATGCTTGTTTCTGAAACTCGTTTGAGTAACGATGAAACTCCACCAGATATAGAGGGATATAATTTCTCAGGCAGCAACTGAGAGAAGGCTTTCACCC
This sequence comes from Neoseiulus cucumeris, assembly GCA_021527715.1. NCBI lineage: Eukaryota > Metazoa > Arthropoda > Arachnida > Mesostigmata > Phytoseiidae > Neoseiulus > Neoseiulus cucumeris. Next base: position 285,914 of record JAJSRV010000005.1, on the reverse strand, counting down.
AAAAAGGGAGCGGAGGCGTGGGTATCCTTTACGGAGAATATCTCCAGGTGAAATGGATTGAAAAAGGCAGAGACTGGGCAGAGACTTCAAAGCGGGAGCGTCAGACGTGAATGTTGTATCTACGTATGTCGCGATTGCCACCAAAGAATCTGATACCCAGGTCTATGATTCGCTGTCTAGGTTCTTAGAAGCTAAATGCAAATCCACCGACTGCATTGTCATTGTGGGTGATTTCAACGGTCACATCCAACGTTTCGATGGAAATGAGAATCATAGAGGCAAGCTATTGCAGAAACTGGCCGACGAACACAGACTGCAGATACTAAATGAGTCATCGAAGTGTTCCGGAAAGTTCACAAGAGGTTCGGCCGTCATTGACCATGTGTTGGAGAACGAGAAAGCCGAACATCGCATAGCTTAGCATGCTAATCGACGACGAGAGGCGTCGCTCAGGACGGTCAGATCATAACCTAATCGGGGTGGAAATGGCTATTCCTGTAGGAACGAAAGCAAAATCATCGGTGGTGACGTCACTGGACGCCAGAGCAGCAGTAGGCGATATCGTAAGCAATCTGTCCACGGATGATCTAAGTCAGATCTGTGACTATGGGGAGTTCCAGAAGATCTGCCTCGAAGCGTTTGCGAACACCAGTAGAAAGAGACTAGTGCAAGCAAGACAATGCTCAGATCGCACTTGAAATGGAGAGAAAGAACGAAAGTCTAATGAACTACGTTCTTCATGCACGGAGACACGAAAGGGCAATCCGATTTTGGAGATCCATCCATCCATGCTAATAAAGCGCTAAGGAGGAGAAGCCTAAAAAGTCCGGACCTCGCCATCCTCATAAGTACTATGAGGCCCCTCGAAAATTGGGAGAAAACACAAAATCCGCGGTAATCCGAATCCGAATAAAAGAGCACCATATCGATGTAATATGTACAAATAAGGGGGATCAATAGATACCATTACCATTGATCTCTCGCCCAAAACGGATCTCCGCTCAAATCGGCCTGTCGCCACAATCGGTCTTGCGCTCAAATTTTCCCTCGCTCTATTCGGCCGGACCCGAGTTTCACCCGTTGTTAAAAGCGGAAAAGAGGACAGCACCTTCTTAATTGCATATTCGCCCGCGTACCTATTTTTTCCTCCGAAAAAGTCCAATGATGAAACATCCAAAATACACATACTTATGCCCACGAGCCGTTCCCGTCTCGAAGCGCGCATGCCTGACACTTTTAGTAACTCACAATGGATGAGGAATGGCATGCAGAGTTGAATTTTTGAGTTTGTAACAGCGATAACTTTGGCACGTACAATGGCCAGGACGCCAAACTTCGGGTGTGATATTATCTCGGCTCTTCTTCAGCAGCAGCGATTGATTGAAGGCTGAAGCGCCGTAACAGGACACGTCGTGAGAGCATGGAATTTCTACTTGAACTTTCCAAAGTCCTAGAGCTTGTCAATAAAAAAAAACGGATCCGGCCTGAAGCACAGGCTTGAGATGCGAGGCTTTCGTGTGTTCTCAAAATATCGAGGCGAAGATTTTCAAACAAGAATTGATGAAGATGGTCAATCTTGGGAGCGTGAGAGTGACTGTATTCTGCATTTGCTAACCACTACGCAAAATTATTCTCATATAGATAGGCGGAACACGACCTTGCTATTGCTCGATTTGCTCCCACTTCGTCGATTTCTCGACAAAACTTCTCCCTGCAAGTCTTTTTCTCAATGTGACTTGTGGCGTGGCGATCGCTCATTCAGGAGCCTATTTTATTATTGGATGAAGGTCCATGGATACTGCCTGTCCTATACTGATGTCGATATCGTCAGGAAAACATTTTATTGAAATAATCAGAACTCGCACTTGTTCGTGTGTTTGACCGCCTACTACTCGACTTCATCCGATTCATACCCAACGCGATGGTGATTTTCTCGCACTCCTGATGACGATAGGATTCAGTCTCGTATTCGATTCAATCATCACGTCAATGAATGAGAGTGGGGTCCGATTGAAGGCAATAGGTTCGTTCGTTCTCTATGAACTTCAACAGCGCGTCGGGGTTCGAGATGGAGGGCGATAGAATACCACTCGCTACAGCTTTTCCACTTCCCAAACTGAGAATCTCAGCTTCCCAAATATATTAGGAAATGTTCAACGTCTACTTGTACTCGTGATATTATCAGAGAGATCTGACCGTGTTGCCCGCGGATAATCCTGGAAAGATTCATTCGTGCTTTCGGGATCAGTTTGAGTGCATTCCAGAAGGAAACTGACCATTGTCCTGGGGTCGGTTTCGCTCATAGCCTGTTTCCATCAGTGGACATGATTTGTCCCTCCGATTTTAGCCCGGAATGGAACTCATTTGCTCTCGATTCAACAGCTCCGAGAGTCCGAGAGACCCACTCTCCCAACCGGATTTCAAGCATAGAGAGCCTAGCACCGCTCGGGAAGCTGACATCCCGAAACAATCCTTTTTCAATGTTGCAATTCAGATTAGGGCAACCGAGGCTTTCGTCTGCTTTGAACGCGTTCTCAATGCTGACGGCGAGTCTTGGAAGCTTCTCTGTTGGCCTACGCGGCATCGGCATCGCCCATCGATTCTTCCGGCGAGAACGTTTGCTCTCATGAAAGAAAGGGTAAGCTTCCTTTGAGTCTCTTTTTTTTCCAAATCAAATTTATTTTGGCATTCCGCGGAGTGTTTCGGGAACTGAGACACCCAGAGATTTCCTTTCCAAAGTGTTGTTCCCCGCCCAACGTTGATTAACTGTGAATTTGTCCTATGGATATGCGTTTAGCTCGTATGCGACGTACGAAGGCATAAATTAGATTTCTTTCCGGTTCCGATTTTGAGGCTGGATGCTCTAGAGGCTCACTTGCCGTGAGCGATCAGCAAAAATCGTCGAGAAGAGGCGAATCATACCAGATTCGACTGCGCGGGGGACGCGGCGGCTTTCGCGCCACCCGGACCAGCATTGATGTCCTTCTGATCGACTTGGCCGGCTGAGGTTTAGGAACGATCTGTGTAATCTATTCAGAGTCCATTCAGAGTCTAATTTTACTTTGAGCTGCTGTTCCTTGTGGGTCCAGGCGCGTGTTCATTTACTTACCCGATTTTTTCCCCGATTTAGATCCCTTCTTGTCGGATTTCCGCGATCCTCTATATCTTTTACGGGTTGCCCTATTTACCTGGGCTTTCCGATTGCTCCCGGAGTTTTTGACTTTTGCGGGAGGAAATGGTCTCAATTAATCTCGTAGTCGCCGGTTGGAAAGGACTGAATGGCTCTTGTGCGTTGACACCATTCACCAACTCACCGTATAGCTCGTCTTCGTCGGCCATAGCGTCGAGGTAGTCGTTATAAGCGTTTTTAATCTTGGGCGGCAGCTCGTTCTCGGCCCGAAGCTTGCGCAGAAAAAGTCGAAGGAACTCATCATCTCTGAGGACTTGTTTCGTCAATTGCTCGAGTTTTTTATCGGTACGTTTTCGCGCTCGCTCTCTGGTGCGTTCAGAGCTAATTTTGCTCTTGGATGAGCCATTGGAGGGGTGGGAAGTTTCCTCTGTTGAGGGAAAACTTGAGGTCAGTGCTGCTTGCAATTTCGATTGAGAAGCTCTATCCTGTCGCCTCGTCCTTTGTCAAAGTTCCAAGAAAGTTTCACCTGTTACACTAAGTGTCAGCGACGGTATCCTTGTTGGTCCCTGTTGACAAGATTTTATCGAAATCATCAATGGAATGATTCAATGTGATAATTTTGTGGAATAAGCAGAGATTTCTCATTTGTTGGACATCATTTTGAAACGACATTAAAACTCTATAACTTCGAGGATCACCCTTGCAGTTACTTTCTTGTCCGCGCCAGTGCCTGCAAGAACCAGGAGGACAATCTTAGCGCTCATTTCGAATGATGTCGTAGTCGAGTCATCCCATATATTATTTTACCTGGGTCGCAGAGGCCTTTCGATCCGTCCTCGCTATTTCCGAAGACGCATCTCTCACATTTGGTTTTGTATGCCGATAGGCAGGCATATAGCTTTTCTGTCAAAAAACATTCTCCGTATTATTTGAGTTCATTCGAGGCTTATTGTCGCTCGGAAATGCTTCGTGAAGTGCTTACGAAAGAATGTTCTCTTTGGTCGCGTCTTCATGGCCTGGAATGAGAATATTTCACCATTTTATAATGATTCATGTCGACTTCTTCTCGCTGAACTTGTGGATGACTCGCACCTAAACGTAGCTTCTCAAGCTCAAAGCACTTATTTCCCCTGAAACGAACGGGAAACAGGCCTACGGTCTAGAATACGAGCAACGGTACTGTTGATCAAATTCAAACTCGGATGCAGTTTCCTGATGACTTGCCAAAAGGGTAAGAGTTGCCTCCCTCAAATCTCCACAAAAATTGCGTTTTTAGGGGAATTCCGAGGAGGAAGAAGATTTCCTAGGAATATTCCGAGAATTTCTGTGTCGGCGCGAGAATGCCATGCAACGGTTTGAAGTCCAAGCTCAAGGTGGGAAATGAACTCACATTTGGACCCACAGGATCGGTGCTCAAGGTGCTAGTCATGCTCTAGACTGCTTCGCCTCCTTGCAATTGAAGTGTTTCAGAATTTTGAGTCCATAACTTCGTTGTGCACGTGATGGAAATGAGATCTCGGATGGATTTCTCGACGCGACGTTGGCGTGTTCGACGATATTTTGAGTGCTCCACGGCCTAGACAGTTACCGCCGCGAATGTCTCTCACCATCATGCGTTCACAATGCGAAGTCGTCCCGTTAATGCTTGCTGAAAATCAAATATTTTCCAGAAGATCGTCTTCGTCACATGATAGCAAAATAACAGAAACTGCACAACGCTCGATCTCAGACTGGAAATTGACTGAACCATACTTGTCAAGACTGCGTTTCAACACGAATGCTTTTAGGAAGGTTTATCAGCGGCGTCTGAATGAATTTTCATTCAGGCGATCTGAGACACGCCCGAAGACGCCGACATCTTTTTGTTCTTTCTCCAATTGTATACCAAATTGTTTGTCAGCCACGCTCTGACGCTGGTGGCGAGCGCAGAGAAAAACTGAAGCTGTTACAGTTATCGCAATAGCCGAACTGACCAGCTGACAGAAGGCCACGTAACAGTTGCCCCAATTATCCGTTGGTTTCTATTTATAGAAACTCGAGTAACGGCTACAGCGCTGATACTGTCAAACGACGAACGCATCAACGAACCCGAAAAAATGTTTGAAATATGGCAACCAATACGTCCTAACCCTAACCGATATTACGACTTTTGAAATGCCCAGTACTTGATGCGATGCTATCTGACCGGCAAAATGAATTCAAGGAATGCGCCACAACATCAAACCCTAGTGGAATTTCCACGGATTCTTCGGATGCAAAATTCCAAAAAGAGAAGGGAGCGAAGACTTCCGTTTATCTAACACAACAACCAATCGGAACAAGGCTGTTAACGTTTGGGAATCCTTCGGAAGGTTCAGTACGACGAGAGCTCTTCTGCGTGATGCAGTCATCGGCTTTTCAAGGATTCTCTTAAGACTTGAGCTCGGAGATTATCATGTTTCCGAGGTGAGTAAGTCACGGAACTTGTGTGCATCATGGTTCAACGTCCGATTTTCTGCATGTTACAATGGAGTTTCCAGTTGCTCCGAGGAAATTCTTGAGTGAGACCTGGGACGTCCATTCCGGGATTATCAGCCGAGTTGAATTCTTGTTGTGCCTCGGTTCTGTCAACGCAACACAGTCCATTCAGGAGCGTTCTAGAGCTATCGATTTGCTAAGCAATCGTCGCTTCTAGGCGATTGTATCAACGATCGTGATGATAATCTGCGGTACGAACTATCGTCTGCAACTTCTCATGCCGGTTCGGTGTCGCCAGGGCGGATTCTCGTTACGTAACTGCCAACAGCGACCACGACCGCTGGTCGAGAAACTGAGTAACGGGCGAACGGTCGGACAAACGGACGGATGGACCGACGTACAGATGGGTTGACTGGCCAACTAGCAGAAGCAGTAGTAAAGGAATGGCCACCGCAGCACATGAAAGTGGACCAATAGACGCCCAAGGCAGAATTTTTGTAATAAGCCCCCAACGCCCGCCTTCGCCGCCACCGTGTGTCTGCCAGCCGTTCGGAAGAAGGGAAACCCGCGCTGAACGATCAAACGCAAGGGAAATGCTTAGACGACCGACTCGATGCTGTTAGAACGGTCAGCCAAGCAAACGAATGCGTTTGCTTGCCCGGCCGGAGCCCGCCCGGTTGTCTGCCGAATGTGTGGCTAATTCCTCGCCGCTATCGAACGGTTAAATTTAGACGGACAAATCTACACACGCGTGGCGTGGCACTCGCTTGACAGTGAACGACCGTGAACTGTATGGCTAGTTTGCTGACTAACAGCAAGCGTTAATGATGACACCTGTGTCGTCATGCCTCAGTTTTCTGATTAGACTCGTTATTTATTTCGGTCAAGACTACCCGTAATGTATTTGATGCCTGCATTAGGATCCACCGCATGATTTTGATTCAAGTGCTATGAGTGTACTTTCTGTTTAAATCTGGGCACCCCTCTCTGATGTGAAAGATCTGGGAGCAGCTTAGCGGGGACGGATGAATGTCTTGCGCGGAGAGGCACTGCCTGTCGATAGACTCCCTTCTGGAAAAAAGAACTCTCGATCGGGAGACCGGAAACGCCAATGTCTTCGCTTGTTGTATGCAAAACGCGAACGAGCGCTATCGCAACTCTTTTGAATCCTCTGCATAGTTCTCTCGGGATTCGGAATAAATCTAAACGGACAATCTGTTGCTGAAGGTGATCGTGTGGAAAACTCTCTTCGAAGCTAGTTTGATTATTGAAGATTCTTCCTCAGGGTGAGTCGTTCTTCCGTGGTTCCATAGTGTCAACTTTTGAGCACACTGCCGACTACTCGTTGGTTCCGTGAACCTTTGTCTCGTTTCAGTATTTTCGTTGTGAATTCATGAAGTTATCCGTGTACTTTCTGATTAGAATCCTCACCGTCTTTTCAAACTTTCGCCGGGCAACATCGAGGTGCGCCTTCATCAGGAGTTCCTGAGAAGAGTCAAACCGCGGCGGATCAACGAATTCATACCCAATCCCTGAGGTTCTTTCGAGCAACAGATTGGAACTCCGTCGAGCATTTTGCAGCTGCGCATTTCAATTGCGAGCTTTTGGGAATCGGACATGAGGTACCGAACGGGTCAACACTGCGAATCATGTCAGAAAGGTCGGAGTGACAGCAAGAATAGAGAACTGGTGAGATACACGTTTTTGCTGTCTTCCTCGCAGGAGACTTCTTCAACCCGTTCCGTGGATACCAGGCTTCGGGAAATTGTCGAGATTTCTTCTGAATGCCGTTCGAACATAATGATCACAATTGGGAACATTCTCTGGTCAGCCTCATGCTCAAGACAGCGTAAATGTTGCGTCTGTGAAACTCCGCACAAAGGGTTGAAGATCGCCAAGAGCATTCGGCCATCACACCGGTTGAGCGGTTCTTAGTTGTGGATCCGCGTCGATATTGAATCCGGGAGCTCGCTGTTCTTCCCTGGCAGGACGGACAACTCTCGAGTTACACGAAGAAACAGAAATGAGATTCACTTCAACACAACCCCTCTCATCTGCAAGGCAGATGTGGAGAACGTTCTGATTGGATTTCGCTGGACATGTCAACACAAGTAAGCGCGTGGATGCTCCATTGTGGAACATGAGTATCACATTTTGTTTCGACAAAAGGAACGAAAGAACAATAATTGTTCATGGTGCACATGACAGCCCTCGGTTTCACAAGATGTTTTGCTGTCATCTACTGAGGTCATTGAATCAGAATAAAGTCAACTTGTGAATGAGCTCTTGCTCTGCTACCCCGAACAAGTCAATCCCTCTGCCGGGCAAGTGCGAGTTTCGCAAGTTTTGTACTCACTTTTCCTTGATTTGTTCTTCATGTCACCTTGGTATCTGTCCCAGTGTGATCTCCGCCATTGTTTTCAATTAAAAGCCACTGAAGACATTTCTCACTCAGTATCATTGAAGCATTCTGTATTGCGTGTGTAAGGCTCCGCGAATTATCTCACGCGTAATCAGTCCATTGTTTCCTTTTCAATTCAGGTCTCGACGCTAATTTAGCGTGTTGTCAGCTTGTCCAACAATGTCCCCAGGCAACACAACCAATAGTTAGACGATCCTACTGCTTTAGTGAAGAAGTGCATTGCTGAGGGTGAATTCGTCGGATTCTTTGGCTTCAGCGTAGTTACCTTGAGTTCAACCCATTGGATCCTTTCGCAAAACGGTCGATTCGAACCAAGCTTTCGTAAATCATTACTCCACAATTCATCTCGAATCAGGCGCGTAAGATCTTCCACCACAACTTCGGGCGGAGCGGATGCTGATTTATATCCGTCTGGTTTTCCGGACGACGTTGACAAAAGAAAATTTATCGTTCTGGAGCAATTTGGGATTGCCACGAAACTGTTAACGATTTCAGCGGTTTGCTTCAGCAAAAGTTTGGCGGTTTCCTGCGGAGACATTCAAGGACGATGTCAGTAACCCGTGTAGCGGCATACACTATCAGTATCGAGTTTTCAACCAATGGCTGAAAGCAGGGAAATGCCGAAGTTAATGTCCAGCGCGGCTGCTAGCGCGGCGGCGGTGGTGGTGGCGGCGGCGGCGGCTACCGTTGTTGGGGTGGTGGTCATCGCGGATAACGGTTTCGTGGTGTACGGAGGGTTCACGACGACGCCGATCGAAACTGAGAGGGGATTCCATTCTTTCCGACGCGGTTTAGATCGACCGGTGGTGCGTTAAAAACTGTGTGCGCTGTATGACAGCCATCGAAAAGTTTGTTTGACTCCCTTTGGTAAGCAATTCAGTCCCGATTGACTTCATTACTTCCCTCGAGATCTGAGCTCTGAGTACTGCCCATCGGATAAACGTGTTCTTTTGAGTTTGCCGCTCGGAATTCGTCTCTTATCCTAACGATTTTCTCTCTCGAACAGGATTTCGGATCCGTTCGAAGCAAACCAACACCAAAATGCGTATACTTGCTGTGACCATGGTTGCTCTCGTGATGCTGTTCGCCTCCACTGAGGCCGCCTTCAAGCTGAGGAAGCTCGCTGGAGCTGCCCTCCTCGGCGCTGCCATCGCACCTCGTTTCGTTCCGGTTCCCATTCCGTGAGTATTTCGATGAGTGGAATGAATTTTTTCGATCGATTCTCAATGAAACCACCATCAACCCTCATTTACTCCATTTAACAAATCGATGTCCCCCAGTCACCATGTCCATCACAAGGAGAGCCATGGATGGCACCAGGAGAGCCACGGCTGGGACCACGGACATGGACACGGACACGGACACAAAGAACTTTTCACCATTCATAAGGGAGGATGGCAACACTATGGAGGAGTCCACGACGCCTCTTCTTCTGGTTACGGACACGGACACGGACACGGCTGGTGGTAATCGATGCCATTCAGTGTTAGGAACATCTTGAAGTGCTTGTCTGTCCAATCGTCCGCCTGTCTGTTCGACTGTGTGTCTGCTTGAATGTATGTGTGCGATGTAGTCGAAGAAAAGCAAGTGAAGCGCCGAGCTCCAAGATCTGGCGACGACCGGAAGGAATCGGATCCAAAAATGCAAGTTTCGTCGATGCTGGAACTGCTCGAGTCCTCTCAGCAACTAACGCAGGGAGTTCGAACTCTTTTGCGGAGGAACTCAGGAAGCTTGAGGCGCCGTGGAACCTTTGGTGCTTATCAGTGTACTGCGTGGCGGATCGTGATGCAGTGTTTCGTGAACTCTTCGTCAGGTCGTTTTGCGTGTACACTTTCGTTGCGTGATCGTTGCTTCCTTCTCCGACATTCCGCCACCAAAACGCTTCCTCATCTTGTACAAAAATATTTTCCGTCCAAATGGTGAGCGACTCTTGAGTAGCTGCTCACCGCCCGAGGAAGCTCCGATATTCCTGTGTAAAGAATGTAAATATTAATTTATCGTTGTAATTTAATGTGTACAGTCGTGGGTCCATCTCGTCTAAATCATGTGCCAATGTAGTAATCTTATGGAACTAATAAACTGTTCTTCGAAATCGCGAGTGATATATTGACAATGTGCCTAATATAAATGGAAAATGGGAAAATATGAGAATTTGAACGACACCAACGTTTTGACGGAACTCCTCAAATCGAAGTTTACTATTAATAACTACTGGCGGTCGTGTGCTTTCTGTTCTCAAGCACTCCTTCCTGGCAGTTCCGTTAAATACCGCCTCCTGGGTGCCCTCGAAAATCGGTTTAAAAATGTGACTTGTAGTTAGCTACCATCGATCGACGTCTTTGGCTGACTGAACGACACGGGCGATACAGAATTCAAATATGAGACCACCTCGATGAAACACCGAAGAGCCGCTACTTGGAATTGAGTATGGATGCATTGACTCGATCGTTTCATTTTTTTGAGTCAATGAAGGATAGCACAGGCTGCATGATGAAATTTCTCACGATACTTCAAGATAACGAGTACCTGGAGTAGGAGTCCCGTCTATCGCTTCTCACCTCCGCACCGGCTTCTTCGTGAATGTGACGGTAGTTCGTTCGAAAGAAAAGAAAACAATGATAACTATCCTCGATCTAATAGTGCGATCTGTCGCTCCGACTGTCCGCCGACGACGGTGACACTGTTGCAACGTGAATCGGCAAGTTCGAGTTTGTTTGGTTCACAGCAGAGAAAGGGAGGGGGAAGTACGCTCTCGCTACGTTTCACTCATCTTCACGGAAAGCGGGCCCTAGTCGGAGCTTCATAATGCGGGGGCCAGAGTGGTGCAAATAAAAAAAATTGCTCTTCTTCACTTCAGTTTATCGGGAATTCCGCGAGAGGGAACCTCCCGACATCTTCATACATCTGTTCTCGTTTCCACCTACCATAAATCTGCAACCAGATATTAATTCGATCGTAACAATTTATGCTTTATCTCATTGCTCAACACTCTAGAACCAAGACTATTCGGACCCGTGAGAATCGTGAAGATTCGGCACGCTCTACGCGTATGATTTCTGCAAGATGACAGGCGTGGGGTATGGCATCGAACTTGTTTCGAGATACAATTTCGGGAGGCCTCAATCTAGCGAAATTGTTCGCAGTATTCGTCGAGGTTAACTATAACAGGGTTTTCATGTGATTTCAAATCAGTGCGGAGTTTCTACATCCTTAAAGTTTAGATATAACCATTTGCGGATTGAGAAATTTAAGTTCTCACCGAGCTTCGGTAGCGCTTTCTCGCGCTTTGCTTATCTCAAAATCACATCTCTTATCAACAACACCTTACCGGTAGCATCAGGTATCACACTTCCCCCAAAATGGTTGATCGTCGTTCGCAATCAGCTTTCTTGCGGCTCTCACAGTGAAAGAATTTTGAGCAGTGCAAAACCAGGCGAAGCCGAGGGGAGCTAATGATGAGAACGCTGGATCCGATTGAGGAGTAAACCCAAAAAGATTCCGGATTATGGTTTCACGGTTCACGGAAAGAATTCAAGCGTGAAGCTAAGTTTTTCATTGAGTCTTCACAAGTCGATGGTGGATATTTGGCAATCGAAACTGACATTCCGGTAGATCAACGGGTGCGGAAACGAAATTCATTCAGAAATCCTCGCGGGACTTTTGACCCACGAAGTTCCACACCAGAAACCACTGTTGCACAACCGCTGACAGAGCTGTTCGTTTAGGGGGTCAAAGGCTATCGACGAGCGGAATCAGAAACCACGCAAACAGTGGATCATGCATTCATTGACTGAATTCTGACGGATATGCGCACGATGGAAATACCCTGTTCTCCTCCGGAGCCGTTCCCTGGATTTTTTAGATTAGAGAGCCATTCCATGCATTTATTTCCCTATCGAAATGTGACAGAAACTTTCTTCAGATTTTCTGTGGATCGACAAAATTCTAAGAACGGTACTTTCTTCTGTCGAAAATCATTTGGGAAATCAAAATGGGATGGTTTGCATTCATGAGATCTATGTGATGTCTTTGGTCTCTATTTTCATCTCTCGGGACAGTTGGATTTCACTATAGAGACCATGACTGAGAGCTTCGGAGCGAACTTCGATAGAAACGAGTTTTTCGGCTGGCCATGTGTTCAAGAACGATTTCGCTTATCCGAGGAAGCTGGTGGAGAAAAATATTTCCCATTGAAGTAATGTTCTCAAAACCTCTGAATATCTGTCGGAAACTCATTGAACTAGAAATGAATGTACCCACGAGAACATTTGCGTAGCGCAGGTTGTGTAGCGGGTGAACAACATTCGATTTGTTCCTTATCTTTCCGATATCCGATATCAGTTGCGCGAGATATAGGTGAGCGTTTCTACAGAATCATTCATCGAACACAAAAGCAGAGCAACCCCCACAATCTTTAGCGATATGCCACGGTTGGAAATGATCTCTTCAACGGAAGACCCTAAGCGCGATTTGGTGGAACTGGGAAAATATCTCCGGGAGAAGCATTGTGTTCGAAAGCTTCACGCTGAGTGTGTATTCATTGGTTTTCTTTTCGAAAGATTGATCGACACCCGCGAGACCCGAACGGGCTGCTGATGGCCGAGCACGCGCGCGGGTAAATCATACACAAGAGTTCTATTTCAGCCGTGGACGTTGTACTGGGCAGAAGGGCGCGATTATTGTTGCAACGAAAAAGAACGTGTTCTATATTTATTGCAATTAAAGCAAAATATTCTACGAGGGGCGTGCGAGCGTGCTCGTGTGTGAGTGAGTACTGGATGTCCGGCGCCGGTTGGTTGGATGCTGTAATCGAAGCAACAAATGACCTTGAGTGGATGATTATGCCGTCTTAATGTCCCCATCGCAGACCAAGGCGTGGACCCCGGTCCGCTCGTCGGTTTGTCCGTCCATCCGTCCGTCCGTCGGTCCGTCTGTCGGCCGGGTGCTTCGCCCGCTCGTCCGGAGCTTGCGTCCGTTTGTCCGTCGGCTGGTCGTTCTGCTTAATGATATTTCAGTAGCGGACAGCGTTTCATCTTCACTCTTTCCGCTGACCTCAGCGGTACCACATTTAAAGCGATGCTTTCCTGTCAGTTCTCATCTCACTTTTGTGGTAAGCTTTTCTACATGGTTTGATGATCACTGCCAATTGGTTACTGGCCGGGTAGCCTCGGTGCTCGGCCGACTGTGCACGGCTGATACTGTGTTGTGAACTCCTGGATACCTCGACGTGCACAGCAGCGCGAGCACCGAGTCCACCGACCGTTCGTAGGCGCATCCCTCATTGGTGTTGAAGGAGAGCCTTGAGAACGGCTTTGTTGTACTTCGCCCGATCAACGAACGTATGTATTTCAGGTGTTTGTTACTGTAGTTCGTAACTACGTCAATTCCATCCACGATGACTCGTCGTCTTCTTGTTTTGGCTTTTGCCGTTGTCCTCGTTGCCGCTCTTTTCCACCAGAGTGAGGCTGGACTGAGACTGAGGAAGCTCGCCAGAGCCGCTCTTCTCGGCGCCGCCATCGCTCCCCGCTTCGTGCCCATCCCGATCCCGTAAGATCTCCCCCTCCTATCTGCCTCTCAATTTGTCGAACTCCTCCTTGACAGAACTACAACGTCCCATCATTGAATCATTATTTGATTCGTCTCCCACAATATTCTCTATCGCATGTGCTTAAACTTTTGAATCCCCCCAACAGGCACCACGTTCACGAGAAGCACGGATGGGACCACGGTCACGAGAAGCACGGATGGGACCACGGACACGGATGGGAACACGCTCCCGCCTGGTAGTTTGATAAGCGTCAAACTTTGGAATTCTTAGTGTCGTCTCAATCATTGTCACCATGTACATACATCTTCTCCGTGCCGTCTGTCTGCGTATGTCGACTTTCGGCGTCCAGCCATGAAACCCGACAGCTCGACAAACATCGTACTTGTCTTAAATGTAATTTATTATTGTCCGGCTCGATCGTTGCTGGTGTCAACGTGCCCGTCCAATGGAGTGTCGACCCTGTTCTCCTTTTAGTGTGTGAAGCGTGTGAGTGTGCGTGTTTGTCCGAAGTGGGACACCTCGAATCTTTGTTTCCATTCTGAAATGTCTGTTCCCGATTGGTAGTGACCGCGATGGTCGCATTCAAAAATAAACACTTTTCTCGAACTGAGGATTATTAATTTACTCAATCAATATATAAACTAAAGTGGTTTTCCCTCTCCCCGCCCCCTTTCCCCCCTTTTGAAACTCGTAATTAAAAACTTCGAAACGCTAGTACGACTCGGGGAAAACAAATCACCCAAAAAACATACTGTGCGAAACTTGTCCGGAAGGCGTGCGCCCGAATTACCCAACAGCGTAACCACATTATTCGGTCGGTTCCCGCCGGTGCCGCTGCTACTGCCGTTATTATTATTATTATTATACATATCGTGAAAACCGCTTTCTATCTATAACAACATCAGACGACCGATTTCTTGAATGGGGCCGGAACGACGGCCTTGAAGCTGTTCACCCTTGGGGTAGCACGACGCCGAACGCCTGGAGCTCCTCCGTCAGCTCCCGAAGATGACATCGATCTTCAAATATCGTGAGTGAAACGTCCGACTCTGATACCGACCACAGAGCAGAGGTATTCCTGATCTTCAAAGTAGGCAATAGCTCGGTCCAAGTCAGCCACTACCCACTATCGAGCGTCGGAGCAACTTCTCAGCCAATTACTTAATCAATTTCCAGATCTTCACCGGAAAGCTGATCCGCAATGCCCGAGCCAGAGGTAAGCTCGTCGATACAAAGCTTTTTGGGTGAAAAACTTCGTTCTGAGATGGATCCGAGAAAAGCCCGCGTCTTTTTCGGACATCGTACGAATTAGGACTCCGCGAAAGCTTTCGGCTTGCCTATGACGAAATCGTTCAGATCGTTTCAGTGGTTTTCTTTTCCGTCCAGTTTTTTTTTTTGCCAGTATCGCAACGCGGAGCCGACCCAATGTCCGCCCAAGGGTCGTTTTCAACTTTTTCCTGCACTTTTCTCGACTGCACTTTCCTAAGACTTCAAACGTAGTTAAAAGCGCAGCTTATCTTTCAACTTTCCTATTGTTTGTTCGTGCATTTATTGGTAAGCTTGCAGGATGCGATATCAGAGCTTTTCTGTGACTCAATGCTCTCACTGAACTCTCAGCGGCGACCCGAGTATCCAAGTTCACAGTCCCTTGTTCTTTACAGTTGTATCAAGATGCTGCGTCGTTTCGTGATTGGTGTTTTGTTGGTTTGTTTGTTGGTTGCGTTGATACCGCAAGCCGATGCCCGTTTCAAGCTGAAGAAGCTTGCCAAAGCTGCCCTTTTGGGAGCAGCCATCGCACCTCGCTTCGTTCCCATTCCTATCCCGTGAGTAATTTGCCTTATAATTGTAGCATTTTTATGCGTGCCTTCTTATGTTTTGGCTTTATTAGGGGAAGCACAAACAAAACGTTGAGTTCGCCGATCAAGTTTCGTGGCTATTATAGTATTATGGCCATGGTCGGAGAAAACAGCTTGAACGTTGAGTGATCTGAGAATTGAGTCCTGCGTTTCCGGAACGACCCAGAAAGGTTTCTTAAGGCTGCTCGATTCGAGATCCTCATCTCCTTTGTCAGCAGAACGAGCCCTTTTTCGCCATGAAATCTATCAAATCAAAGAGATCTCTTAGAGAGTTCGGCGAGAAACGAAATCACATATGGCATGTTATTCCTGATGTACCGAGAACCGAGCACGGAATCACACTCAAAATTTCTATCCCACAGCCATCACGTCTACGAAAAGGAACATCATCACGGATACGATCACGGCTACCACGGATGGTGAAAACAACGCAACATGTTCGTGCAAATTTCTGAGTGTGTCTGTGTTATTAGGACTACTTATTATTGGTACCCAAATCGCGTGAATAAGACTGTCGTCCAGTGTTATGTGTAACCGTACGTACCCGATTGTGAGGTTTTGAGTGCATTATGTGAGGCCATCTCGGATAGTGATGTCGATACACCTCGAGTTTTCTGTTCGTTGATCCGAACATCGAGTTCTTGTCGTGGCTCTGTGCAATCGTCGTGAGTACTGTGTGTCTCCGAATAAATGTCTTGTTGGCGAACCAGTTTCGTCCTAAATGTCCAAAACCGGATGATTCCTCTTTTCGACAGCTGCGAGTTCGAACTCGTCTGACACTACTGCCAAGGTCGTTTCTCCAACCTCTATGAGAGTGTTGAATGCTCCCGAAAAGAGACAACCAGATGGTCCTTTTAGGCAGCCGCCGTTCACGATGGACTTATTCGGTACCGGGGTAGTAGTTCTACCAAACTTTGTTACGACCTCTCCAAACTATCGCGCGTCAATTTGAACTATAAGCTTTTCGAAATCATTTCGCTCCTCAAAGCAAACACATGAATGGTTCTATTCGAAAATGTGCAACATTTCAAGGATCTCTCGCCGAGTGAGTTGACTAATACTTGACAGGCGTTGCGGCGCATGTCATAAAAAAAAACTTTTCGGAGAAGTCTCCGGTGGCTCAATGGTAACGCTAGCAAAAACTGTAGATTTCGCTCTGCTTCGAAGTATCGTTCCACAAAACTTTGTATCTGCTCTCAAGTTTTTGATTTCTAAGAGTTCTTGCGATTTTTGTTCGAAAATTCGCGGTTTCATTATCGTCGTTGACTTCATTTGCCAAACGGACGGTCCGCTTAGAACGATCCATTCGGTTGAGAGATTTCCAATCGTACAAACGTTGAATCTTTATTGTGCAACCTCTGATCCGTTGTTTCGGAGGCATATTAATACTTTCACCGTCACAGACCGTTGACTCGCCGCACCGAATCTTGGTGTGAATGGATGATGGAATTTCAAAAAGTTTTAGTCAGCGGACCAATCCACGAACCTCCAGAGCGTAAACGCAAATAGATTAGAAGATTCAAAGAGAAAACTCTGATACTGGTTGAGAGGACGAATTTTCGTTGAAAGAAGAACTTCTGCTACGATCACCCGGCATTCAAACGTCATCGACTTTTGTTAGCGGCAACGTTGGTCAGGTTCTCCGTTTCCCACGCGAGCACTTCATGCGTTTTCTTTCTCTTGGTGCAACGACGACCACGTGCGTAACCGATCACCCACTTTTTCAATGTTGCGGGAATCTTATGAACACGTTATCAACAAGGTGTTATCTCAATTTTTTCCCCAGTTGGATCGATCTATGATTCGGGTTGATTGACACACAGACGCTTGGTGGCTACAGGGCCTTCCATTATTATCCAATCAGGCAATTGATGTCGAGATGCTTTTCTTGACTGAACCCGTTCGAATGCAGGGTCTTCCGTCATATTTCAGCTGAATGTCCTCAATTTGATTGAGGTGGAAAACTTTTCAAAACTCCCATCCTTCCCGCCGAAGGGCCTTCCGTTACTCCGTAAGGGTACGATCAAAGAGCGTTTTCAGGTATTTTTCGTTTCACCAACTTCGGAATCGACGGAGTTTTCAGTTCTCCAAAGACGTGTACGAACGAGCTGATTCTTCCGCGAATTCAGGCCGTGATGGAATCACGAATGGGAATAAATCTTCCTTCAGAACTCTGGTTCGTGATTTTGATACTTGTTGTCCTCTTCCGGAAGGCTACTTCTACGCCGAGGCTTTGGGGCACTCATATCGGCTTTGCTCGTGGCGTAGTGGTCACCTGGATTCTGGTTAGCTATATTAGGAGTTGAGTTCACTGCTACGCAACCAAGAGTGCGTGTGTAATCGTGGGTCTGCTTCACAAAAGCGCCGTAAAGCGCGTAGGGCAACCGGGAATATGCAAGAAAATAAAATTTCAGAATATGCTCGTAAAACCGTGAAATATGCATACATTTTAACGTTGTAGCGATGGATGTTGAATTTTGACGATATTTGAAGCGGCAAAGCATGAGAGCCGTCTTGAATGAACAACGGCAAACGTTGATTGCTTTTCAAACGCCGAGCTTTGCAGCGGAGGCGAATATCGGAGGATGACGATAAAGAGTGCCTCACACCACCAGCGGTGAAAGCGATATAGAGTTTTTTGCGCACGAACCTCTCGTGAACGGAACCAATATCAATCGAACGGGATGCAGGGTTTTCCCGAGAAACTCGCATCTTTGAGGGAAGAGTGTCATACACGGCCTCCACAAAGTTCCGGAATTTCGCGGCGCGAGTATTTCTGCTGGTTCCAGCGTGACGGACACGGAGACCTTATTGGTTTAGGAATTCGATGATCTTCCAATCCAAAAAGTTCTCAGGTGAGGTTTCCGCAGGGAATGAGGGAGTATGGTGCACGATCTCAGCAGCTGAAGGGGGTTCAAGGTACGGGAACAAGTCCATCATGCGCATTTCCGATTTGTGCTCGATGATAGACATCACACTACTTCATCTAAGATGCATACTCTCCGAGAGAAACCCGAAAAGCCAAATTCACAGCCGCCTCTTCTTCGTGTGAGAACAAGCTGAGAAACACGGAAAAAGAGAGTGGCTATGTCTTTGAGCACACGATGTCACGAGATATGTCCCAATCGGCATTCACTTTGATCCGAGCTCGGTTCAGATGAACGGAGTTTGACGATTCTTTGGATGAGCGTAGACGCATTTTTTTTTGCGGATATCCGTGTCCCAAGATTCGTCAGATGGAAATTAGTAAGCCCCTGTTATGATGGTCAGCGGCAGGGGAGATATCAGAAGTTTGTTCCAGCGTGGCTTCTCTGATAAGCCTGATAAACGTTCGCGTTGTCTTCTTCTTCCCGCATTGAGCCATCTTCTCTTTATTCAGCATATATTTATCTTGAAACTTATACAACGGGCTTGATGGCAGTGACTCAATTGACGGCTTCAAGGAAAGAAAGCATAAGCTACACAGGTTTGGAAATCCTATCCCTTCTATTCTCTCAGCTCTTAAGTAGATCATCGTGATCTTTTATTATTGTGCTATGTGACCGTTAACTTTTCGTTATTGTGGAGATAACAGCAGCAACAGAGGCAACACCATCATGATCCGTTGTTGCAGCAGCAAGTGGACGTAACGAAAATTGTCGGGACTTTGAAGCCGCCTGTCCATCCGTTTGGACCATTTGTAGACGAGAAAAACTGGCCAAAAATTCAACGGCGCGGCTATTCGGTCCAGTTAGCGGCCTTGGCAAAGAGCCACAACCCCGGACTGCCTGTCTGTCTGTCTGTCCGTCCGTCCGTCCGTCCGTCTCCTCGTCCATCTACCCATTCGGTGTCGACGTCCTGTGAGCGCGCGCAGCTGATAGTGGGATGTGTTGTTGTTGTTGCCGCTGCTGCTGCTGTTGTTGTCGGTGTTGTTCTTGACGCTGGAGCAGCTGCCGCCACCGCCGTGCCGCCGCGGCCGCTGCTGCTGGTTGAATGTCTTCGGTCAGACGGCGTACACTTTCCGCTGCCCCTTTTGCGGTGGCGGCGGCGGGGCTTCGTCGGTCAATATAAGCCATCCCTCTACAATGAACTAGCAGACCAACACTCGGTAGGTGAACGGTGCCTGTGCACTTCTCCGATTGTGCAGTGAATTTGGTTGTGGGATCCTCAAGTGATCTCTGCAGTGCTATTCCATTGTCCTCTTCTGGTCGATTCCAGTCTGCTGCCTCTGCTGTTCAGTGATTGTTCTGACAGACCCAACTGATTCGGATAACCCTTACTTACCGGTGCGCTCTCGTGTTCTTTTGCAGAGATGGCCTCTTTCCGTCGTGTCGTTCTTGTCGCTGTCTTGCTCGCCGTGCTCGTCCTGCACACCGCGGACGCAGGCTTCAAACTCAAGAAACTTGCCAAAGCCGCTCTCTTGGGTGCAGCCATCGCGCCTCGCTTTGTTCCCATCCCGATTCCGTGAGTTGAACTTCCCTACGTAGAATGTCAGAAAACCTTCCCGGAAGTACTGCTTGGACTTCTATTTTGAAGGAAATCGAGTTTAGAGCTGGAACCACAGAGAATGTAGGAAACTGAAACAGAGATTTTCAATTATCAGGCACCATGTCCACGGTCACCACCATCATGGCCATCACCACAAAGAGCATCACATCCACGTTCCTGTCCACCACCACCACGATCATGGACATCATCACGGACACCATGAGGTGATCCATCACGACAGCCACGGACACGGAGGTTGGGATCACGGTGGCTGGTAGAGACTCTAAAAGGCGGAAGGTCGAGCACATTGGCTGCAAACGTCTTCGTCGAAAATCGTCGTTCAGGATTTTGGTTGCATGATTGTGTTGTGCACGTTGGTCACTCAGCCGACCCCCATTTTGTGGGCTTCTGCTAGTCGTTGTAGTCATCGTTAACGTCGTCGTCGTGGTTATTGGCGTCAGTGTCGTCATTGTTTCCGTTGATGTTGTCCTCCGCATGCTGAATGCACTATTGGTGCCTTGTTTTCCACTGATTGGGCTTCATGCAAGCTCTATGCCGCTGGTTTTGGAAGCTGGACTCCACGGCAAACCGCTCTCTTTCGACTTCCCTCACATGATCGCGTCCCGCGTCATGTCACTGATGTATACTGGTATACATGTTGTACATAGCTCTGTTCATATATCTGACCTATCACGTCCTGTCGAGATCCGCTGAGCGAGTGCTGTTCTCACCTTTGTGACTGTAAATACTCACAGGCTCGTTCATTGAAATCGATCTTCGGTCGATTTTTCGGAATCTTGTGCATGTTGTGAAGATTGTCTGTGCCCATGCGTTTGATATGTTTGTTCTTTTTTGTAAATAAACATTCGGAACAATACTATTGGTCTCATGGTACTCAAACTTACAGTCGATGGGGATTCCCAATGTCCTATGTTGACGATTCCCAAAGTCCCAATGTTTCCTAGCACATCATCATTGAAAGCCTCTCATTTTCACTTGCTCGAGCAGCAAACCGATGAAGCGAGCTTTGCTCAAGTGCCGAAGTCGATCACGAGATGCTCTATCGGCATTGGGAGCGGAACAAAAACCCTCTAAGCTGCCGCAGCAAAAGTCACCCGGAGCTTGCGCAGCGCTGTAAACGATGATGAGAAAGTTGACGGAAGGAAAAAAACGATAAAAATCGTTTTCTCAAGAGCGAACCACTGACTCGGATGAATGGCTTACGAAGCAACCGTCGAACAAATGGAAAAACTCGTCCAAAAATCGGCTTCCGAAGACCATAGTGTCTCAATATCGCTTGAACATCGTTGGCACAAAAAGTACCTGTATTAACAGTGTTGTTCCTTTCTCCGTTCCGCGGACTTGTAATAGTTTTGCAGCAACACAATGAGTCGAACCGATTTCGGTAACGTCGGAGCAATAATCACGAGGATGATTCTTTTTGTTCGGGCTGATCACGGAAAATCCAAGCTGGCGCCGATGTGGTTTGAGTCTTACGACAGGATACTTCGACATGTGATCCCGGATGCCCTTCACTCCACTTCTGATCCCGAAATAAGGTGAGCACGTCCATTTTCTCGAAGCTCTCATTCGAGCAAAGCGTCAAACAATTAGTATTTTTATCAGTAGTAGGCTGCTGATGAACTTCAGGAATCACATGAACTGACAACAGACTCATGTACGAGGGATTCTATTTATTGATACTCGAGTTCACTCAAACTAGAAGTCTTCAATATGGATGAAGTCACGAAGCTGGAACTTGTGCCGAAGATCTGATTTCATCGATCCAGACAATTATCAGGTTGTGAATTTTTAGATGAATCGCGGGATGGATGCTCTGATCTCGCTACGCTTTCGTCTTCTCCACTTGAGTCCTTGGAGTCGGGACCATCGGCCGCAGGGATCTCATCCACCTGCGAGCCCAGGAGTCTACCACCATGGATAGCTTGTCAAAGCCCCGAGCTCTAAGTTTTCTTCGAAGCCTCCATGCATTCCGAGTCCGTGAGCCCCAACGACATGGAACCCGCCGTGGCCGATGTCATAACCAGCACCGAAGTTGTGATCTCTGTGGGAATGGAGAACCATGAAAACCAGATCCGAATGTGGGGCAAGTCTAGAGCGCCAACCGGCGAGGAATCAATGTCAGACCGCGGTGAAGATATCGTGCAAAGTCGACTTACACTCGTACCGCAATCGGAATGTAACGCGGCATAAGGGCAGCTCCGATGAGGCCATATTTCGCAAGCTTCTTCAGCTTGTGAAGCTTGTGAAACGCATCTGCCGACTCGAGCGTCAGCATAAACAGCACCAGATTGAGCACAACAACACGCGCGTGAAGTTTCGAACATCTCCATCCTGCGGAGAAGTTCACCAGAAATTCATTTCCCACAGATTGTAATCTCGGAACGTGTACGCTGCATCGAGGGGCAGTGGTCTCTATGCACTCACAGGAACTACAACTTACCCATCGTGAGCGCGACACGGAATGTTGGTGAAGATGAGCAATTCCTCGAACATCTGACGCTTTTCGCCAGATGACAACTTAAATACGAACACTCCACAATGCATTTCCTCCAGGGTAGCTTTCACTGAAGTTACGTCACTTCTTGTCGCACTTTACAACCGGGAAAATGAAGAAAATTAAAAGGAGAGAAACTTCTCGAAGCCTGAAATTGAAGTTTAAGAGTTTTCCTACGGAGGAAATCATCTTTATTGCCTTTCCATGCATTTATGCTGCGGATTGAGCCTGGATCACGGGGCAATACTGGTAGCGCGTAGCGATCGTGACCAACGAGTAGAACTTGAAGCAGTCCCGGAGAACAATGCCTGTTTTCAATTGGCCGTTCGTGAACCTTCGTGTTATTCAATCAGATGTTAAAATTCAGATTTTCGGAGCTTTGTTGCTATTTTTGACCGGGACTCGCGAGAGTCCGAGTCCCATTGACAATGTATGGAGCGGGCGCTAGTTTATCATTGCAACTTATCCCTCGCTTGAGTGCTCGGAACCTTGATTCCGTGATTTCGATTCTTCACTGACTCGCTTCGACTATATAAGCAGCTTCTCGTGCTCAAGCTAATCGTCATTTTTTCCCTGGTTCCAGACTCAAGTGAAACGTAAGTTTGGCAACCTCAGCAAGTTCCACGAGATGCAGCTCTGATCCCAGTTACCGTTGTTTCGAAAGTTTTTCGCCGCTCGAGTGACTTCAGGATTGACTTTGTGAACTCCGTGGTCTCAGCGCTTCAGTGACAACTGATTTGCTTGTGTTTTGGCGTTCTTTTTCTTTTTATCCTCTTCGGCTAGACGTGTTCTCGTATTTCCACAAAACTGAGCATAAATCTTGTCATTGTTTCCCTCATGCAGAAGTCTCCGAGATTTTCACCATCAGATTTTCCCCTATTTGGATGTAGATAGTCCGTCCTTCTGGTTTCGGAGAATTAGTTAAGGACAGAATGCTCCCAGCATTCGAGAAAGCTGTGGCTGAAAAGGAATAACCGATTCCAAACTTCCAGATGATATTCTTTAGTGGTTCGCGTTTCGTGGTCTTGGCTTTGGCTGTGGCTCTCCTGGGAGTTTCGCCCCCCGTTCAGGCAAATCGGTTGAAGAGAATCGGTCGATTAGCCCTCCTTGGAGTCGCGATCGGGCCCAGACCCATGATCCTGCCCGTACCCCAGTAAGTCTTAAATCCGAGCTCAGAAGAAGTCATTCACGAAAGGTTTCTTTAATTTCTAAAGTAAATGCTAATTTTACAGCGCGGCCAAACCCAAACACCACGGACTCGAAGTAGTTCATCACGACAAACTCCTTCATGTGGGGCACGGCTATCATGACCACGGGCACTACGATCACGGATGGTGAAATGGAAGAACACTGCGTCGCCTGTGAAAAGATTTGTCATGACATTTTCGGAAATGCCCATTCCACGTTCTTTCATAATTTTTTGCGTGATCTTCCGAGGATCGATGATTTGAGGACTTTCACTCGCGATGTATTCAGTGCCGTTTTGTGTCGTTGTCTCGTGCCTCGGTGGTTTGTGAGGTGTTTTCTGTGATCTCGTCTTGGGCTGCATGATTGTTGATGTAGAAAAGATAGAAGCTTCCATCTGGTGTGTCTGTACATTGAAATGTTCACATGATGATAATTTAAGAGAGTATAACCAAGAGTTTTTTGAAATAGAATCAAATAAACAATCGCCGTTTACATACGAAGTTAACGAGCTCTCATCAACTATCGCAAGCATCCAGAAGGGACAGGTTTCAAAGTCGGGGCTTCGGGAAATAGTCAGCGAGGGGTTCCATCGATTCATACTGAGAAAAGCCTCCGGACTCAATCTCAGAGTGCTGTGTCTTCTGAATCCGGATTGGATCGAGGGATATAACATGTCACATTGTCAGTAATATAAGAAGACACACGTCCTCCTCGGAGAACAGTTTTCAAGTGAAGAAAGTCGGCAGAATATTATTCTAGGGAACGATCGGTTTGAATTCACAACGTGATGCCGTATACTGTTTCCTCCTCGTGATTTTTGATCTTTTCCGGCCAATGACGCTGCAAGCGACGATCGAATCTGCATTTCACAACTTTCTGAGGCATCGGTTCACTGATATTTCATCGGTCGTATGGACTGCTGATCTGGTTCTCTCTCTTTGCGATGGATCTGCTGACGTACTGAAACACGGGCGAGTTCCATTCACGAAAAAATTATTACTTCGATGTCGAAAGAAATTATCTTCCCTCGTCTCGCACCCGTGGAACAAAACTGTTTTCTCATGGTGGGGACACGTTGGCGGAATTCACGACGGCCCTTGGTTGGGTATTGTTAGATTTTCGCTCGAATAGCGTTCGTCTCTCTGTTTTGTAACGCCGCGCGTCCATATTGTCTCACGAAGCTCACACAAAACTTCAAGGAAGGCGACTCAAGCTTCTTTTGAACCCTTGAAAGCAGCTGAAAGCTCTTAGCGACGCTGCGGCACCTCTTTGCAGAAGTTATTGCGTATTCTGTGCTCGCAGGAAACTGAATCTGAAATGAACTTTCACTTGATCAGACGTGAAGATATAGCTAAATTTAGACGTTCCAAGCTCCAAGGAGAAACATTTTCTAGTCCTTGAGTTCTGACGTAACAAACGTTGCCAATTTTAGTTCATTTTCTTAAGAGTTACGGCTCCGTCAACAGTTGAGATTGCGATTCATGATGGTGACGGTTGAACAATGCAGTAGTCGGCTGCTTCTGATTTACTTTATT
The DNA here is from genome assembly GCA_021527715.1 of Neoseiulus cucumeris. Taxonomy (NCBI): domain Eukaryota; kingdom Metazoa; phylum Arthropoda; class Arachnida; order Mesostigmata; family Phytoseiidae; genus Neoseiulus; species Neoseiulus cucumeris. The sequence goes on along the minus strand of JAJSRV010000005.1, from coordinate 260,793 downwards.
TCTCGTGGTGTGGTAGGAACTTGGAGTTCCACCAACCGTTAATATTTATGTTAATTTGAAAGACTGTCTTCTAGAGCGGGTTGTTACTGAGCAACCGCTAAGTTCTGGGAGACACGAAGGGGTGAACGCAACAAGCCAACGTCTGCCTGCATGATATGTGGTAAAATTTTCGTTCCGATGACAACGGCTCAAATCAGGAGAGATAATGTTCGCCAAAATGAAAAGCATCCTCATCCGCCACCGTGATCGCAATTTTCAAACGCAGAGGCTTAGCGACGAGCGTGATCTGTGATCCGTGCTATGCTGTCGGCGGAAGACAAGCCGTGGCCGTGAAACGTTCCCGAGAGATCGGTTTCACTGAACTTAGTCAGACTTGTTCCGATCGACAGGGTGCTTGTAAGCTTGTAGCTGAGCAATGGAATCATTGGGAAGTTCTGTGTTCCTCTCGTTCGTTACGATTAGCAAAGCGACTCTCCGAGAAAGCGAGCAGGCAAGCAAGTAAGCGGGTGAGCAAGCGAGAAACGCTCGTAACGCTCTTTGAAATGTTTCGTCATCACCAAACTCAATCGACTTCGCTCGGTGCGTGCTCGCGTGAGATGATGATCAACTTGCATCAAATCTTACTGACTATATAAGAGACCCCGTTTTCCCTACATTCCACAGTTATCAAAGCTGAACTTGAGTAAGTAACCACGCAGTGCTGCTAACTGCTTTCTTCTCTAATCTCTAGACTCCTTTTCCGAGCGTCCTCCGAGTTCGTGGAGAAGTTCACTCGGATGCGTCTCTGACCCGACGCAACACTCTCATCGAGCTGTTTCGTTAGCTGGTGCTTGTGTTTTTTGCTGTGCTCAATTCGGATAATTCAGCGAAAGTGTTTCGCGGCTTCTAAATTTAGAAAGTAGCGGGTGTTTTGTATTTTTGAAAAGTGTTCGCCTAGCTTAACGGGTTGCTTGATCGACTGATAGTTTTTTACAAGCGCAGAACGTTCCCGATGCCTCTTCGGTGATGAACAACCGGAAATGAATCCACATTTGGAATTTTACGGAAGTTCTAAGACTTTGCTCAATCTCGTTAAAGGTCACAGAATGAAGTTTGCTCTCTTCCTTGCCGTCGCTGTTATGCTGGTCTGCGTCTTCACGCCCAGCGTTGAGGCGCGATCGATGAAAAGAATCATCGGCCTCGGTCTCCTCGGTGCTGCCATCGCACCGAGATTCGTACCGGTGCCCATTCCAGAGTAAGTCTTTCCTCAGATCGGTTCCTAGTTTATGATGCCGAAACAAATCAGTTTGCTGCGATGATTCAGACTTGTGAGAAGCTAAAACTCACAGTTGAATGAATTCCTAAAAATAGCATTCCGTGTGAGTCGAATTTTCAACCATCGTTTTCGAATATAGTTACAGCGGACAACCGGGACCCGGTATCGCGATCGGCGCCGGAGGCTCTGTGAATATTCCGCCGTTCTTACCATTCTGAGCTCTTTGTGGATATCTGTCTGCTGGATTGATTGCTGTGCTTCTATCTTCGTTCATGGTGTCTTGAAAATGTTCTCTGTTTGTTGCCAATAACCCAACGCCGGCCCATTCTTCCGAATCTGAACGATCTCAAGCTCGGAGCTGCCATCTGGACTCGTCGTCTTTACCAGATGTCCCTTCGTCTCTCTCATCAGGAATACTCGTGTGTGCGTGTGAGCCTATGATGCATGTGTGAAACGTGGCCGTTTTCGTTTTTCCGGAAATTCGCACGAAACCTCGGATTTCATCTGTGTCGTACAAATGTCAACCTCGAGTTCTCGGCCCGGGATGCTGGTTTGGTTGTTCTCATCGGGAGCCTGTTCGGAGCAGAAGTCGATTGGAGGAGTGTTGCTGAGAGGGTTTTCTTTGTAGCTTGAGTGTGTGAGTGCATGAAGTATCATTCAATCTGGAGAAATGTCGCTCAAGGTCGGCCGAAGAGCGTTTCTCCGTTATTCCGTTTTGTTGTGAGTTTTCTGTCTTGAGTAATTTATGTTTCACACCGAGAACGTTTCCGATGTAGATGTTGTCGCCATGTGGTTGTGTAAATAAATGTCCTCATTTTTGAGATGTAATCTTGTCGTCTTGGTCCAAATTGGAAGTGGAATGAAGTTTGAAGAGGAAATAATAAGTTAGTTCGTTACGTTCGAAACGGCGTGGAGCTCACAAGTGAATCAAAAATATTCCACACGGAAACGTCATTCACGGGAAACGTTATGTAACAACTTTTCCCTTTCTCCGACCTTCATCGCCGAAGTTCTTCTCCGGTGTCTCGAGTTTTGACGGTGAAACATTTCTTTAGGGAGCCGAGATTTTGGTTTCGGTAGCGGGATTTGTTGCGTTGGCCAGATTGCCGAAAGCGTCCATCGTTGGTCAAGCGATTCGATCCAGATTCTGTCAAGTAGAAATGAGTGCGAAATGTCTCTTGTGAAAAACAGATTTGAGCGCCGCAAATGGATTGAATGACGCGCGTTCCGTCGCAATATAAATTCGCTGTCGTGGCCACCGACATTATTTATAGATTTTTTGAATCGAAAGTTTCAAGACAGATTACGCTGCAACCCTGCTTAAGCTGTCACTATTACGCTCACCATGACTACAATCAGCGCTTGTTCAAGGTCACGGGTGTTCTTGCTCCCTCGTTTTCGTTGTCACCTAATGTCAACTCGGATGAGAGGTTGTTCGAGGCTTATCCCAGGCTACTGCTTGTTTCCTCCCACTGATTACCGTCGACACAAACGCTGGCCCTCGGTGCAGGTCTTTGTTGTTCCGAACTTCGGCTGGAAAGCTTTATCCCACTACAAATAAAAACTCTAAAACAAGGGGTCTTTTTACCGTTAACTCGCTGTTGTCGCCGTCCTATTGCCTCGGGGTGGCGTCGTTCGGTAAGAGACAGTCAAAGAGGTGTCATCAGTAAAAACCGTTCGCTACTTAAGCGCAAAGCATAGCAAGCGCAGAGCTCTTGCTGACTTTGTAGCGGCTCGGACCGTCTACTGAAGAGTACCGTCGTTCACAACTCTGAAAACGTGGAGGCATCGCGTCAGTGAACGGTGTGAAAACTCAGCCTCGAACGAACTGTGGGATACTCAGAGAGCTCAAGGTGAGTTCAATGAATGGGCAGCTTCGGCAAAGAAGATCGCAGCCTTTTTTCGCCCTCGTGGCATCGAGGAAAACCTCTTTGATTCACGCAAACATCGAACTTGACGAACTTTTCTAAAGAAATTCCTCGCTGTGTTGCTCTCTCGTGTCTTTCAGAGTATATTGCGATCTGTTTGCCTTTGCTTAAGACTGGCTTCGATATGAAGAACCCCCGGCAACTTCAGTTGGTTCTCGTCGTGCTGCTGTTGGTGTCAACTTGCCAAGCCTACTTCAAAGAGAATAAGCTATTCAAATTGTTGCTACTCGGCGCTGCACTCGCTCCTCGAGGTTTCGTGCCCATTCCGATTCCGGAGTACACCCATCATCACCATGATGATTATGATCATAGAGTCGTGCACGTGATTCACGGACATCACTACGGTCATCACGGATACGGCCATCATGGATATGGCTTCTAGAAGCGCTTGAAGAGCTTGTTATATGAGCAATATGGCTTGGGTTTCGTCTCGTCTGTGATGAGATATTGCCGCATTCCAGATTTATAATATTACAACATAATATATCACAACAAATAATATCTAACTGTGTGCCAAGTCCACTAACTATCAATGTCCGCACTCAAAGAGAGATCGACATCGACTAATATTATGGTTTCTCGTGATGTTTCGTCGATACAATGTTTTCAATTTTAATCGGATTGACGGGGCCCAATATCCATCGTGACAAAATGTGTGGATCGTCTTCTCGATATGCTATGAGAATGGAGCTTCCTTGTATGATGAATCATGAATAAAACATCTTCCTGAACAGAAGCGCGTCGTTATTAGAGTCGTCGCAAAAGTTCTAGTCCGCAGTTCTCAAGTCGAGATGGAACACTCCTTTCCCCTTCGGCCATGGAAACAATCAATCAGAACGCAGGAAAAGCGGACAGATTCCCGACTCTGGCGAAATTGAATCGCGTCAGAATTTCGTCAAACTTTTTTCTCGGTTTAATTGCCACGTGTTTTGCGAAAATGTTGCCATGTGTTCACTGTGATTGCTGGTAAATTTGTTTGAAGTTGTGAAAACGTCCAAAATGAAAGGTTAGATATCTATAGAACGGAACTGCACACATACACTCACACTCACAAATACGCAAACAAACGCGAGCCGGCCGGCCGGCCGGTCGGTTTTATCGCCGGCTATCAGCGAAGGACGGCAATCTTTGACGACTTGATACCACCTGCCCGCGCGTTTATTGTTGGTCAGCTTGTTGGATTGCGCTTTGCTGGGGGGAGGTGGCGAGAACGACGGATGTGTCGTAGCACTTCATTGTAAAAGCCGGTGCTTCGATTGACTAAAGGATTCGTGTGGCAAGGTAAGTGTTCAAAGGAAAGAACGTTGCACTACATAAAGTGAAACCTAAACTCGACCACCATCAGTGTGACCCACCCGGCCAAGCATCGAACCGTCGTGTACAGTTCCACCTGAATCGTGAGAAGTGCGTTGATTCGAGAAAACTCTCCGAGAACGTGATCGTTCTGAGCATGCGAATTTCACAGTGCATGACACAACTTCACATTTGGATACCGTAACGCAGTGGCTCTCAAACTTTTCCCGGGGAAAGGAAGTTTTTGTCATGGCGCGTCTGCGGTTCGCGGAACCCAACGCTCCCATGGAACTCAGTTTAGCCACTGCTGTCACGTTTCGCGAACGTGGGTGCTATTTTTCATCTCGTTTTTATCGATTACAGAATGAACCGAAAAGTCATCTTTGGAATTCTCCTCGTGGCCGCTCTGGCCGTTTCGAGCGAGGCTTTCCTCAAAGAGAAAAAGTTGGCTAAATTTTTCCTGCTCGGAGTGGCTCTAGCTCCACGTGGATTTGTCCCGGTCCCGATCCCTCAGTGAGTAACCCCCTTGTCCACTATTCTCGGGAACTATTCGCATCCTCGTTTACATTTTGGTCGAATCAGCATTCGAAGATACAGATCCGACTCGATTCGATCCCATTCAATCCTCGGCGATTCTTAAAAGAGTTACCAATGACACATTTGATGACTGTGTGTTATTCCGCAGGTACAAGCACAGTTACGGTCACGGTCATGAGAAAGTCGAGCATGTTCATGTGCACGCTGCTCATCACCACGGTCACCATGGCCACCACGTTGAAGATCACCACGGATGGCACTAGATAGCAGGTGGGTAATGGATTCTGATCGACTCAAGTTGGCGTTGTACGCGCTCTCTTCCTGTGGACGAGCTCTTGGGTCTTCGTGTTCTCTTGTCCGCCTTTTGTGTATATTGTACATAGTTCTGACCGCACTGCAAACTGTCGTATTTATGTCTAACAGTTGATCTGTGAAGCTGAGCACTTTCAGAACCGTCGGTTCTTTGGGAGAATACGACGGTTCTACTTGTATATACTGCGCTTGAATGTATATTGCGTTAAATGTGTGAGACTTTGTTCGTTCGTCCATCCGTCTCGTGTGAACTTCTTCAATAAATCTTTGATTTTGAGATTAGATTTTCTTTCCCTGAATTGGATTTGTTGCTCATTCTGGCGGCGATTTCGTAGTCGGAGTTCTATGCTCAGAACAGATTCTCTTTTCTCAGTATTGCCCGGAGAGGGAACTTATTCTTTGAATATATGAAACAGTGAAACTTTGAGGACCATATTCTACGATAAACGAAGCTTGATAAAATACTGGAATGAGGATAATGTTCGTTCTGAAATTCAATATTTTGATTCGTTCCGATCCGATCTCGACAGGCTTCCTCCTCTCTCTTCAATTCGAAATTCGAGAGTCGTGACTGAATGCGGGTTCGAGGTATTTTCCGGATCACAAGAGTGGCTCGGCCAAATCACTCACGCTTTTTCCGAGCTAGCGATTGACAGCGACGAAACGAGGGTGGTACTCCAGCTTTTGAAAAACCGAGAAACTCAGGGCATTCAAGTTGCGGGTTTCGAATGGACCGTCAAGTTCTCTTCGCACTTTTCCGCTTGATTTTCGGTTGTGTAGTCTTCTCCAGTTCGCCATGGAGCTTCCATCGCATCGATTGAAACAGGGCGGAAGATGCGGGTTTCGTAGGGATTCATCTTCAGGCAAGAATCAATTGAAGAGAATACTATGCATAGTTTTCGTTTTATTTAAACTCATGTTCATGTGAAATCACACAGATTTGCATAGAGAGGCTCACTTGAGCCAATTCATGACTTGAACTCATCGATTGGAAGCTTCTGCGGCACGAGAAGCAAATACTGTTTCGGGTGGCTCAATGCACTTCGTGGCTTGCGATGTTTCCGAGTTTTTTAGATCGCTGTAAAACTGCTTGAACACGCTTCCCTTCAATCCTTGAGTCTTCCAATCATGCAGAGGAATCTCTGACAAAAGATCTTGGGATTATACTCTCAAAGTTCGGATGGACTGCATGGCGGTTGCTGAGTTACGACCTGTTTTCGCTCCTTGGACTGGGATCGCTTGCCATGCGTGAATTTGGTGCTTGTTTTCGGCGTTGACTTTGGCTGTACTGAAGTTGCAGGACGACCAGTTGTGTACGATACATTGCTAACGGAAGTACGTCTGGAAAAGAAATACCAGCGACCTCTGATAAGTTTCGCTCGTTCGTGGTTTGCCGCTATCCCATTTCGGCTTGACCGTGATCTTTGAATACGCAACTAGGTTAAGGCGACTGACCTCGTCTGTTTCTCGGGCTCGTCCTGTGTGAAGAGAGGACAATAGCATAGAGACTGATTCTTTCCAAAGTGTTCACCGTCCTCCAGAGTCTGCGGTAGTGGCTCGTGGGTAGTCTCCGGTATGAAGAACAGGAGGCATGCGGCCGTCAGAGCTAGAATCCCCACTACTACGATGAGTGCGTTTTTATTGATTTCCACAAGATACGCAACGAGGGTCGCGATCACGTTCCCAAAGTCTCCACAGACCTGCAAGGGAAGCTCCCAATGTTAAGCTTTCCAACCAGCTCCCTCTTTTCGAATCTGAGCGATCGATTCGTGTGACAAATATTCCCTGAAACTAGTTGGAGCTTGCCTTTGATAACAGCACGCCACGACCTCGCACCACGGTTGGAAACAGTTCCGCTGCGAGCTGATAGGTTATATTGTACGAGCCCGCGAGAGACACAATCAAAAGAACCGCCAGAAACATCGTGACAGTCGGTCCGCCATAGTCGCCGATCCAAGCGAAAGTGAAGGCCAGGATTCCAGCGCATGCCATGAAGCACACGTTCGGCCATCTCCGTCCAACGGAGTCCAAGCAGAATATTGTGAACACGTTTATCGGAAGCTCAAAGGCCGCCGACATGGAGTATGCCGGGTAGATGCTCAGACCGAGATGACCGAGACCCAGCGTGTCCGCCTGTTAGCACAGACAGATCAAGAACCTGTATTTTTCAAAGAAAATATTCTATAGCCCCTGTATGATTGCATTGAATATTCGCAGGAAAATGAAATCAATTTCGCTCCGAAGTGTACCAACCAGGAAACAAAAAGAAGGAACGTTGTTCGTCGTAGGTTTGGCGTGGTTACCAAAGCCGCGGTCTCTGCCCAAAACGAAGAAATTGACGAGGTGGAGTTTTCCGATGCCGAGGTGTCGATCGAACCCACTTCGCTACTGCCTGTTGAGTCCATGGCGTGCTGAAAGGTCGTGAAAGTCAAGTATACGCACGATTTTCATTCAAATCGAGGCGAATACGAAGTTGGGCTCAGTTCCGGGCTCAAACGCCGCAAGGACTGCTTCTCGGGCATCCAACAACTTACTAGAAGGGTTTTGAACTCGATCTCGGAAACATCCCGCTTGCCGTTGAAGTGAGCAATTTTCATGAGGTTGTCCATTGCATCGTCGAAGCGACCCGCAGTCACCAGCCAACTAGCGGATTCGGGAACCACGCTGAAAATTCATGAAATTCCCCCTCAGAAAATGAAGATGAACCACCTTCATGAAATTACGACACATCGGCTGTGAGTCACAGCATTTGGGGAATTTAGGTATAGAGTGATGAATCGAAAACTGCTCACTCACAAGCACATGAGTATCAGCGCTCCACTGATCACGCTGGTCGTGATCAGGAGGTATTCATAGCCAAACATGTATTTGGCATACCAAGGATACAGTCCCCCGAGTATAGTCCACCCAGTCGCCCACGCTGTTCCAATGATAGTCCGATGACTGGGAATGGTGTACTCCATGACTGGGAAACATTAAAATGATGAGATCATCGTCAAATTATTTCAATGTATCTTTCTCCGAAGAGAATTCTTCTCTGGTGCCCAGACTCGGTCGATTCGCCTCACCCAGGAGAAACACGATGGAACAAGTTGTATCCGCGCCGATTCCAGCGAGGAATCGAGCCATCATGATAGCAAGATCATTGTGCACTACTAGTGGCAACAGGTTCGCTACGGCGGCCAAGGAAGCGAGTACGAGGATTGTCGGCCGTCTCCCGTGACGGTCCGAGAGGAAGCCAGCAGCGAGGTATCCTGTCATGGAGCCGACGCTGAACAGTAGATGAGTGGCATACTGTTTCCAGGAGTCGCCGCACACCCAGTTGTTCTGGAAAGAAATCCCAAATCAAGTTAAATCATGCCGAGAATGCTCTTCCTACTAAGCTCCGCTTGAGGACATCCTAGTTCGGTCCTCGCGGACCTAGAGAAGGCGCTCGCATGAGGGCAATCATCCGTTTGCGGCGATGTTTCGGACTTTGATCGCCCCACATCGGAACAGCCGAAATTTCTCTAATGTGTTCCCTATTATCGATCTACGATCTCCGCGAACTGGAATTCGAGGCAGGTCATTGAGAACTCGAGCTTTTTGATCAACTAGGTCGGTTTAAGTGTTGTTCGTTTCTTAACCGATGAGTTTTGATGCTCTCTGGTGTGCAACTGGATGGTAAGGAGTTCAAGCGACGAACCTCAGTTGCTAAAGTGGGGTAAAGCTCTCCCATGATGAACTCCCATCCCCCCTCACAAGTGTCCACACTTTCTTCGGCAAAAAGTTCACTTGATTCGAATTCTTCACCATGTTTCAGGCCGCACCTGTAGAGGAGCTCTGATGATCCATTCAGCCGGCATCCTTATTGGTCAGGCGGCAGCAGGATGAATATCTGAAAAAGGACCGATCTTTGATAAATATGAGAATTCATCAATCATTGAGGCATCGCGTGCGCGCAGACGATGTCCCCGCTACAGTATTCTTCTCGATGCCTCAAATCGTGAAGATAGTAATCTTAAGGCCATCCACACACTCAAACAGATCACAGCAAATATCGCAAGCCGATGTTTAATTCTCTGTTAGATAAAATGACTGCCTGACAGAAGCAATATTAGAGAGGCATCGTGTATTCCAAGGGTATGTAAACAAAAATTTTATCTCAGGAGTCGCTGATAACTGGTGACGAAAAACGTCGACACTGCAACTGTGCAGGAAAACTCGAAACGTCGGATTTCAGTCCCTTCGAAGAGAACCGGAGTAATCGAATTTAAGATCAACATTTGTCTTGAGAATAAAAGATCCGAAAGATAACACGGTCTCTGTATGGCTCGGAAAAACGATTGATAAAAAAAGAATAACGAGTGGTTCCCTCGGTAGTCACCAAAAAATGTCACCTGAATTCCGCGATGTCACATGAATTATTAGATTCCATAACGATTATTGGCCGAAAAATGTTGAAGATATACTACGAATGATCAAATAGCAGCACAAGGGGACTCTACCTGCGACAGATGATTGCTTGAGTAATGCAGGGTTGCTGTGCTGAGAAAAACGGCCACCAAGAATATTTGGAATCGCCCGAATCCGCCAGCGACTTGAAGAGCTTCATCGAATGGGCTGGAGTTGTCCTCGTCGGACGAAGTATGCATTCTAAAATGGGCTGCTGAGCGGCTCAGTCAGCGGAAGTCCGCGTTGCTTGACTCTTGGAAATGCTCACTAAACTTTCTGATGCCTAAATTGAATATCTTGTGATTAGAATCACAATACTGGAACGAGTAGAAGAGTTGGCTGCCCGAGGTTAGCATGCAGAATCAATCGCGGAACCTGTAACCAGGAAATATAGACTTTATTCCTAAAACTCACTTTTATGCCAGGGATCGGCCGAACAAAAACAGATCGTAACTCATGACGTTAAACCATAACGATCATTGATCGTTTTGAAAAAATAAGAAACATCATGCAGCCGCCTCGCTGTCATGTGTGGAGTGGGTGACCACTCAAGCATTCGGAGGAAAGGTCCGCGAATCTCAAGGACCTCGCGCTGCTTTTGGCATCAATGATCGAACTGATGGGAACTCAATTCGGCTACGGCAATTGATTTCTTCTCTATTCTGGCTTGATTCCAGCATGATACGTTGCCCATGAGGGCAGATCTTCCGAACAACAATTACAACACATCCTTTTCCTTCTTATCATCCATTCGTTCCGATTCGTTCTTCCAGGTCAATGAATCTGATTCGACGGAGCTTTCGAACGAGGCCGTATATCTTTAGAGTCCATTCCTAACGCTCTCTTGTGGAACATGCTCGAGCGCGATGCTTTGGTGGAAAACTTCCGACCCGTTTCGTTGTCCCCTTTGTCATTCCGTTTCCTGCTATGTATTCTTAAATGTCAGTTTAGGCGATTGGCAGCAAGCAATGACAGTTTCGCACGTTCCGAGCAGACCACGGCTAATCACTTGCTTCGACGTCATTCTCTTGATATTTTATGATCCTCTCATCATTACAGCGCTGGAGGAAACTTCCAGACAGACGAGTGACCAGCAATTGCCACTTTAACAGCCATTGAATGATTGCACGTAATATGGGATGGTTAATTAGGGACGTAGAACCTCAAAAAGGACATCTAGTCTCTTCAGTGTCTCCAAGATTATGTGGCTCGTGGCGGGAGTCAGTTTCCGCGACGAATTCGATCATGAGAGGATTCGATTCAATTTCGATTCTGAGGAAATGATCTCAATGGGATCAAGAGTCAAGTCCGGTTGGTGTTACATGATACCTCTCGATGTCTCAATGCAGATCAATGGTCGCAAGGGATCAAAGGAGGCCAAACACTTGTCGAGGCAGATATGCATCCTATCAGATCCTCACTGAAGATGCTTGAGAGTTTCAGCCAACCGGTGGACTAGAAGGTGAACGCTCCCGTGGAAAATCCACTTGAAACATTCCACTTTTCCAGAAGTGTCTCGATGCCGGCACTTCCCTTTCCGGTGTCAGAAGACACAGCAATGTCCCTCGCTCTCATCGAAAGGTCGCGCTGATTCACAGAAAAGAACAACTGGATGCTGATATGATCGTGCGCCATTCCGACGTCGTCTCACTCGAATACCAATCAAGAGCAGAGCGATCCATGTATATCTTGAAGATTCCTGCGGTACAGACTCCGGAGAATCACTCTGACTTTGGTAAGCTCGGAATTGAGGAGAGCTGTTGTGTCGCCAACGAGGCGAGGGTAACTTTCGCTCTTCTTGAACTTGATAGGTTGAGTGATAGAAGGTGACAAATCGACGAGACCAATTGAAACTCGAAATGATACTTACCCCTGGAGTAGCTTAAGGGGTGGGACCTCAGGCCCAGAAAGAAAAAGACGCTCAGCACGTAAATGACTGGATCGAGCAGAGCGAGCTTCGATGTGCACTCCGTGGACAAAGCTCGCCCTTTATGTTCTCTCTCTAGCGACAACGGAGTGCTGCCCTTTCCTCGAGTCTAGGGCATCTCACGGGAGGAATTCAATGTCTCTGTGACGGTCGTCTGTGCGTCCGATGATGACATGTTGACAAGGTTGCCTAAGATGCTGGTATAGTTATGTGACTCGGCGGCATACGCAATCGACATAGATTCGCGAAGTTCCGCTTTGGCCGCATACTTTTATTCCGATAAGTCATCCCTTCAGCGCTTTCACCATTGAGACGAATGAAAAGGATCAATCGAAAACAGACCTCTTGCCACGACCTGGGAATAAATTTCTTATACAACGTTCGCGAACGAACAAAGGACTCTGTCGCGGCAGCTCAGGGCATCGAGTCAGACTCGAGAATCGCTGTTGTTCTCCGAGGATTGCTACAAAATTCTCTCAATGATTACCTTGTGCCGGCTAGATGAACACTGGATGCGGAGCTTCTTTCGAGTCATGAGAAGCTTATATAAGAGGGATCGCGTTCAGTTGTCACATAACAACTACCTTATCTTTTTGTCTGAGCACACGATGTTCACTTGTTTCACAGTCTAATGCGCGATACATGACATTATTGTGGCCTGTTATGAACCGGTTCAAGAGGACGACCTCGAATTCAGCTCGGCGATGGCTCGATTTGAAGATGCGAATGGGATGAGAGATCGATCCGAAAATGCGAGTGATGCTTGAACAAGCGGAGCGGATTAACAATTGGGACTCTGGAGTGGCAGCGTTGCACAATTGCATGCCATCATTTCGACGTTTCCGTGCTCAGAAAACGATGAGATTGTTTCGCTGGATGTATTTTTCGGAAGGAGAAATCGCGGCATGTTGACACCGAACTCACGTTTCTTTGCGTAGAACAGCTACGTTGGCGGCTAGAATCAAGGGTCTCGATCGAGCGTTTTTTGATCGATCTTGATCTTCTTTTGATTGAATTCGGTCTCAGACGAGCGATTTCGAGAGTCAACACAAGAACAGCTCGCAAGATCTCAGCGAGAGTCAGCAATACGTACATCCAATGTCCACAACACATCCAAGATTCCTCGGAACAGCAATGGGGGAGTCAGAACCAAATCCTGGTGGTGAGATCCAACTTTTTACGTCTCCAATGGAAATCCGCGCTTCATCCCTGATTATCTCCATTTTCCCGCTGAATCGCGATGTATCGACTCCGTCTATCTCACCGAATGGGGGAGGGGGCTATTCCAGGGTGTACAACTGGGTTCTGTCGCAGATTCATTCAAAGTTCCGAGAAAAAATGGGTTCCGTAAGAACCCATTTCACCTGGTTTGTTAATCACATGTATCATCATCTCTTCTACAACTTGCCCTCACCATTTTATGTAAAATAATCCTTCTACTCATGGTTCGTCGCATGATTCTTTTTCAAACTGATTTTGAGAGGGCGATGGTTGTTGCTATCATCAGTCACTCCGGCAGAGTTACCGGTCTCAATCATCGAATCCGCGGCGCTACTTTCTCTCAATGATTGCGAAGGAACTGCTCCGAACTCTAAGCAGAGCAAACCGCGAGGGTTTCTGTGAAACGTTGAGTTCAAGATGATAATAATGAACTTCCAACGTTTCAACGTTTTCGAACGAAGGCTGCGAACATCGCATCGGTGGTGGCGGTCGCTCCCATTCACGGATTTGGGATTGGCTCAAGTCGTTCAAAACTCCGTGGGAAGCATCACAGGACCCAGTCTCGCTTTTACAGACAGTTGTTCGAATAAACCTCGGTTTTTGCTCTTCTGGTAGACGTTTGAAATCTTCTAGTCGGAGTCGAATGGGGCTCTTCGCCATATCAGGCAGATGGTCCTGAGATCGGTGTTTCCATTCGACTAGTACAGGTTCGGGTAACTCTACTTGGATTTGATGGTTTCAAACTTTCTCACTCGACCACTTCTGAGATTCTAGAAGATACCACGAAAACGTTCTGAATCGGTAGAAGGTCGAACTTTGAACAACAGCGGTCCCTCGTGTTATTCTGCTGGAGCGTGATTTCCCAGATATTCGACTAGGAAAATCTTGGATGTCTTCAGTCGAGGCATCAGAATGGTTTCTTGGAAGCCTAATAGCCATTCTATCGTCCCGAGTTTCCCGCTTTGCAACAGAGACGGTCGAGTTCATTCTTTATTCACTGGTTTCTTCCCTGGTAATTTCCTCTTCTTCTGAGAACACCGGTAACGAGAATCATGAGTATCTGTGAAAGTGAGGAACTGTGATTTCTCGCTGAATCAAGCCACGTTTCTTCTCGCTCAGAATTTGATTATTCTCCTTCAGTTGAACGGAGTTTTATCGGAAATAAGGGGGTTTCAGCCTGGAGCTCAAAAAGTTTGTTTGAGATCAAAACGGAATCGCGTTGATTCACAAACAGGGCTTCTCCAGAAAGTGCGTGGCGGGTCGTGCAAGGATCATGCGGAGAAATCGCGGTAGAACGCGGCCAATCTAAGTCCTTGCTCCTTTAGCCCCGACTAGAACTGCATAGAGGGATGGCCGGAGGTGATAGCCGGCAACATCTTTACGCACCTCAGCATCTGACCACAGGCTTAGCTCTTTAGGGATGGGAAGTACGCGTCCATGGAGTTTGCGTCCTTCTCGTTTCTAGAATGACCGAGCTTCTCGAGGCACAAGTCACAGTTTTAGGTAGATAAAGAAACCGTCGATGAAGACGGCCCCTATGGAACATTACTTAATCTGCCATCTCACGTCCAGGAGATACTCATATGTGTATGCGTGCACATCATTCGCACGAACGATTTCAGAGTCGACCGCATCTCTCATCGTTTCGATAACTAGAAGCTCTATATCCTCTAGATTTGCCGCATCTGCTCGGATGATTCGCAAATGGTTCTGATTTCCGTTATTGCGGCGCGATCGCCGGATATCCCTAAATTATGGCTAGTCATCATGGAAGTCATCGGCATGGAATCCACCGTAGACAAACATTTTTCCACCTCACATGCATCCTCGCAAAATCAGATGGAATATCAGTGATGCACTCCTTCACCTTGTTGGCCAATATTGTATAATGTTTGTGTGTCTCAGTCGAAAGAACACTGAGAGATGATACGGTAAAAGCTCTGAACCAGTGATATAAAACTCGAAATATTCTCACGAATCGAAAGATGTTCGCTAGCAATTTCGTTGGAGCCGATGCCCCTGTTTCATCGTCCGAGGTCAAGAATGGATTCTACCCGAATGGCTGGAACACGAATCGTCCTGAGAACTTTGAGAGGGAACTTACGAACTTTTGGGGATCACTCAGCATTGTGTCTCTCGTAATGTCCAAAGAACATCGAACGCAGTCTAACAGAACTTCACTTATGGAAGAGCACTATGAAGATGTCCTGCACTGTGCGTCTGCTGGCGAGCCGGAGAGCTCATCAACAAACCGAGTCTGAAACTGCTTCGAATCACTCCAAGTGGAACGGCTGCGAGGTCTCAGATCGACGCACGAAGGAAAACGAGCAGGTTATAAAACCACGGAACCACATTGGTCGAGTCGAATTTTAAAGCGACCAGAAGTGTGATCAACAGAATCTAGGGTATCGATTGAAGAAAGATGTCATCTCACTGATTTGACCCCTCGGCGAAACAAGAGCACAAGTTGCATTAGAACTCGGAACGCTCACTGCCGACAGCTGAGCGTGTTTTTCAAATTCCAGGGATCACTCCGGCTCTTGTTGACCATTGTTGAATTTTTTCCTCTTCCTGTTTTCGAGGCGCTCTTGGAGTGTCCTCTCTTGGAGTGAATCGTTGCGGTGCAAATGACCGATTTTGTGGAAAGCCTGGCATTGCGGAGCTGAACGGGAAAAACACGTCCGAAAATCGGAACCAAGCGATATCTACTCTGTTCCAATGTCACACGTTTCTGAGAGAGGATGATTTCCCAAAAGCGGGCGGGGCAGCAATTCAAAATACGAAAGACCTTCAAGAGACCAGGGTGAACTCAGCCGCGGAACGCTTGGGGAAGGTTTCGAAGTTCTAGGTGCAGAGCCACTAATAATAATCCATGCGGTGCTGAAGACGTTCGAGGATTCCTTCATTGATGCGGTGGTTCCCATTCCGCCAAAGAACCGGCTCAAGGGAAGGTCAAGGGCATCCATGGTGAATCTGAGGAAGAATTCAGCGCGACCGCAGGTGAATGACATTCGGACAGAGCCATACAACCAGACAACCGTAAAGTTGCTCCACGTCACGTAGACCCAAGCACCCAAACGGAGGTTTCTCGGAAATTGCGAGTTCATCTCAACCTAAAGCTCTGTCTAGAGTTTCCTGAATCCTTTTTGGAACATCGACGTCCTCTGCCTCGAGGTTCGGCGACGCATCTCACGACTTCATGCAGAGGGAGAGAGGTGACTGCAAAGCTCCATTCACAATCGCATCATTTCCCTCATGAGAGGTTCGTTGCTGACGGGTCATATGACTCCGTGTGTTGACGCACAATAGGTGTTGGAGACCGCCCATTCGAAGGTATCGCGCAGTGAGCCACAGTCACTATTTGCTGACCTAGCAAATCTGTTGCTCGGAAGAATCCCGCCCTCCGAAATCTGTTAAGCTCAAGAATCTGCCTGTCCCAAGATTCTGCCACCCAAGACCTACTTCTTCAGTTTATTGGTAAATCCGCATCTGGTGACGCGAGTAGATTAAAGCTGAAGATGATGGCCAGACATTAACGCGGACAACATCGGTGGTCTATAAATCAAGGTGTCCGATTTCCCCTGGATAGTTGACTCGACGGACCAGAACCTGTAGTTGCGGGAAGATCGGTATGTACGCGGTGGTTTCATGGATTGCATACTCTGGACTTTCCCGATCTGAGGACGGTCGAAGAGTGAAACTCGCGCATATTCTCGGATCGTCAAATCAGGTGAGGTCTTTGCCGGGCGGGTCAGATATGCCGTCGGAGAGAATCCCTCAACAGACTTCTTGTTTCTTGGCTTTACCGGCGCGTTGCTGATCATAGATGCACCTTTGGCGACTTTGAAACTAGCGAACATGGTCAGAATGTCGACACTCGTATGGTGCCTCAACTTCCAGGGTGTGGTGATGAGTAGGAGAGACCGGGGCTAGTTGGCACCAAAACCACGTTTTGTTGCCTATGTCGGCCAGGTTTGAGCGTCGAATGGAAATTTTTTTGATCGGCGCATCAGACCCTCTTCTACAACTTCATGCTGTCAGAGCAGAGATTTCGCTGTTGCCCAGAGAACTATCGGCATCTGAAGCGACCCAACGACGCAGTGCCAACATGCCCCGCCACCGGGGTATGTTGGCACTGATACCGGGGCACGTTGGCACGATTCCAGAAATTGTATTCAAGAGAAGAGAATGTACTAAAAACATCGTTTGATAATGGAAAATTGACAGATGACTTGTTCACTCGTTCCGATTGTCGGACTCTTTTGCGCACCATTGTTCAGAAAACGAGTTGCTCGAGAGTCGTCACAAACAACCGACTTGAGCTATGAGTGATTCTGAGAAGGCATCATCCGACAGCGTCGATATTCTGAGATCTTGTTCGGAAGCTGTCAGCTAGCGATAATATCGTATGTCCTTCAGAATTTTAGCTCTCTAGACTCTAGAACATCCAAACTCAGATCAGAATGCACAACAAGCGATTTCAAGGTGCCAACTAAGCCCGTTCTCAGGAGTGCCAACATGCCCCGAAAGGGATTCTCGTCGAAAACGTCGATATCTGAAGAACCAAGAGAGTGTTTCTATAAAAGCATAGTGGCCATGAATCCTCTGCCTCCGGTGAGTCTCTCGAGCTTCACTAATTGATCATGAGTGTCAGGAACTCCAGCTCAGAAAGAAATACATTCCGATCAAACAAATTACTTTCGAGGTCTTGAAACACAAAACTCTCCTCGAACAATGCGAAATACTCTCATGTCCCCCGTAACCATGTGATGCCAGCTCGCAGGGTCCATTGTGATTCAAAACTGGGCGCAGATTTTTTGGGGCGGCAAGATGGTTCCTTCATCAACATAACAGAAGCACCTCTGATTCATGTACAAGCCGCCTTTAAGTATTCTCAGACAGTCTCGAGACGCCTCAACAAGTTTTTGAGAGTGTCGCCGAATAACTTGTACGAAAACTGTTCTCTCCTGAGAGCGCTCCATGATACTGGAGGTAGAGAACAATCACAACCAGAGGTCGCAACCAGTTTTCACCTTTGTTTCTCTCCTGTGGCGGACTTGCGTCAGATGCTAGCGATCCCGTTCTGATGTCATTCCTGAGGTTCTTCATCTGGCTACAGAATGACGCTGGTATCTGCCTTCTAAACCTCGATTTAATTTTTTTTTATTTTTTAAATTGTTTTTTTTTTTTTTTTTTTTTTGTAAAAAAGTTCTCTAGTTTCGCCGTGTCACGTGGGAAGCTGATTCTTGTGGAAGGTCTTTGGTTGGCACCTGTTGGGGTAGTAATGACGATCCATGTTCTGGACAAAAGTAAAAAAGCTTGACCTCCCCGAAGCGTTCTGAATCTCAACTTGAGCCGCATGCTTCCACACTACGAATATTTTCAATTAATTTTCGAACGGCGGGACCCTCCGATTGGCGCACACGGTCACAACGGGCGCAACGTCACAGAGCTTCCATTTGCTTTATTATTCCAGGAGTTAACCGGGATCAGGCAGAGCAGCTAACCCGCGATTCTTACCACCAATGTTCCGGAACTCATACTCCATATGTAGATATGCAGACCGCTATCGATGAAGCGACCAAACTGATATACAGAACTATACTCTGCACTGACATCCCTTTACACACCATTGAGTTGAAGGAGAATTCAGCTGTCACTTCTCCGTATTCTTTCCAAAGTCCCGCACGCAACGCGAACGTTGTCATCGAAAACGCGTGGGGGTACATAATTTATACCAAGATACATAATTTACATTTTTTACACGTGCACGTGGAAGAGTTTTCGCTCTTGCTCGATCTCAGGACATGAATCTCTTCATATATTCGAATAATCGTGGATTCTCCATTTTGACTTCATTGGGCTTGCGGTTTCTCTGATTCACCTGGCATCTTATTGCTCTCCGGATCGCTTTCTCGTTTTTCGGTTCCTCGGCATCAAGCAGCATAGCGCAGACTCGATTTATGATACCGAGGCCTGAAATTGGATTTGAAATCAAATTCCACATGTTTATGATTCTCAGAATGAGCCATATTCCGACTTTAAAGACGAGCTTCCAGGCAAACTCACCTTCGGCTCTCTCGCAGAGCGTGACATGAACAGCAACGGGAATCTCCCCTTCGCTCAGATCCTCAAGAAATTCAATTATTTCAAGCTGCCCTTCGTAGGACTCAGTTTGCTGGATGAGCGCGACAACTTTGTCCATTATCAGAGTCTGGAGGAAATTCTGTTCGTCGGAGCAGATGCTGTTCCGATAGATTTCTCTGAACGCCGTGAGAATATCTTTCAACATCCGAGTGCCCGATACGAAGGTTCTCGTTATCAAAGTGATCTGAAAGCGCGAAGACATCTTGAGAGGGAATCCGATCTTTGACTTATCAGAAAGATTTTGAACGATAGCAGTAGTTCGAAGAAATGAGGAAGAGTTGAATATCGCAAGCACTCACTATGTCTGGTAGCTCGGCAACAACTCGAGGAGACATTACGTCCAAGTGACTCAATAGAATCAGGGTCAAAGCGTAGGAAGATGGAAACTTTTTGGGGTTGGACTCGGCGCTCTTGGCGGCACAAGTCGCCAAAAGTTTGATTGTCTGCACGGCAGACGCAGGACAAAACTGTAGTTTTGCCACGATTTCTGCCACAGCACGACCATGTGACCTGATCAAGTCTTGACGCGATATGAAAATTTGATCCAGTATCATCTTGACCTGTAAGCATCCGATTAAAAAGGAAGCGATCTCAAATGTGGTACGGGAAACAGATCTATAATTTCCAAAAACATCCGAAGGGAATCCCGGATTCGTCTTTGATCTATTCTGTAATCCCTCTTGGTCACGGGACTACTCACTTGCCGTACGCAGTCTCGCCGATCAACTTCGACCCGATGTGTGTTTTCCAAGAGATCAAGTGCGTTCTTGAAGCCAACAGGGACAATCTCAGTGGCAGTTTCCAAGATTTTCGCGTCATCCGGTACTCTCAGGTGGTCCGTTCGAACGCTGTGGTTCTCTGTCTGGGAACGATATGGAACTCATTGTATTCCTATCAAGAGGGAGATCTGGACGATGGCAGCTTGGTTTCATAGCGCCTCTTGTCGAATGCCTCTGCTATCCGACTCAGAACTCTCGAATGCAGCAAAACTCTGGTTAATACGAACCGCGAGTTCTTCAATGAGGGAAGCGAACCGTAGCGGGTATTCCGGGAGCTTATTAACCAGGAAGAGCATGTCGTCTGAATCCAATGGCTCCGTCAGTGCCAGCCGCATCGATCGGATGAGAGATTTTAGGATGAGCTCGCCAATATCGAAACATTTTGCCTTTTGGCATCTGCAGAAAGCTACGTATGCGCTAGCCTGGTTCTGCAATGAGAAATCGTTAACTTCAACGAATTCGACGTGTTCGATCATCGAGGTTATTTCGCGCACATGAAAGAAGGAAGCTATTTGCTGAGACGGAGAAAACATCGGACGATGCAACTCACCTTCGTACCCCGTATGGGTATGGTATTTATGAAGAAGCTATAGATCTCTTCCAGATTCTCATCTCCGAAACCGACTTTTTCGACAGCAGATTCGAAAACGCCCAATAAGATCGAATCGTGTTCCTCCGGCGTTATACTGGGCCAGTCCAACATATATTTTTGCAATTCATCCTCAGTCAGGGCCGCAGCGGGAGGCGAGTCCGGCTCAATCGGAGACTCAGGTGCACTCTGCAGATTTGAGAAGCAGTGCTAACTCTGGGCACAAAGACAGATACGACATGAATGCCGGCAACAAATGAGATACAACAAATGATCAATCCCCTCAGCACTGTACCCCGCGAGCCCTCGGGGCACTCGGAGCTCCAGTGAATTTTACCCGAATTGGAGCGGGCAATGCTAATTCTGATTAAAAAAATTATTTCGGCAGGCCGTTGACGTCTCCCTCACCTCTGGAACGGGCTCCGGCGAAGGTTCCCGTCGTCTTCTTTTGGCGTCTTTCAGTTTCACCGGTGGTTTGTTGCGCCTTCGACGCATTTCGCGACCCGTATTGCAGGGGGTCAACTGACACTAGATAAGAAACAGATTTAAGACAGTTGTTGATTGAAAGAGGAACCCGCCAATTGTGATGTTGATCGAGTTTTGAAATAACATGACCCTCTCCCACTCTCTATGCGTGCTCACCGGGCGCTCTTTAGCTGCTGGGTCTGCACGCGGGTAGTTTGAAAATTTAGGGGCTCCGAGTCGCCGTCGATCGTTTGAAGAAGCATTCCTGGACGTCGGAGTTCCTCCGAGGACGCATCAGAATCCAGGTTCCGAGGGAAAATTAGAAAACAATCGCAATCCGAAACAGTTTGTCCTTCGGGATATTCTTGTGAGGGCCTCAAGAGCTCGGGAAAATAATTCATGTCGGAAAGGCACGGCCCGGGACTTCATTACTGTTTCTTGCTCTATTGAGTGAGTGATGCTCCAATTCGATGTTTGTCGACGATGCTCCCACCGCCGTTGCTGCCACAAGGAGATTGCTGGTTGAAGCTGGTGGTTCGGATGTAAGCAGACTGACTCGGACTCCCTCAAATGATCGCATTTCCAAAGGAGCGGTTTTCAGCTAGCTTAGTGTGTGGTTGGCCGTTGCTAAGAGGTCGTGCTCAGCACTAGTCGCTTGCGGATCGAGGAACGATCTGCCGTTTGTATACGATGGGAGCTGAATATTATGCCTTGAAATTCTTGGATCCGTGGCGATTGTATGACTCGAAGGTGTATTGATACCGAGACAAAGGACTCGACTAGCGATGAAGTTATTTGTCTCATGTTCTCAATCCCTAGATCCCTGTTTAACTTCCTCAGGACTGTCCAGAGAGCCGAGCTTTGCTCCGGTAATAACGTGGGTGAAAAAAGCTTGGGCAAAGTTGACCGAAGAGTTGTGATGAAGTTGTTCAAGTCGACAGGAATCCCCAACGCTTTGGATGGTACTGGAGACGGAGCGCTCTTCGAAGGCATTTTCGATGATTCCGAAAAGAGCTTGGCAGATGGCTTCATCGATTTAACTATCGCTGTTGATCACTTGAGCGATAGTGATGTTGAAGACTGATGAGCTCTCTGATGCGATGACGAGTGAAGTTCATTTCAGGGAAAATTCCCTTTTCGTGCATGCAGTATCCTACCGAATGAGTTATCTACCTGAATAAGGAGATTGAAGCCCTGGAACGTATTGGAATCTTCCCTTCCAAAAAGAAGAGCTGCGCGAAAGAGGGAAGGCTTACACGTTGGCGGAAAGATGCATTTCCATGATATTCGATTTCGCCGTCTCCGCGAAAAGACACGTGCCGATGATACACTCGCCGCAGCTCCGATTTCTTCAGGACAAAATATTCATCCTTTCCAACGCTATTTCGCGTTCCACTCATATTCAAACGCTCGTTCGTTCCGCCAGCGATGACCGCTAAGCACGGTCTCCTAGCAACGAGTCGACCGACGACCCGCTAAGCCGGCAGCTAGCAGTCCCTTTAAAAATGCGTTCATTCGTGAGAGTCCGAGCCTGCCAAACTGCCTATACCCTTTCTGTGGAGTGGAGGAACAGTGAGGCAAGGGCTGTTCCGTTGCCCTCACTCAGCAGGGACATGTGTGCCAAGATGGCCGCCAGAACTTTCGGACTACTTAGGGGGTAAAGAAGTGTGTTTTGTATTTTGTCTATTGTCGACAAGTTAGTGTCAGCTTTAGCTCGACAAGAGCAGGCCGCTTACAGGAATATGTGTCTTATCGACGACAGATAGCCTACCAAAGTGCAAATACTATGCAGTTCAACACGGCTGGCTGGGATGAGCGAGCACCAACGAATCCCAGAGCCTACGAGTGGAGGCTATCGGTTGGACTCGTTGCAGTTGTCGTCGTCGTGGTTCAGTAGATTGTGTGTGTAAGTGTGTTGCCTTACGGCAGACAAGTCTGTCAGGTCTTGCAAGACTGGACAACTCGTCTCTGCCGCCACCACGATAGGAGCCATTTGTTCGTTCGGCCACAACACACGGATCAACATGTGTGACAAGGTGAAGGTGGCCGTCAGAGTGCGGCCACTGAATCGTCGAGGTGAGTTGTCAAATGTAGAGACATTGCGATGAGCCTTCTCCGGCAGAACCCGGAAGTTGCTCCCGCTCTTAAGCCATTACTTGACCAGAATACAGACGCATAGCCACTACTGGTTACCACTACCGTGGACAACGATTCCCCCCGTTCACGAAGTGTTGTGTTCCAATCTTATCTGTCTCAGTTCAAGGTTGCTTTGCGGCTAGCCGAACTGGAAGAACTTGAGCAGGTGCTTTGTTGTTCAACTTGACATGTCATAGATCTTCGGAGAGATAAAGTGCTGCTAGCTTTCAGCGGAGACTCGCTCCGACGACTGTTGTGGTGACGTCGGGATCTGCGCACAGCTGTTCTTGCTGCAACGACGAGTCGTTGTGTGCGACCGAAAGTTCCATTAGGCTTTCTTCGCTGACTTTTGCTACGGAAAACCGCGCCGAATGTTGCTGCGCAGCTGACTGCGCTCTGGTGTTTCTTTTTCATCTTCTTCTTGAAATTCGTTAACTTGATGAATCACTAATGCCTCGAAAGCGCTGCAGCAAACCTCCGCCGAGCATGGAAGTCGCCCTATTTGTCTGCATGTCCGCCTGTCCGACCGGCCGCTTTCTTGCCAGTTTAAGCCATGAATCCACCTGAGTCAGTCATTGGAACGCCGAATTCCCGGAGTGAGTTTCGTCGAAGCTGACTTTGAGCGCATCCGACAAGCATTTCAAAAGCTGCCTGTTCGAACGCACTTGAATAAAAAAAGAATTTGAGCCACCGAACGCAACCCCGAGTGCCAACCGCAGCAGGACATTCGGTAGTGCGTCTTCTAGTTGCCATCAGGCCCTCAATGAACTGTCCCCGGTGTCCTTGCCCCAGTTGATGGAGGCCAGAACGGGATCCGCGGCGTGGCAGGGTGGCATACCCCTTCCGTTCCGGACAATGTACATACGTGTGAGCGCTCTCTTTCTCTCTATAACAAAGTGATTAGGCTGCCAAGCAAACCGACAGAACTTGACAGCAACGTCGATCACTCGTTTACTTTTATCGCGAAAAACTCAACTGCCAACGAGCTGAACAATGACCAAACTTTCCGAACGTTTCCATTCGGAATAGTTGAAATTTGAGCACTTTTTCTTCTCGTTTTCCCCGCCATCGAGAACAACTTGGAGTTGCCGCCGCTACCAACAGCAGCAGCTACAACAGGTTTCTTTCTTCTGCTGTCCGTGGCTGTTTTGATGGAAACCGAGGGTGGTGGTGGCGGCGGTGGAACGTTTGGCCGATCCTCAGTGGTTCACGTGCGTCGTTTCTAATTTCGGAGCGCTGTTTCCAGCGCTTCAAATTAAAGTACCAAGATCGCTGTTATCTGACAGAATTTCCCAAGTTGGCCGGCACTCTGGCGGGCATTACGCGCCTTGAAGTTTTTAGGTCACCAGAATATTTTCTTCTTGGAATTTCTTCGCCTCGGCAAGCAGTCAGTCAGTCAGTCAGTCGGTCGAACAGGCAAGCAAGCAAGGGAGCGCGCCGGGTTACTCCGGCCGACCGCTAAGAGCCGTTATGGCTGCATTGGCATTGGCCCTTTGGTGCACGACCGGCGAAAGGATTCACTTCTAGAACTTTTCAGAATGTTAACACTGACTGCTGGCCAATGAAGCAGCAAGGGTCGGTCAACAGGACAGACGGTCGTAATTCTTTTCCATTCGGACTTGCACTTTTTTCCTCAATGACTTGACCAGGAGGATTTCGCGCAACCGAATCTGCGGAATACTGGCGATAACTTCCTCTCGAAGGATCAAAGTGATCTGGATGAGCGAGCGGTCGAAATACCCGAGCTGACATTCGGTGTATAGTTGGGCCGAGACCGGGTAGCCTAGGACTCCGGCGAGTTGCGTCAATCGGTTGGGACAAGGTTCACCCAACGACACGAAAGATACGTTCGGACTGGTAATTGAAACTTACTTGGAACACTTTGCGGGAGCCAAGTCGCCGGAGATAGGTGTGCTGTTGTTGTTTTTATTCATTTTCGGTGAATACGTGCGAAATCGCTCCGGTTAGATGGGCATTGCGAGCTTGTTGCCAACGACGCTTTTGTCTCAAAGACGTGCTATTTCGAGCAGTTCCCCCGACGGCTTTCACAAAGATAATATGTTCCTGTGGACGTTACTCATTCGTCGCCAAAAAACAGCGTGATTTGTGTAAAACCATCATCAGACACCTGATCGGCATCCATTTACGTCCAGGATAGGGGCGACTTGTGCCATCTGTTTCTTTTGAGGACTTCGGCTGTCTTCGCACATTTTGTTTTTGGAAGCGGGGATCGAAGAACCTCATCCATCTCTCTCTCCAAAAATGTCTCATCTCGGAGTACGACTCCCTAGCCGTTGCTTGCCTGGATTTGGTTCATTGTCAGAGGTTCAGTAGTGGAAGCCGCCTATATTTGAGATGAAGTTCGAGGAGGTCGGCTCGAGCCAGGTGGCATGATGAATTATGAGCAAGGTAGTGCGTTGGAGCGCGCATCATCGACCGACGCAAACTGTGCTTCCCGGGTTCCGCTGATTTCCACCAATTTTTGGGAGAATGAGCTTTGAGGTCGATTGGAGGCAAGTTTTGCTTCAAGAGAGATCTCAAGTCTTGTAGCAGTTCCGTAGATGGCTTCTTGACTGAAATCGAAGAAGCTTGAAAACCATAGCTGTGCAATGTGCGGCAACGCGTGCGACGAAATGCGGTTGCCATGCTCGGCTGAAGAACGGAATTCATACACTCAATGGCCTGATTCGCAATTAGTTCCAATGGAAGCGTGAAAACCATGGCTGAATATCCAAGAATCGAACATCGGAATCGATTTCGATACCGTTTTGATAGACGTTCCATCACGAGCATCTGCTTATAGGCATCGCCGCTTCCTCCAATCCAAGTGTTCCGTTCAACAATATTGCAAATGCAGCTGCTTCATGACGGGAAGCTCCAATGTTTTAGAGGAGTTCGAAGACCTTGAACTGTTTTTTGAGCTACGGTGACGAGTAGTACCCACTTCAGATCAGATCCTTAATGGGATCCGCTACCCGCATGTGACATTTAGAAAAGTTTCCGATTGGATTTACGCTTCATCCTATTTTCTCTCATCTGACGAGGACGGAACCCGGATATGTCCCAAAGCGGTGCTGAAGTCTGACAAATCATATATTCCATTCTTATTTTGCTCGTGAAGCTCAAAGTTCCTCCAAAGCTCGACCATTTCGGTTGCCGCGTTGACGTCTCTTGAGCCAACCGAACGAGACTCACAATAAATTTCATGACGCTATCAACGAACAGAAAAATCAGCTGATTTTTCGGCTGAGCGTGTTTTTATTTTCGCGGAAAAACTCATCGGACGAGAGTTCGAATCTCATCTCGAGGGACGACCAATTATCCTGGAAGATTTTCCTCTTGCTTCTCCTTTCCACAGTCGGGTAGACCTGCCGATGACGTTCGGTGAATTATCGTTTTCCTCGTGTCGTAGTCGCTCCTCGTCCGACTTATAGAATAACTGATATCCCCGGAACAGAACATTGAATTTTATTGCGATTCCCGGTTCGGCGGCCACAAAAACTTTCGGGCGGGTTCATTCAAGACGTCACAGCCAGCCGTCATCACTGCCTTTCAAAACTTGGGCATCGAGGTTGAACCCGCGATTCCGGAACATCGAACAAAAGTTACGCATCCAAGTCTTCCGTTTGCAGATTTCCACGAATGTTCTTCACCAGTACAAGCTTTCGAATGGATACAGACGTAGAACACACACACACACACACACCTACACTCTCATATACAAACGCACATGGTTGGACGGTAATAGCAGGTGCGTTTGAAGGTCTCTTGGTCCGTTGTTTGACGTCTGTGGCCTGGACTTCTGTCCTGTATCGCATTCATCAATGGCTCAATATCACAGATAATTATCAATTGTCATTCCGAGCCCAGGACTGAACGGGCGGTCGCCAAAAGCCGCCTCGTCATGCAGAAGTTCAGCCTGATTTGGTTCAATGTCAGCACGTTCCTGTAGTTTTCTTCGGTAACTTCTCATTTCACATGATAAGTCTGTAGATCTTGGACGGATCGGATTCCGATTTTCGACTAGCGAGACTTGCTCAAAGAATTCAGAAGGTTCTGGAACGCTTTTTTGAACATTCCACGATGATACATCGAGTGGGAGATTTCTCCTGCTAAATCAAATTCCGCGGTGTTTCTGGAAAAGTCGGGAGTTTTGTTCTCCAAATCAGAGTTTTCGAGGTATCCAGACAAAGTTCCAATTTAGTCGAACGTGGTTCCCCGTTCAGATGAAGCTTGACGCAGATTGTTTGAGTAAATGCTTGATCGTCGCCCTTCCGACGCGGCTGCGTGAGTACTTTTGTCTCTATGACGCGTTCGTTGTTTTTCTCGTGTCGGCTTCGAAAGCTCCGTCGGGAAAGCTGTGTAAAACTTTTGTTTGTTTGAGTGTGAAAACATTTGTCGATTTAACACGATGGCGACGCGGACTACGTTATTTCGCTTCTGCTTACGAATGTGGAATGAAACCGGACTCAAAACCGGCGTCACTGCTGAAAACGACGAACTGTAAACAGCGCTGAAGATGATTACGCGTGCGACCACAACAACGGCAGCCCAAACGACAACGACGTCGCGCGACGATGACCAAGCCTCGATGGAAAGCGATGTTGCATCGTGTTTCGTCCTAAGATTTCCAGCTGCCGAAACCGCCCCTGCCTTACTAGTTGCGCGGCGGCCAGCTAACGGACTGAATGACTGAAATGGATGACTCGATGAGCGTCAGCGGTTCTGCTTTCTGCTGAAGGAGCTACGGAAATTTACAGCTGAATAATCCCAAACGAAATTGGAAATGTTGAAATTCTCATCAGCTTGGTCCGAGATATGGATGAGGAAGCGTTATAGAAAGTTCAGTCAGGTTTCCTTCCCCGATCCTCTGTTAGAATTCTCACCAAAACATCTCACCGACTGCCTGTTGGAACCCGAAAGTTTGAATATACATTTCCAAGAAGCACCAGCCGTCGAAGATGAAGAACCAATGAAGGCCTTTCTTCCGAGAGTAGACGACAATGTCCATCGAAAGTTCACTTCGGAGTTGTTGAGTACCCTCGCCCGGCTTTTCGAGGGACTTTGATTCATTCTATCGAATCGACTCGAGAAAACTGCATCATGACGGAGTGACAGCCTGAAAGTAAACAAAGATTCCCTCTGGGATCAATGGCCAGCCTCCAGGCCAGACCTGTCTGAATAAGTTTGGTTCCAACGTAAATAAATAACCCAAGAACTCATCCAGAGATGTTTGACTCCCACATCTCTGTTTCCTTTGTCCGAGTGGGCTCGATAGTTCACCGAAGGTCGAATCCGAAAACGAGCACGGGACGTTTTATCTATTTGTCGTTGTCGCCTTTGTTGATTGATGGAGTATCTGCGCCCAACGACGTCTTTTGTAGCACCTGGTTCACGATGATGCCATGATCATCGTCCCCGTGTTTGACTCATTAGGAAAAGGGTCGTCCTCGTCCTCTTCGACGGCGTCAAGGTTGCTCGGAATTGAAATAACCTCCCGTAATCAGTGATCAACATCGATCAGAAGTCGGCGAGCCTCGTCTTCATCTTGACGGCAACCGACATCTAATCGCGAGGGTCGGTCCGTCTTCACCGCGGACAGTGAGTCTTCAGTGCCTTGAACGACATTCTTCACAGCCTTCACCGGACGATCGTCGTGCTGCTCACCGAAGCGTTTGCGAACCGAATTTGCGCTGCACTGCAAACAAAAGAATATTCCGAAGGTTTCGAAACAGGGGAATCCTGTGTTGTCGCTGTTCCGATTCGAAGCGCTGCGAATTTTTGCTTAGTATTTTTGAAACTTTTCAAAAAAGAGGAAACGTATTTCGGGAGGGAGCGGGACCATTTGTCACTCCTCTTTTTTACGTTCAGTCTGAAACTAATCTGGAAAATGCTTCCTGGGGTTCGACGCATTCCGTCCGCTACGGACACTTTCTTTTCTTCTTCTTCATGCGTTTGATATTTTTTTCTCTTTAGAGCTTTTGTCGTTGTGGCTTGTCGCCGCCACCGCGCCACCGCGCCGTTCCCCAAACTACGGCAAGATGCGCGAGCCAAACGCGCAATTTTGTGGACACCCAACACTTTGTGTGGAATTACTCTTTTGACTTCGTCCGAGCAAAGTGCGTTGTGTACCACCTCAGTCAGTGAGGCTCGAGTTCTTCACTTTTCGCTTGCTCGGACCGCCATTCCTGGTGGGCGATTTGTCAATCTTTCTCCCCATTTCCCTCTGTCGCTCACGAATCGTGGCACTGAGTCGTAACAACAATGCCCTTCACTGGTGTGGATGAGTGGTTTCGACCCCGATTTCTCGCTCAGCATTCCGCTCTGATCGAGTTGGAGAACTGGATTGAGGTGAAGAAAGCGTTGCTTTTCAAAGAATCGTGTGAATTTGAAGATTCACAACCTATTTCGAGATTAGAGATCCTACGAGAGGTAAAGATTCAAACTCCTGAGCTGCCTATGTCGAATTTGAGCTTTTGCGGGGAGAGCTAAGAGCACATCCCGCGCAGATCGGAATGGATCCCATTGATTCACGGATTCAGGGAGCTTCATTGACTGATTCCGGCACTGCATTACTCGATCGATTCGATGTATGATATGCTCTCCTACAAGCGATCGCTGATTCCTGGTATTGTTCTCAAGCCATTTCTGCTGAATCACAACGGGATCTCAGGGTGCACATTGTTTTCCTTTGCGTCAGGTGGTCTCGTGACGATGCTCTTCGCCGAACTCATGATTCATCGACAAAATGATTCACCGAAGTCGAAACTGTACGAAAATTCCAACGTACCGTGGAATTCGATTCTGCGTGGGGGCGGACCGGCATTTCCTACCGAGCTTTCAACGAACAAGCCGACAACGCGCGGAAGATCTCTTGGAACGCTTATCGTGTGCAATGTGAAGCAACTGTTCTCGTACAAATCGCAGAATCAAACTTGAGCTGAACACAGAAGTGAAGTTTAGACTCGCAATCCGAACATCGGAGTTGAACGTTCTGAAATTTTCTATTGTCAGCCAAGCACGAAAGAGGAAAGTGGCCGGGTATATCCAGTAGATAGTTGCGAGACTCGCGTGAGCAACTTGAAGCAAGCGCTCATCTCGGCAATTAGCTTTTACCTTCAAGGATGGCACGGCATCCTTTAACAAGCAGGTACAGTGGAGCCAGTTTGCAGTGTGCTCGGTGTATCCAGGATTCGGTTGGCTATATATATATAGCCTGCCAGATCAGCCGAAATGTCGGCGAATGTTCTTTCCATGATGAACTGATATGCGCATACAGCGCTACTGCTTGCATGCGTTGAGTGATTTCGTAGCGTCGAGTTTTTTCGCCGCAGCGGAAACGCACTTGGGCTCGGAAGTTGTCCACTCTTATTTTGTCCTTGAAGTAGCATCACGCGGCGACTAGCACGCAGACAGGGGTGTTGATGATCCAAAAGACGTGTTAGGAGGCCTTCAAAGTGAATTCGATTGCTCTGCTCGCGTCCACTGACTGAGTTCTGGAGCCGAGTAATTCTCAGTCAGACGAGCAATGTCAACGATGCCATTGAAACCAAAACAACGATTTCGCCTCCGCCGCCAAACTCTGTAAAGGTTTCTGAATCCTGTTGGTATTCCGCTTTTTGCGGGCCATGGACGTGTCATAACAAATTGCATGATATTAGCCGTCAATTCACAGTTAATTAGCGATGGAAATGTTTCGCATTGAAGATAAATCGTGTGTTCTTCTGGACGTTTCGCCACCGTTACAAGCTACTGTTTAGATCCAAGATAGATCCGATCCGAATCTTGCGGACTGATCTTTTGGCTACCGGTATCCTCAATCCTTTGAGCCCAGTAAGCCCCGATTCCACAGTCTTTCGGTACAAACGATACACAATCGCTACGGCTAAACTCTTTATCTCACTCAGTGTCGCTGTCGTTGCACTCTGTTGGGAACCTCTGTTCATGTTTCTTATCTCGAAACTTCGAACGGACGTGCTTGTCGCGATGCAGGAACAGTCAGGGCAGCCTCGTCGCGTAAACACTTTCTCTTTTCGAGGCTCGGTCAATGCAAGGCTCGTAGAAACAACAGCGAATATCATCTTTTTTGCGGAAATAGCTATTCGAAGTTACCAACATCGTTCTCATGATCAGCTGCTCACTCAGACGTCCATTTCCGCTCCGAGTTGAACTAGTTCATAGTTTCCTGACTTCGTTTTGTGTGGCTCACGTCAGCGATTCGGGAATGAATTCAAACCCGGGGGAGCACGGGGAGCTAGATCAAATATAAGACGTAGTGTTCTCCATCCCTCAGATGACGACCTTATAACGACGTATAATGAAACCCTCAGATGACGAATATAAAGAATCAGGACGACGAAATACTTCGATATTACTACGAGCCCTTGGCGGGCATCGGGCGGCCTTTTGTCTCATCGGAGGCTATCTGAGCTGAGTAATCGTACTTTTCGGAATTTGAGCTGAATTCCGGAGTTTTTTTGGTCCGGCGAGTCTTCGCTCTTTCGTTTGGTGGTAGTAATTCGCTGGTGATATCGCGAGGAAGAATTTGGGCTGAGTGAGTCTAAAAATGCTTATGCATCGAATATTTTTACGCGCCGTCATCGATTCATGGCTGAGATATTGCCTTCCATACACATCTTGACTTGGCCGTGGTGAGAAGGGACCGATATTGTTTGAGTCAGTGGTTTTGCGCGCGTCATGCGAAACCGTTGTTACACTTTCGAGCGAGCGGCAACCGTCGGCAACGCTGGCCTAGCTGCCGTAGCAATGGGGGCAGAAGCAAGAACAGCTGATCCGGAATTTTCAGCAGAGTCCGTGAAAGAGTTCCGCGAAATGGTTTGCTCGAAAACTACGTAAATCCAAGGGTCCAGTAGTAGAAGCTATAAAAGGTGTTGCAAAGCCTTAGCTCGAGCGAAGTCTGACCTGAGGTTTCGATCGCTTGCGAGTCTCTGCTGCTACGCTGGCTGAACAATAAACCCATAAAGTTAAAACTAGTTCTTTGGCCATTTTAACCAGTTTTTGCAATCAGAAAAAAGGTGACTGAAAAAATTCGAGAACAGTTTCTTAAAATACTTCATTTTTTTTCTGAAAAATTTGTTTGAGCGAAACCTCGGTTGTTGATTACAGCAATACCAATCACGTTTTTTTTTCTGGAATGGAAGGCTTTCGTTTCTAAAACGGGAAAACAGAAAATAACGGAATGAGTTCTGGAGTTTTGGACGAATTGAGCATTCCGTTGTCTTCGTCATCCATTCGTTTGTTCTAGATCTAGCTCAATCATCTCCAGCAGTAGCCCATCACTGTCAGATGGGGCGGATGTTCTTTCTCGATAAGAAGGAGACATCTTCTCTTCTTTATTTGACGTGTGGCATGAGGTGCGCGGGGAGCAGTTGATGACACGAGAGCACTTCAATACCACAGAGCGATACTGCTCATTCGGGCGATAGCGTCTCAGTTTCTCTGGGGTTTGGATCCCTAGTTCGCGGTCGATATGCCGACCCTTTTCGAATTGAGCATTGATTCATGGATTAATAAAAGATCGCTCGATGTACGAGTTCTCTTGTTCGGCAATGAAACGACATGACCAGATGGATGGATGGATTGATGATTGATTGTTGACTAAGTTCTCGACAGCGTCAGCTCGGAGGCGATTCAAGGCGTCCAGGCTTTCCGCACGGATGATGCGAAGCTTTCAAACTGAGTCTAGTGATGAATCGAAATGCGTTTTCGGTTCTAGTTTCGCGGGAAGAAAACTGAACTAGAAATTGCGATCATCAAACGAATGCTCAGATGAATCGTTAACATAGCGAAACAGCGAAAACAACAAAAGCTTTCTGGAAGACTTGGTTCTCAGTGCAAGACGGCGGTTCCCGTGGATGCCTTCATTCATCCACTCGCTCGCTCGCTCACTTATTGTTAGTTCGTTGGTTCGCTCAGCTACAACTCGCTTGCTCGTTCGTTCGTTCGTTCGTTCGTTCGTCCGTTCGCTCGCTCGCTTGCCTGCTCGTTCGCTTGACTTCTGGGAGCCTCTGGCAGCGGGTACCTTTACGCGCGATACGCTCCAAAGCCGCCGTCAGCTGATCCGGTGCCGCTGAGGCGAACTGGGTCACAGACCCGACTGACGATAGTTTGGCGCACGAGGGGGTGTTCGACGACGATTCAGACCTTCGTATTCTGCCGCTTCTGTCGTTCAAATCAGCAGATAATCTCTGATTTCGTTTTCATTCGTCTAAATTGAGTTCTAGAACAAACTTTTGCATCGATACTCGCCCAGTTTGGTCAAGTATCGACGGAAGTAACAACGGTCGGAGGACATTTTTAGGAGGACGGCGAACGGAATCCTGTGACGAAGAATGGGCGCTAAGTGAAATCACGAGACGGCCGACATTCGAAGCTTAAGAATCTCGACGGAAGTTGTCTCGGTGATGTCATTCAAGTGGTGCAAGCGACGCTGTTTTCTCCGCCGTCATGGTGTTGATGTTGTTGTCGTTGGATCTGTCACAGCTAGCGGATCTGAAAGAGAGCCGTACGACGAGAAAAAAAGACTCGCTTTCAGCTTGAGAACCCGGCGAACGCTTTCATTGAATCGCTCCAAGTGGAATGAACTGTCTGGGCAGTTCCATTTGTGGTCGGGGCTGTCGATGCTGCTCTGGACGAACGAATGCGGAGCGTCAAAAGAACTTTGGCCTTGATCTTCATCGAGCCATTGTTCTTCGAAGTGGACGTAAATATTGCAAAATCGGCAGAGCTGTACCGATTTCAACGTGCAACACTATATTCATCACAATCTAACGGTTCTTGAGAAATCCCAACGAGTTTTTCTTCGTCTGCCCGGTTAAGCGCCGTCGGAGAGTTCCAGCGACCGGTATATACTATATGATGTTTTCTTCTCAATTTCCTCGTTGCTGTGGCATCAAGGGCTATTCATCCTGGTTCTATGCCTTGATGGAGCGTTATGGAGGTAGCCCACCCAGGAAAAGCAATGATCTACGAATAACAAACGTGAACAACGTTCACGACGGTCGGAGCGGTGGCCTCTCTCAAGCAGTCCGTGTACGGCGCGTGAAGGGAGGTGATCGTACTTATATCGGGGCCGCCCTGAGCCACTCTGAAAGCCAAAATTTACTTTTTGAGTTGAGGCGCGTGGGGCCTACCGCTGTTTTCGAGAATTGTCTTTCGTTGGCCAAGGCTCCTTGTAAATATCCGAACTCCGATATATATATAGTTCTTCAAACGGCGTTGAACGTTCTGCTTACATCATCAAGTCTCTTCTAATCAAATTCGCGAAATCTTCACACATTGGAGATTCCAATCAGCCGAATGAGCGGAGAATTATTTGGCGGAAGTTTGAGATATTGAGGGCCTCATTGGAGGTGACAGTTTAGTGTCCTCCCTAATTATTATTGAATTGAAACTGATAGCGAAATTTCTCAACCCCAAACTCAACGGCCAAATAGTTCCAACGAGACTCATGAAATATTGTATTTCTCTCCTTTCAGAGCAAAGTCTCGGGACAAAATGTGTCGTCGAGATGGAACAGGGTCAGACCGTCCTGTACAAGAGCTCTGCGACGGACCATCAACAGCCAAAGGTTCGTGTCATCCTCGAGATCGATCCTGAGTTCGCTCTCGATCCCGGATTAGTCTGCAACGTACACACCGAACGGAAGTAAATTGTCCTCGAATGGAGACTCAGTGTACAACTGAATGGACTTGATCTATTGTTGTTACAAAGTCCAACAAAACGCTTCGAGATCAATTTCCTTCGCTGAAGAGCGACCTTGAACTCGATAGATGGAAGAATGGATTCGGAAACGTGTCCACTGGAGCATTGTGCCTTTTCAATTCATTTTGCTTCACTGGCAAGCGTCCGTTCCCTTGACAATTCTCAAGCACAAGATTAGAGAAGATGCCGGTCATCGCTTTCTCATCCTCGCAATGGACCCGAATGCTTTTCAAATCGACGACCTTGAAACTTGAGTTACCCCATCACTAACCCCTTTGATTTCGGAAAGAACCCATTTCTGTACTACGACTCACGCCTACAACTGAAAAGCTCTCTCGCAACTTGCAGACCTTTGCTTTCGATCACTGCTTTTGGTCTTACAATCCGGACGACGCTCATTTCGCATCACAAAAAGATGTTTACCACGACATCGGAACCGCCCTCCTCGACAACGCCATCGAGGGCTACAACGCGTGTATATTCGCCTACGGACAAACGGGTTCCGGTGAGTTCTCGCCTCCTCTTACCCGGACCACTTCATTTTTCGATCCATTGAGGAGACTTTTCAAGTGCTGATACGACAATCATCCTTTTGAACTCAACAGGAAAGTCCTATACGATGATGGGCTGCAAAGACGACAAAGGATTGATCCCTCGACTCTGCGATGACCTTTTCGAAAGAATAGCCAAGAACGAAGACTCGAACACGAGTTATAAAGTCGAAGTTTCTTATATGGAAATCTATAACGAAAAAGTTCACGATCTTCTCGACATAAGCGGCAGCAAGCAGCAACTGCGTGTACGCGAGCACAACATCATGGGTGAGTAGAACAAGCCCGGCTTTGACAGGAAAGTCGGCTGTCAGGATTCGGGAGACAGGGTGGCCGACTCAAACAAGAAGATATTGTCCTGTCTTGGCTCCTCTGTAAATTCTCATTTCTAAAGAATCTTCGTCTGAAACCGGATTTTCGTGTTGTATTTATTTGTCTGTCTGATACAGCTTTGGCACAGACCAAACGAGCCCACCGAGAGAAATTGTCTGCGGCTCGATAAGCTCCATGATAATGGGATGAAATACGTGATCAGCATCCCGCTCCGATGCTCTGATCGGGAGTTTATTTTGGAGTTCATTCCAAGACTCTCGCTCTGACACGCGGTATAAATGTTCCGCCGAATGATCGCATCGTGCCGGCTGCCGCGGCACATCCTGCGTGGCAGCAGAAAGGTCAACCGACCCGGCAGAACGATTCGGAGCTTTTGGGATCTCTGACGAGAAAGCGATGCTCAAACCCGGGTCGTCGACGCTTTCCCAACTAAATCAAACGCTCTCTCGCAGGAACGTACGTCGAGAACCTTTCCAAACACGCCGTCACCTCATACGATCAGATCAACGAGCTTATGGCTCAAGGCAACAAAAGTCGAACAGTAGCCTTCACGAACATGAATGCTGAATCCTCGAGATCGCACGCTGTTTTCAACATCACGCTTACTTGCACGATAAACGATCCGACAACGAAATCGCAGGGCGAAAAAATGTCGAAAATGAGTCTGGTGAGTTCTCATCCGATCTTGTCGTTGTCTTGACTTATGAACGGAGACAGATCTTGGAGTTTTCCTATCCAAAAAGACTTTTCCAATGGCTTCGCATCGATTCCAGGTCGACTTGGCAGGCTCGGAACGAGCGACGAAAACGGGAGCTGTAGGCGATCGTTTGAAAGAAGGTTCCAACATCAATAAATCCTTGACCACGTTGGGAATGGTAATCTCGAAACTGGCTGAGGGCAAAACATCGAGTCAGTTCATTCCCTATCGAGATTCTGTCCTCACTTGGCTCCTGAAGGACAAGCTCGGAGGAAATTCCAAAACCGTTATGGTTGCGACGATAAGTCCCGCTGCGGACAATTATGAAGAGACTTTGTCAACGCTACGGTACGCCGACCGTGCCAAGAGAATTGTGAACCACGCTGTGGTAAACGAAGATCCGAACGCCAAACTTATCCGACAGCTGAAACAGCAGGTCGAAGAGCTCAAGGCTCGCTTGATGCAGGCTCAAAGTGCGGACGTTTCGGCTCGACTCGAAGAGAGCGAGTCATTGATGAAGGAGATCTCACAGCCTTGGGAGGAAAAAGTCAAACACACCGAGCAGGTCCACATACAACGCCAGCAGGCACTCGAGAAGATGGGAATCTCGGTCGAAGCCGACGGAATCAAAGTCGAGAGCGACAAATTCTACCTGGTCAACCTAAACGCCGATCCCTCACTCAACGAGATGCTGCTTTTCAACATCAAAAAAGAGCGAACTTTGGTCGGACGCCCCGAAGTCGAGCGACCGAACGTTCAGCCAGACATCCACCTGTCCGGTATCGGTATCCAAAACGAACACTGCATCCTGCTAATCGAGAACGGCGAAGAACTCTGGATCGAACCCATCGAGGGCGCGCGAACTTGCGTCAACGGCGTAGTGGTCAGCGAGAAACGACTGCTGCGGAACGGCGATCGCATCTTCTGGGGGAATCACCACTTTTTCCGCGTCACGTGCCCTCAGAAACAGCTATCGGCGGAGCAGGTTGCCCAGAAATCAACCGAACCTCCCATCGACTATCAATTCGCCCGAGAGGAACTAATGCTCCAGGAACTATCAAACGACCCCATACAGACAGCGATCGCTACCCTCGAACGGCAACACGAAGAAGATAAGAACCTTGCTCTCGAAAAGCAACGCCAGATGTACGAAAAACAACTGCAAATACTTCGCGAACAAATGTCGCCGACGACACCCTACGCCCCGTACGTGGGCTTGGAGAGAGCTGCGCAAGAAAGTTGGGCAAAGGAGCGAGATCATCTATTCAAGGTTAGCCTCGCAAAACTTCGGGAGCAAACGGCCAGTGCCAACGACCTAGTCCGTGAGGCCAACCTGCTATCGGAGCAGCTCAACAAGAACACGACGTTCCGAGTGACGTTGCAAATTCCCGCAGCGAATCTTACGCCAAACCGAAAAAAGAGCGCGTTTGTGTCAGAGCCGGCTATTCTGGTTTCACGGCCAGGTATGAGTTCGCAGGTCTGGTCGATGGAGAAGCTGGAGAATAAATTGATCGACATGCGGGAGCTGTTCAACGAGAGCGGCTCTTCGCTGCCGCCCAACCCCGAGCTGCGCACAGACCTGGATCCGTTTTTCGAGTCTCAGGAAAATCACTCGCTTGTCGGAGTGGCGAACATGTTCCTCGGAGCGGTGTTCCACGATGTCAAGCTGGCATACCAAGTGCCCATCATCAGTCAGCAAGGCGAGGTGGCGGGGCGGCTGCATATGGAGATCTGCCGAACTCAGGGCAGCCTGGATCGTGTGGCAGACTGTTGTTCTTCCTCTTCGTCCTCGAATAATGACCGTTCGACCTCTGCGTCGGGGCATCAGCAAAACACAACGGTCTCCAGCGGCCAGGCAGCCATGGAGACGAGCACGACGTCGGTGGATGGAATGACCGCATCGCAACGCTTTGTCCGCATCCGGGTGACCATCAAGGAGGCCACCGGGATTCCCTCCGCGCTTTGCAACTTTGTCTTTTGCCAGTATTCGTTCTGGGGCAACAACGTAACCGTCGCACCCTTGGACGAAGCCCAGGATGCTCTGGGCGGAGGGCATCCATCGAAGATCCCTTCGTCATCATCCATCGTCCGCTTCGACCATACCAAGGAGTTTGATCTGGCGGTAACCGAGGACTTTGTGGAGTACTGCCTTGAGGGCGCCTTGAGCGTCGAGGTGTTTGGGCACACAAGTTCCGGCTTCTCCAGCCACCCTAAGCAGCATATTGAGACGGAGGAAACTTCCAAGCAGATAGTATGGTAAGTGTCTTTTTCACTCATCGAATCTTTCCTTCTCGCCGACGATTCATAACGAGTATGTGTGGACTGGAAAGCTTAGAAAACGGCTCGGCCGATCTAGCATGTGATCTAGCATCATGATGCCTTCTTGTATCCTAGGTAGATACCGAAGTACTCTCTTTCTCTTTCCCGCGTTCTGTGGCCTTACGCGCAGTAGCTCACAGCTTAAGCTTTGCTTGCGATGATGATGATGATGATTCATACGTTTCGACGCTCTTTCAAAGTACCGAGGGTGATTCGTGTCCGTTGGATCACTCTGTCACGACGAGATCGGAGATTTTGATGGACTTCGGCAATTATCCAGAGGTCGTGGATTCCCAGCATGCACTGGCGGACTCGCCACCCTCGTCACCCACTCCCCACAATCAGACAAAGCCGGTAAACGCTCCGAGATCAGCGGTCGATTATTCTCAACGTCCGTCGTCTCCAATCTTTCGAGCGTCGTGCGGATCTTCGCCCAATGCGGCGTTTGGTGCAATCATCCTGAATCCTCTCAGAGCCCTTTTCCAAGCCCTCGTGCACGGCCCTCTTTGGTTCATAAACCAGGCCGGTCAAGAGGTTCCTAAAGGAGCCCACGAGCGAAAACAGTTCGAGGAAGCGGTGAAATTTGTCAGGTTGGTCACGCTATGGGCAAATCATTATCTCACCGTTTCTCACGCACACAATCAAGCAAGGAGACGAGAAAGCACTTTGAGCACTGTTGCACCATACTACTAGCTAAAAAAAAACAAACGCACTTACTGACCCGACTCACCGAAAAATAATGTTGAGCACTCATCGCTTGCATGGATTTACCGTTCGTTGATCTCTTTTGGAACTATCCGAGTTTGGGTCTTCGAGACAGCGGTTTTCACAGCGGTCCAAGAGTTGTCGGGAGGAATACCTTCGGATCCCTCAACGGAGCTTCGTCGAAATGACGTCGCGAAGTCGCTCGATAACGATCAGCCGGCGTTCGCTTGGCCTCTCATGCAAATTTTCCGATTCCTGTGCGTGAGATGATCGCCACGAGTTGCGGAAAATTTGCAGCAACGGAATTCGTTGCGACCCCTAACATCATGGTCCAACCAAACCTTAACTCTAAAATGAAACTTTCGTTTGCATTCGTGGTTCGAGAAGTATGCAGCTTTGGATTTCAAGATTCCTAACATGAGACCTGCTCTGGCTCCACAGCAAACAAAATGGTCACCTTGGGGGCAACGGAATATCGCTTGGAGTAGGAAGCGAACACTCACTCGCCGCCCGATGGTGTGAGTTGAAGCGGAAGTTGGAACTGTGGCTGGAAATCCATGAGCTCAACGAGCAAGGAGAGTACGCTCCGGTAGAAGTGACTCCTCGATCCGATGTGGCTACCGGAGGCGTTTTTCAGCTCCGGCAAGGACAGCAGCGTCGCCTCGTGGTGTCTGTCACGGCGGCTCCGAATTCAGGAACTCTTCCCTTGAGTTGCGAGGCGATAACTCAGGTCTCTATTGGAGGTCTTTGCGCCCGCAAGATCGCCCTCCAGAAGTCACTCGATTCTTACCAGGACGACGATCTCAGGACACTACGAGACAAGTACGTCCAAGAAACATTCCTTTCCGACTTTCAGTGGCGTCTAGAGCTGCCCCAGGTGCTGGTAACAGCTGGAATCTTTTTACAGGTGGGTTGCAGTGCTTGACAAACGCAAGCAGTACCTTCATCAGCAACTCGTCAAGATGAGCGCTAAAGAAGACAAGAGCGAACAGGAAGCAGAGCGAGAACGTCAGCTCTTGGAACAGTGGATGCGTCTGCAAGAGGAACGGGACGCGGTTTACACACCTCAACCGGGCTCTCAAGTTCCGGGTGCGCCCGCCGAGACGGAGACCACGATGAGCCTCACCGGGATGGAGCACCACACTCCTGTCCTGTTCCTCGATCTCAGCAACGACGACATGAACTTACAACCGGCTCAAATTCCCGGCGCCAACTCGATTCTCAGCAAGGAGCTCGGCAGTCCCCAATTCTCGCTGCCCATTGTTCGCGGGGGAGACAATCGTGTCTTCGTAGCGTGGGATTCGTCGATTCATGACTCACCCTTGTTGAACGCGGCCACCAATTCTCAAGACCGGATTTATTTAATTTTGAAGGCCAAAGTGCGTCTGTCGCACCCGGTGTCCATCGATATCATCCTGAGGAAGCGTTTTGCAATCAACGTTTACAAGAGGCAAACGCTGACCGAGAAGATACGCAAGAGGATATCTGGGTCGCCGTCTTTATACCGTTCAGGTACATTTGGTTGTTCGCATTGTTGCACCTTGAGACAGTGTAAAATCTCAAGATTCAGACACGATACGAAACTCGCTTACTTTCAGGGGTGACGTACGAAATCGTCGGCTCCATTCCAAAAGCATGCGAAGACCTTGAAGGCCGAGAAACGTTAGCGCTCATGGCTGCTCAAGGCCTGGACGACGTGGCTGCGGATGGCGAATCTTACATCGAAAAGTACACAAAAGTTGTGATTTCTGTCGAATCCATCCTCAATCTCGACAAACTCCGGCAGGATGTGGCCGTCAAAGAACTTTTGCATTCTCAGGGCCGACCGATTCGCAAAACGCTCTCAGTTCCCAACATGGCGCAGGTGGGATTCCAAGACGATTTTTCGCGAAATTTCCTATGATCGATGTTTACCCATTGGCCGTCCCTCGATCGAGGTCGTTGTTCGCTCAGAAGTTAACAAACTTTCCGCTTTCAGAGCATGTCTTCCAGCATGACATCTTCGATGCTCAAGCAAAACCTGATGTCACTCTCTATGTACGACGAATCGACAAGTAATGGAGCTCTTGTCAACGTTTACCAGAACGGCAATGGAACGCTGTCCCACAACTCGTCGTACGGAGATGGTCTCGACAAACTCAAAGAAGCTGCGAGCGTCATAACCGGTACGGTATTCGTTTATTCTCTGTTTCAGAAGGAGTCGAAGACCGCGAAACTTTCTCACGATCATGTGTTCTGCATTTGTAATCCCGGAAGTGATTTGTGCAGTGTGTCGCATCGCGAACGTCTTCTGAGATTCGATTTATGATTGAGGATAGCGATGTAGAAATCATTCCAAAGTTGGGATTCGTCACGAGGCAGTTCAAGGTGGAGACGAGTAGTGGTCGCAAAAGTTCCGCTGAGTTCCACCTTGCTCACCTCACTCTCTATCTTCGTCCTACTCCTTCGTCTTGGAGGAGGAGGCAGATGAAATCAGGTGCATAACTCACGTGAATTTTTCTATGCACGCTGCCTATCCACCACACAATAGGAGCTGCCTGTCGACCAACTTTCCTGAACTTGAATTTTAATCTCAACCACAGACAGTCTTCCCTGAAACGTAAACTGACACTTGTGATGATGATATATCTTGTTTTACAGTAGATAGTTTTGGGCTCGTTGAATTGGAGTTTGCCGATGAATTGACGGCGATAAAGAAAATTCGGAGAACTGGAATGCAGAAGTTCGAGAAATCGGAATCACCCCACGAAAACTGTGTACCTCTCACTAAATTGTGATTACGCATTTTTTTAGATTCTCCCGCGACCTCTGCCTTAGTTGCACAGAAACTGAAGCCACTTCGACCACTGATTGAGGAGAATTTGGAATCGATTTCCATCCTCTCGCAATCCGATCATGAAGACGACGAAACCATGCTTCGTCGTTCCAATACCTCCGACAGCATCGAACGTGAGTGGAGCGTGCCCACAATTTCTTTTTTTGATCACAATCTCAGTCGATAATAATCCTCTCCCCGGTGTCGAAAGCTCACAGGGAAATTTTCCTTCATTTCAGCAAAAAGCTTAGTTTCGAGCGGATATGGGTCGCAGGCACTCTCCACAGAAGATTCGCCTACGAGATGAATATCCAACCGCTGCACAAACGAAATAGATCCCCGAGAAATTGCGGGGCGTGCTCGGAGCTTGGATCGTCTCAGTTCCCTCAGTTTGGAAGACGTTGCTATTTGAGGCTCGTGCGACCGTGTCGTTCAGTTGGATATTTGAAAAATCGAATAGTTCGTAGACTGATAGATAAATGGACCGGTTGTTTGTTGAGACGGAACGGAAGATTACCATTATCGAGCGGTATAAGACACGAGGCCGATCAAGTGGCTCACCTACATCACGGTGCGGACGAGATTTTTGACACAACGAAACGATACCAACAAAAACAAAAACGCGAAAAAAATTCTTGCCGTTGTAGGATGCGGTGCAATAGGAATTTGGCACGCAAACTCAGTTTATGTACCTCGAAAGAGAACGGAACGGTTCCTCAAGGTTTGTGAATGCTGCGGCAAAGAGGACCCCGCGTGTCGGGGAGCACCTCCGAGTCGTTGGTTGTGCTAGCCGGTCCAAGCGAGTGCAGTGGATCTTTTGTTTCCTCAACTGCGAGTAGCTTCAGTCTTGCTGGACACATGGATAGTATTATCGTGGTACAAAGCGAAATTTGCGTCGTTTCACCGCCTTCGCTTTAATTTAACGGTGGACGAAGTTTCCGTGTCTTCTCCACGGTGATCCTAAACGAGACATTGTACTCCAAGGTTCGTTTGAAAGCGGTCTACTCGGATCGGGATCCTCAAAGTTTTCTGGCAGAGGAGCGATCGGGTGAGAGCCGAGAAAGAGATACAATTATCAACACGGTTGTGGTTGTTGAATTGAATTTTCAACTCACCATTGACATCGATCGATATGCATGTAATGTAGACTGTTTCCTCATTTTCCAATGATGATGGTGATGATTATTATGATTATAATAACGAATACGATTGTACCAATTTTAGCGACTACCCGAATCGAGCAATGTGCAACACATAGAAATGACTGTGACGTGAGCCGAGCGTGATCGGCTCACATCTACGATTGTTGAAAGTCCTCAAATGTAGCGAAGGTTCGTGTTTCTCTGATACGCTACACGCTTTGTGCATAGACCCAATCTCTTGTTAATTATAGCAGATTATTGCTGCGTCCGGAAAGCTAGGTAGCCAATGATCAAGCCGAAAACGATTGCGAAGAACTTTGTGTTTGCTAACAACGAAAACAAACCCAATTTCACGTTCGGCACACAGAGACACTCTCAGATCACCCACAAAACGAAACAAAATACCACAAGGCGATTTAAGGCCTGCAGCACTCTCCCGATGGCTTCGCACGCACGGCAGTATCTTTAGGGAAATGAAATCTATAACTAAGGAAGAAATGACGAGATATTGAAGCTGTAAGAGTTGTGATCAGTGGGCTGCTACAAGTTGAGCTCACGTGTTTCTACCGGGAACGTATTCGGGAGTAAAGTGAATCAAGATTCGATCACACGGGTTCGAGCTACTGCTCTCTCAAGCGAATACATTCGATTCTTTTTTGCATCGATCAATCAGGTCAATCGCGCTCGGGCTACGGCCTGTGTCCAATGTTGTGAGGGTAGATAACTCGAGGCATACGCTTTATGATATACCAACACTGATTTCCGTTGCTCAGCCAAGTTGAGGCCTCATAGGTGAAATGAATTCCACACAGCTGTGGGAGGTTTCTCGCTCGTCGATATCTACTCGACACTTTCCTATCTCTTTCTCTATCACATCTCGGATTTTGTGATTCTCTTGTCTCATCAAAATGGAATTCGTTCTGAACTTGAAACCAAGTCTGCTTCCCATACATGACCTCTCTTCGACGGAGATCGTACAGGTTCGTTCAATTGAGTTTGACAATGTTTGCGAAAATTCGACGGTGATATTTCCGTTGAAATCCAAAATGCAATCTAGAATGGAGTACGGGGCGGGGCAAAGTGAGCAGAACTTTGCGGCTTGGTCGGATTACACCGATGGGCCGTCTGCATTTTTCCTGTTGAAGTTATGGCGTTTCTCCGTTAGGCGACAACAATGTCAAATTGTGAGAGCATCCAAATATAAATGATGATTAGTAAAAGTTCTAATTCAGTCCCAGCAGCACCGAAGGCGTTTTCCTTTCTACTTGAATGGGGGCGGGGGGCCCAAGTTCTGACCCTAGACTCCGTCCTGGGCCTAGCGTTTTCACAGTTTATCCGAACTTCCTTCTTGGAGCTATTCAGGGTATTCGAGGAGTCGACCTGTGGTGCATGCAGACGTTTCGTCTGCATCCTGAGTGTCTCAGATTGAGGTGCCCGTCTCGTCATAGCATCAACGGATTGGGCGTTAATGACTGGAATTCACAGAGCGCTCGGCCACTTCAATCAATTCGGCTGAATTGTGAACTCCAGTGGAACGGCCCTTGTTTTGTTCCATCACTTCGACGGAAATCGGTATTTACTGCATTAGACTTCGCGAAACCTAATAAGACGGTGTGGTACGAGTCGTGCAAGTTCTCCAAAACGACG
This sequence comes from Neoseiulus cucumeris, assembly GCA_021527715.1. Taxonomy (NCBI): domain Eukaryota; kingdom Metazoa; phylum Arthropoda; class Arachnida; order Mesostigmata; family Phytoseiidae; genus Neoseiulus; species Neoseiulus cucumeris. Next base: position 215,837 of record JAJSRV010000005.1, on the reverse strand, counting down.
CCGTACGAGGGATCGTTGGCTTAACAAAAAGAGTTCCCCAATGTCAACGTTCCGATTTTGCTGAAGCTTTGTCGACGTCAAATTCATGATAGAAGTAGTGAAAAGCTCTCGGATCTTCTACAGAAACAAAATTCCATTTCGTACGAAATTCTCGAATTTACTCGAAGATTCACGGAGAGTACGTGTTCCAGCAGTTCCAGATCGCTCCTTGGCCCAAGCCCCACAGTGTGCGACGGGCACGCTAGTAAAACGTAAACGTGCGATCTTGAATCTTCTCGGGGGCCAACTAATTCGACAAGCTTCTCCTGCGTGAAGACCACCCGGTTAGCGGCGCAAGTTGCCTCTGGCAATCCAGAAGGTTGCCGAACCCCTGTTCTATGGAGATCGAAAACCAAATGATCGCACTGAAGAACGTGTCTCTGACTCGGAGGTGTTGGAATTTTTGGGACAAGATTCTTCATTCAACAGAGCTCATTTCGATGTGCCATCGGTTGTGATGGGAAATAATGAACCCAGAATCAGAGACCTGGATGATGAAATGCATCTGGTGAGCCTCGGTGCGGCGGTCTATGTTCTGAAATATGAATTCCAGCGGATTTCAGTATTCGTGCATCTAATTTCAAGTCATTAATCGATTCCGATCCTGGGGATCTAAAGAAACACGCGTTGGTGTATGGGCCAGGATTGACCTCTCTTCTGTATTTCAATTTTTAAGATAATGATCAGCTTCCCCGCATGCACATCAACATTTACATTATTTCTACTGACTCTTGACGTGTCATACAAACGTAAGTTGCTTTCAGTTTTCAACCACTGCAGCGAAGAATCGGATACAACATTTCTACAACAAACAGTTCTATTCAAATTTTCACAAACACTTGTTGTTTTCTGTCGGCATATTTCTGCGTTTTCTCCTGTAAGCCCTCGTAGTGTTCGGAATAGACACATTTCAACATCGGATATATATGGGGGAGAACATGGAGGCTCTTCGGACAGACGTGCATGAAATCGAACGCCATCCCGACTCGTCCACTGGAGAAAATGCTCTCTTCTATGAATGGGAGCTTAGCGTACCGTTGTGAAAAGTGTGTGAGGAGCGTGAATTTCGAATTCATCTTCTTGCCGATCTCTACCGCTTGAGAGGTGGTGCTATGAGCTTTGTATTTAGCATCCGCTAGAAGTTCGTCTTCCATAGTGGCTTCGTGGATGAGGAGATCGCAATCCTTACCTAGCTGAACAAGGTTGTCGCAGGGTAACGTGTCTCCTGAATATACCAAGCTGTAGTTCTCCATGTCAACTCTTATTCCGTAGGATTCCGGACAATGATCAACGTAACAAGTACGGATTCTTTTTACAGCGGACTCCGAAAATGAATCCGTGCCGTTTCCCAGTAGCTCTCTAGAATTCAAAGTAATGCAGTCGATTTCTTCGAAATTTGACGAAATCTGTCGTATCCACGGCGCAACAAAAGACGGCCCGATGACTGTCAGTCTATCTGTGATTCCCATGGCTTTCCTTTTCAATATGATGCCTACTAGTCCCAGATGATGGTCCGCGTGTATGTGCGATATGAAGATGAATTTCAGCTGAGCCAGCAGTTCGGAGGTCTTGTCACAGCCGAACGCGCGGATCATTTGATTGGAAGTGCTCTCACCACAATCAAGGAGGAAAGCGGAGCCTTCACAAGGGCGAACGATGATCCCAGCAACATTACGGTCTTTCGTCGGCATAGCACTTCCAGTTCCTAGAAAGGTAATTTTGGGATACTCTCTGTCATCTAGGCGCGGCATTGATGCGAGCTTTTTCCTCAGCTGATCGCGAACCTCAGTGAAGTTGTCAAACTCTTGAACTTCTTCGACGACTTTTTCCACAGACACTTCAAGCCGGGCATCTCTTTCTATGGTGCCCTCACGAAGGTTGATTGTGGTCATGGGGGGAAACTTCGAGCTTTCGGAACCAGGTAACAACGGGAACAGTTCGTCGTGGATCTGATTGAGACGCACTATGCGTTCGACGGAGGCCGCACTGACTTCGGTGCTGTTCGAATCAGAAAGCTGGACATGATATGTCTTTTCCGCGAAGAGTCCCAGAAATTTCTTATATTTCTCCGAGTTGTAAACCGCATCTGGAGTCATGTGGACAACGCAATTTGCGTGATGATCCGGATCGGATCCGGGTAGGTTCTGATGCGCCGCTATTGCTTCCGATGCTAGCAAGGAATCGACGTAATCCTCGGATGGACACTCGAGGACAACGAACACTGATGCAGGATGAGGTGGATCCAGTACGTCTGCAGGACTTACCACATCGCCGTTCTCGAGAGTGATTTCAGAACCTGATTTCAGCTTGCTGAATAAAGGACCGGCTGGCACCCCTTTCTCCACACATTTCTCCAAGAGGAGTCTTCCGGGCTTTTCGTAGCCTCTGCAGACGTAAGCGAAAATATCTTTCCGGGGATCTTCATCCTCCGGAGTTGGAGGAGACTTCTCTAGTTTCACTCGCTGAACTCGCAATACTTGATCCTCGAAAAACTCTTTTTCGTGGTGATGTATGTTGATGTCGTCTACTTTAATGAAGCGCTGAGCAGACTCTAAAATCTTGGTGAATGGCTTCGGTCCATGGAACGCGATGACAGGAAGTCCCAGAGATTGGGCAGTGAGCAGGTATCCTAGGATACCACCCAAGTTTTTCCATTTCAAAGATGTGAGGAACACGTTACTGATTCTGGGAAGTTTCACTCTGTACTCCGTGCAAAGCTTCTGCGTTCCTTCGCCGCAATTGAATAGATACGAACGTGTGGGGGAACTGACAACGACACTTGTGGAACATCCGGTAGTTCCGTTGCCCAAAATGATGATTTTCAAGTCTCTAGAATCAACTTTATCATCCATCTTGACCTTTTTCAACTTCTCGAGGCGCTCTTCCCTCCTTTCCTCCAACAGTCGTTTGAAATGAAGTCGTGCGCCTCTATCGGTCATGTTTCCGGTTCCGGAGAAGCCCCCACAAGGCAACAGGATCCTGAGTGATGACAGCCTGGATCTCGTGAGACTCAGCATTCCTGCAAATGAAGACGCGTGAGTGCAAACAATAGCACGTGTTTTAAACGATTTGGGGTGACAACTCGAAAGGATGCACAGGAATGTTTCGAAAGCCTGTTTCGTGAGAGAGAGGAAAACTATAGCTTGAAGAGTACATGTATCGCTCGGATATCATTCTTCTTACTATTAGACTCGAACCAGCAACTCGACTCAGCCGTGTTCGATTTCCACGCGCTGTATTTTGGTCTGTCTTCTCCACCGGCTCAAGTTGCAGAAACGGTGGCGACGAGCGGACGACTATTGATGGCGAGAGGAACGAAAAAACCTTCTGCCATTGTCTTGAACCTCAGAATAATTATGACTCAATATCAAGAAAACGCGTGGATATCGGACTCGCTGCGAGAACAAAACATCTGTCTTGTTTTTTGGTTGCTGATTGTCTGTGTCCAACCATTCACTTGTGGATCCTCTCGGAAAAGCTTACACGTCTTCGATGCGGTTTTGCCTAGGTGATTCGCCGGAAACTTGAGAACCAGAACAAACAGCACTGAAAATTCTGATGAAATGAGCCACAAATGTGCGCGGGGATGCCTTCAGTGCAAGGAAGGAGAGAACAACCATGTGCATATGCGCCGCATTTAGTGCCTGGTAGCTGAGCTGCATTGAGCCTCAACTCTTGCGGGTCCTGCTCTCCCTCGTGTGGTACTCCTCCGCTTTGAATGATGGCGCCATGCTGGAATGTCACGGTGAAGGAGTTTTCTCGCCAAGCAGCCGTGTAACCGTAATTAGTGTCGAAATTTCACCACGGTCACTGGATTTTATTACTCGGTTCCCATCCGCTCGCATTGCTACTTGCGATTGTCGCTCATTCTGAGCTCGAATCAGTCTTCGTTCGATCGTTTTTACCACTCTCCCCCGAGTATGGTGATGAACCCAACCTGGTCATGATTCGGGAGTTCAAATCACAAGATACGAGATCTGGATCTGAGAGGGCTTCCGGTCCTGACGTGGACAGAGAAAATCGAGGTATATTTTCAACACAAGTCTTCGGAAATTTTTGTCGATCGCCACGGAACTGGACATGCGGTTGATACTATACTATACCAAATAGACAGTTGTCCGATCAAGATATCCCGAAAAAACAGAGTTACGTTTCATTTATTTTTCATGTATATAAGCCATCAATCGATAATGTAACGCCTCATTCTTCATCGTCGTTCGCTTGTTTCTTCGACTTCTTCTTCTTCTTTTTCTTAGGAGCCTCCTCCTCTTCGACGTCACCGTTCTCCTGACCGTTCTCCTTTCCATTCGCATCGGTGTCTACCTCACTGAGTTTCCTTTTCCTCTTCTCCTTCTTCTTCTGTTTCTTTGCAGCCTTGACAGCTGCTTTGGCTTCCTCCTCAGCCTCGGTCATGACTTCCTGATTCTTGCGAGGAACATCTCCAGTGTCGTAAAATTTGAGTCTCTCCTCGATTTGATCGCGGAGCTTCTCGCCGAATACCGAGTTCGCTTCGTCGGTAAAGCAGTCGATTCTGGAGGCGATCGAACATTTGTTCGAGACGTAGCGTGCGATTCTGCCCTTGTCTCTCTTCTGAGCTCGACCGATGTACGTCGAATGGAACAGAAGGCCGTATTTAGGTGTGTTACCACGGGTTTTCATCGCACGGAACAGGGCTTTTTCAGCACCCAAAATTTGCACTGTTGAAGCGGGATACTTCGCCAAGTTGATCAATGAGCCGGCTTTGGAGATGAGACGGGCTCCGATACTTTCGCCAACGATCGCCGTCAAGTTCGGCGCGATGTCGTGCATTTTGAGACGCAAGTAGTCCATGAGACGCTTGCGGTATTCGCTGAGAGAGATGACGCGAGACGCGAAAAGCTCGATGTTGGCCAAATCGATCGGTGAGATGTCCATTCCCATCGAAGCTCTAGCCGCGTCAACGACCGCTTGCGTTTTCACCGAATCCATGAGGAGTTCCTCGACTTTCTGTTGAACCTCTTCGTTTTCGAGGTTCTTGCGATCCTTCACCAAAAGCGCTACCTGTAATCGGAATCGAGGATGAATGAGCGGAACGACGCGCATCCTCTTCATGATATCTCATTCGAACTCAAGAATCGTTTGCCGACAATGAAAGCTGAGGGTGAGCGCTTACCTTGGCGTAAAGATGATTGTCGGATACGATCTTCACAAGCTCCGGGTAGTGATACGAATACCATTCTCGCACTCTCATGGCGAAAATGTTGATGTCTTTGTCCAGCTGATCGAGAATAGCGATACTCTGGATGATCATGTTGTCAACCCTGTTTACGTTGAACTTCACTTTGGAACGAGAATACGAATGCCCGAGTCCCAACTGAGCTTTAGAGCAATTGTATTCAGTGAGATCTTCGACAAGCTTCGGGAAGTGCAGACGAATTCCACGCAGGATTTCCGGCACAACTCCTACGTGCATGCAACTATAGCCAAATGTTTCATTGACCGTGGCCCCGAGTTTAGCGTCGCCTACACCGAGAGTGAACTTGGATTTCTTTTTAGGGAGGTTGGTTTCGAGGAAGAGTTGAAGATCCTCGTGTACGACACCCTCGGAAACTGCGTTGATGTTTTCCAAAGCATTGACTGCAGTTTTGAATGGGGAAAAAGCCACCAAGGAAACAATCGAAGACTTGAACTTGCTGGCATCGAGAACCGCTTTCTCAACCTGGGGCAGAAACGCCGACACTTCTTCGAACTCCTTCACCGCGAACAGAGCGTAGCCTGTTGCGTGCTCGAAGAGCACATGCAATATCGGCGCCATCGGCTCGGATCGACGGATTTCGACACCTCGCGTCGATTCAGTCCGAAACACGCACGAACTCAATAGCGTATGCTGACGTGACAGAAGAAGCGACAATTTCCGAAGAGACGCGGCTTCAGCGCAAGAGACCACGGGCTGCGCACGAGACGATCAACCACGTGTGTCTCTCTCTGGAGCCAAAACAAAAAGAAAGAAACATGGCCGTTCGTTTTGGTGGTGGTTTGTTTGGTTGAGATGATGATGATGGTAGCCGCCGTCGTCGTCGTCTCTCGCTGCTGTGGTGCGCGCGCCGCTCTCCAACTCTCTCCTCTTTTTCTGCTGATTCTTTCTCAAAGCATGGCGGCACCACATCATCCTTGTTCGCGAATCATAACCGGGAGGTCGCTAGGTGGGCTACCGGTCTTTCGTGGGAGAGGACAGTCGAGGTCGAAAAGGTAAAGCGTGTTGACGGTTCTGACTTCGGTAACTTCGGTACCTCTCTCATTCTCGAATACAAAAGGGAAGCGCGCGAACCACAGGCAATACGTCATATTGGTACCCGGACTCTTTTTGTTTGGATCTATGATCTAAACGTTCCAAGGTCTGATTATAGCGACGGTCCCTAAAAACATGATACTCATCCACAGAAGAATTTAACAACATCGGCCGAGAGGGAGAGAGGGCTATGGTTGACGTTTCCCGCATTCGAATAAGCCTCGCGTTTGCGTTCGAAGCAGCGCTCCGTTCTCGCGCCAGAAAAGCTCGGAACCTCTCTGTGGCTGTCCTAGTCTGCAAAGAAGTTGCTGCCTCTCAGTCCAACGCGCAAGAAAATGGTTCGAGCCTTAATGAACGGTCGCTACTTATGTAAGATCACAGGTTCTCACTAGAGTGGTCGAACTGAGTGTCAAGGATAAAAAGAAATCGACTTCTAACGGATAGCTCCTGCGAAAGCGACCCACCAGTAAAATCGCAGTGAGGGATTAGCAATATAATGAAAGAAAAAAAAGATAATATAAGGGTAAAGAAACAATTAGTTCTAATTATTGTCTCTGGGGCGCGTCCTAGGGCTCTCTTCACTAGAGTCGTCACACTCAATACGGCTGATCTACCCTCGTTGCTTGACGACGGGTGTTTATTTCAGTCACTTCTCATCTATTCAATTCTCTTTTCATTCATACACTCATCTACGTTCATTCATCTCTCTTCTGTCCGCATTGAACCTTCATTCTCCTGATTTCTTCCGCTTTCCCCTTGTGTCGATTCCACATCGCACAATACATAATTATCGTCCATTCCAGATCTTTTCCTACGTTGTATTGTCCCGGATGAAGTCTCCCGTTGCTAAACGACGGTGTGTATTCCTGTCTTTTTTCATCCGACGTTGATGTACACTCCTTTATCCGGGGACTTCAGGCCATCAGTCGCTTTTTCTAATTGAACCAAATTAACATTGGTCGATGACAACCGAAATAAGTGAAGTGATTGATGCATGACGCGCTTGAGGCGTGCCTGTAGAACACAAGATCAATGCATGTTCCATTGGTTGTTGTTGGTTCATTGGCGTCATTCAGCAGGTTCAGACCGAAATATTCCCTCATGAAAGGCATTTTCACTTTTTTAGGTTCATTCTCATGTTGTAGTTGAGATCCCGGCACACAACAAGTGGTACAGATTCGCCCGTACGATTCGTACGAATAGCATTGTTAAACTCGGCCTTCTAGATCACTACCTCTATGTTGGCCCTTCCCATTTGAGGAACAAATGTAGAGAATGGCTGTGGTCGAAAACAATCTGTTCAGAAGTCCCTCCTTGAGACTTATGGACCGTCATTGCACATGCCAGCGATAAGGGAAAAGTCATTCGAGTGCATTTCACGGGCGTCAAGACAGTGAAGGTCAAAGGTGAAGGTGGTTTCATAGGACTCATTGTTTCTCGGTCTCCGTGGATCAACGGTCGACGTCACTCTTGAATTGTTGACATGGACTCACGAGAACGTTTCATCCTCCGGTTGCACTGCGTCATTGCATCGCGAGCGCCGTTTCACTTCTCCATTGGACCGAACCCCGCGTATAAACGGAATCCTCCGTTAAAACCTTCGGCTGAGGATTCGGAGTCCTTCGCGCCCCGTTTCTCCTCTCTGAGCGCATGAGTATGGGCGCAGATGGCTTTCAAGCTCACAGAGAGAACGTCATTAGGAGCTTGGTCAACCTACGAACTAGAACTAGTGTCATCGAGACCTCGTTCGCTGTTAGCTCCGGGTTGCTCACTTGACGGCGCTTTCGAATGGCTTTAGCACGCTCAGCACCCGTTCTGGACTCTTTGCTAGCCTCGACGTGATCGCGTTGCCTCGTTTAGTCTTTTCCGTTTTGGTCAAACCATCGTTCCGAGCAATACGCTTCTTTCGCTCAAGAATGACAGAAGTTTCCTTCTGGATGCCACGCCAACCTCGTTATCTAAGACGCGACTTCCCCCTACCCACTGTGTTGTTTCGGATACCTGAAGCCCGCGAAAGGTGATACAGGAACACCTCAACTAGTGCGGATCCACCATAGTACGGTTTTCTCGTCACGTGATGACGAGAATTTTTTTTCCGACAGTCGATCCCTCTAGCTCAGCGTTTCTCAACCTGGGTTCCGCGGACGATTTTTCGGGTTCCGTCGACATTTTTGTCGCGGAACCTGTGGGTTCCGCGGCCGTTTTCTCGGCGCTATCAATGAAGATCCACACGGCTCTCTGCCTTCGTATAGACTAGCGTTCGAGGGAATAGGGAAGAGAAAGAGAGAGAGAGAGAGAGAGAGAGAGAGGGGAAACCTGAGGTGTGGGTTCCGCAGACTGGGTTGTCCCCCGCCGAGGGTTCCGCGGAAAAAAAAAGGTTGAGAACCGCTGGTCTAGACGCTGTACTTTGCATTTCAGCTCGGCCCGTGGTTGAGGTGGAACCTTTCCGTGGGCCGTAGTTGCGATAATGATTCCACAAGGCAGGAGGACAGACAGAATCGTTTTCCAGCCAAAAGCCCGACAAAATAGAACTTTTTTCGTGCAACGGAAAAAGTGACACCTACATTGGGGTAAGTCGAGGTCGTTGATTCCGAATCTGGCTGCAGAATCTTTCCATCAGCTCGCGTTTTCGAGTTGCATCGATTTTTTTTGATTTTCGGGTTTTTTTGCCTTCAAATTTTTCCCTCTCCGCTCCAGGATGAGCTAGATCGATGAAATTTCCTGAGTATGTAGACCTGCGCGAGGACTATCTCTGGTGATTTCGTTGAATTCGAAGCAGCGGTCTGCGAGCTATGAGGGATCAAAGTCAAATTTTCCCAAAAAAACAACCCAAACTTGCCTCTTCTTCAGCTGATAACAAAAAAACTGAAGCGCGCACAGTAATTTTCCGTTGAACTTTTTTTGTAGAGATTAAAATGACGAACATTTTGCTACCAAGTTGAGCCCGATCGGATCAGCCGTTCACTTTTTATTCGCAAAAAACGAAACCCCTTGAGGCGCCCGAGTTCGCTCTTGATGTGAATATTCGCTGGTACTCCACGATTTCGATGCTCGAGAGAGCCGTGCGGATCATGCCGGCCATCAACCGGGTTCTCGAGGAATCCGAGGAAGATCCAATCAGTAGGAGCACCAGAAAGGATTTGGACCATATCCTGAAGGTGCTGCAGCCGGTCAAAGAAGCGATGACGTTATTGTGCGCATCGCAGGCAACTCTGCATCATGACGATCGCATGAAACGGAATCTTCGTTATCAGCCGCCGTTCAGGAAGCGGTGATCGACGAAATGAAGAAGCGTCGAACAGCATCATTGTCCTTGTTCCGGTACCTCGCGGATCCGGCGTACGAGTGGGCGGTGGAGAAAGAGCTCGGACAGAGCCCCGTTCCCGACGCAGACTCACTCAAACTGATGCTTGTATTTCTGCGAATGCAATCTGTGAATGCAAAGGCAGACGAAGAACAACTTTTCAGTGGCATTGAGGAAGAAGAACCTCAGCCACGGACTTCATCATCGTTAGCATCGATGAGCCTGACGGCGCGTCGGAGGCGCTCACCTTCAGAAGCATCTTCGGAAAGCCCGCTCGTCGACAGAGAGCTCAATCGAAATCGGAAGCAACACACGACAAAGTGCTCAGGAGTGTTGTGGAGAGCGCAACATGTTTTCGTTCTGTCTTGTTGACCGCCAACGGGATGGGCTTTTCGAAGATTCGGAATCTAGACATGAAAATACCGGAGACATTTTCCACCACGCGTCGAGCTCTCGATTGCCTATAATTGAGCGCCTGCTGAGTCTCATTCAATGGACCGCACCTCGAGTACGGCTTGAGAAGATTTGTCCGCAGCGGGAATGCGTCGTCTCCCAGGAAAACTCCGCGTTCTGGCACATTCAGTAAACTGCACTGAAGAGCCGTTTCGAAGGACGATTCGGCGAACACGGCGGCATCGTTCGCTCCACCGTTCGTGCCCACATCGATGTACAGAAACCGCGAAGAGGATCATGCTGAACGTTTTTTTGTAGTTTTAGAACTGTGATCCGCTATGCGCTGGGCATCTCGAAGTGATGTGGGGTTTGAGTCGAGAGCCCAACCAAGGCGGACAATGCGTCCAGACCGACCCGCGTCAACAGCCTGGCAGTGTCTCTTCTCTCGCCAGCTTCTGACAAAGTGGTCAGGGCATCGTTCAGGCTGATTCCTGTGCGGACCCGCAAAGCAGACTCCTAGCAGCCCTCGACGCTTACTCTTTCTGTGGACTCCGTTCGATTAAAGAGCAGTCAAGGCGTGAAGTAGCGTCGATCCCGTGAGCACGTCGGGCAGGGCTCAATGTTGATCGACCATCGAGGGTCGCGACCAGAGAGGAAACGCGGAACGAGACGATGCGCAAATAGACCTCATGGTTGGTTTGTCGCGATTCTCGTGGCATTTACTTGGCGATACTCCATACTAGTTCGATAAGAGCCGCGATTTTGCGTGATCTCTACTCTTTCTTGTCGCGACAAACTTACAGCCCTACTCATGGTCAGGGATGGAGTTTTATCGCAGCAAAATTCGCCCGAATTCGCAGTCGAATCACGGCCGAAATCGCAAGAAATCATGGAATGTGATAAAATCGTGAGAAATTCGTGGAAAATCAAAGACTTTTTCCTGATAATAATCAACTTCTGCCAAGGATTTTGTTGCGCAAGTGCACCGTTTGCCAGTTATAAAATCCGAGAGTTGGAACTCCTGCCGTGGCAGAATCCAAACCGCCGCCGCCGGCCCACCTCCAAGTCTGTTTTGTCTTGGTTCTACCACACCGAAGGCTCCAACTTTGAGAGCTGATATCTGGTGAACGCAGCTCTCGCGTAACGAACCTTTTGGCAGAAGCTGGTTCCTATGTGAAATCTACCTCTATGCTTAGTTTCATTGGAATCCTTTGGAGTGAGGTTGCGATGACTGCTGGTCAGGGGTAGTTCGTGCTCGGATGCCGAGTTCTGCCGCAGGATCTCTCAAAATCGCAAAAATCGCGGAACACCAAGGAAATGGGCAGGATTCGCGGGTTCCGCCAATTCCGCGATCGCCACGAAAAAACTTCATCCCAACTCATGGTCCAAGCCCTAAGAAAAGCTTGCGACAAGTTCTTCCCGACTTCGTCCAACCTCAGCAGAAATCTAGAAAAATAAAATACTTGAACCGCCGCGGCGAAGCGCGACCGGCTGCAGGACAACTAAATTAGGTTCTGTAGTGCCGTCAGAGGAAGCAACTCTAATTGTAAGCGAATTCGCGACACAATAAAGCTTCAACACTCGATGAATTGTTTGTTCTCTATTATTTCTTCCTCCGTCAAACCTACAAACACGTTCAAGTATTCAAAGAGGCGCGAAGTCGACTACCAGTCCGTACATCACTACCGAGGAATACGCGATTCGTTAGGGCCGCTAGTGTCCAATAATGGCCATTTGACTGCCGCGCCGGCAGAGATCATCATCATCATTGACACGGGTCGCATCGTCCGCCGTCGAGGATTACTCGGTGTTGCACTTTGGGATGATTTTCGGTCGTTTGGCGCGCCCCGTTCCTTCCGTACCTCAGGAACGTATGCTGAAGATAGCGTTCCTTCCGTACCTCAAGAAACGGCGTTCCTCCGTACCTCCGTTCCTGCGAATTGCATATCTAATTTGACGTACACCCGACGGAATCGGTAGGAATCCGATGCCTACTCTCCCTACAGATTGGGTTTCCGTCTTTTAGGAGCGCCCTCCGTCGGTTAGGCTGCGGGAGGTGCGGAGTTATTCTAGGAATTTAGTTCTGTGAGTGCTGCTGGTGCTGTGTTGAGAGTAGTTGTTTCGCTGTTTGTTTTTTGCGGATTCCGGAGGAAGGCGGCGTTCCCATCCGATTGCCATGAGCAGGTAGCCAGCTGCACGCGTGGCCGCTGAGTCGCTTGACGTTATTCGAGGTCACCATCGCATTTCGACGCAAAGCTGTCAACGCTAGTTGTGCTCGGTGTAGGCGGCGGGTGACTGGCAGCAGTTAGTCATCTCCGAGTCATCGGTAGGAGTCTTTTTGCTTTTGCCATTTGTTTCTAAGGAGAGGGGAAACGGTGCCCAGTCCGTCGATCTGTCTGTCTGCCTTGCAGCCTGCCTCTCCGACTGCTTGCCATCGTTGTTACACTGTACAGCATACTGAGTGAGAGCAAAACCAAACAATCGTAACGACAGCCTTCCGTCAGCAGTGATCGGAGGGGCAGTCATCGGAGACTCCACATTTCTGTTTTACCGAGACGCAGTCGAGTGTCAATGGTTGCCGATTCCAAAAGACTGGCATCAATCTTCGAGAATGAGGTGTTATCTGCTTCAATGTTACACCTGGGTTTCAGGTCTCTGCCTGGAGATGGGCTCCGTCTCCATAGTGCACTCTGGCTGGCTGCAGAAGATGCCGCACGGTCACACGTTTTCCAAATGTAAACGAAGGTGGTTCGTCCTCCGAACTCGAGATGACAAGTATTTGCTAGAGTATTTCAACGAGCCATCGTCCACGAAAGCCAAAGGTGAGTCTTCATCATTCTGGTAATTTGCTGACTGGAAGCATTCCGGAGAATATTCAGCGAGAAACCCTTTCGACGAAGGCTTGTTCCAATATAAACTGTGAACTACATCTGAAAAGAAGTCCGGACAGAGAGCAGGAAGCCCGGCTTGTTTATTTTGGAAGTGTGCAACAAAACAGCCGGCAACCACTCGCTGCCTGTGGCCACTGAGCTGTCATTTCGGTGTTTGCCGTTTGGAGAGGTTTCTATATCGAGATGACAATTCATGAAGCTTTCGTCTCTGGCAACACGTTGAGCCTGTATTCACGGCCAATCTTCTCGAGTTCTTCCTGGTTCTCTTCAGAATGGAAAAAAATATTCCACTGTCCTCAGATTCCGAAGTTGCTCTCCCTTCAGTTGTCGAGTGACTTTCGTAGTTTCGTTCGTTCATTGGCGGTGCGAGTTCGTTGTTGCTACGTGAGTTTGTTCGCTTTGCTCGTGTGTGAGAGTTAGTTTCCCTGGGCTAGGAGAGAAGCGCCTGGGACCTGTTGCCGAGCTCGCCTTCTTGTTTGTCGGTCGACCCAGTTGACGCTTCGCAATCTGGGGCCCGACCGAGGAAGCTCTCCAAGAGGAAAATTCTAGTTCGATCTTTCAATGCATCTTTTCTGCATCAACAGCATCAGCCCTGGTAGTTATCAATCGCTTTGGGTCGTTGCATACCGAGCACCTAGCTCTCGAGTTGCTCGATATCCGGGTTTTGAGAACAGGAGGCATCCAATTCATGAAATGCGCAGTCTCGAGCGACGGTGGATTCTGAGACAAGCAGACTCGTTCATTATTCAAGGCTCGCTGACTGAACGAATTTCCTGTCACGAGACCCTTTAAAACAAAGGATCGTAGACGTTCTGTTGTAGACGGTGACGGGGAAGGAGCGCCGCGCTGTTCCGGCTTGCTACAAACACTCGCCATTCTTCTTTTGAAATGAATCACTGTTCATGGACGCTGTTTGAGCTTAAGAAACTTGCATTCTTGGGTTGAATGTCACGTTCAGTCCAACATGAGGCGCAATCATTCTCATCTCTAGCTGACTGAACGAGTTCCATCACCTACCTGGAGCGAACACCTAGTTGAAAGTTTCTAGGATTCTCATATGGCAAGCCATGGTTGTCGCGGCATCCGTCGCAGCATCCAAGAGACGGGAAACGGCTGTCGGATGTAACCGGAAGGTATTGAAAGGAGAGTGTCCTTTGGACGTGGACAGTTGTGCAACACTGATCCATTACAACTGATATTATTTCCAGGAACCATTGATCTCTCGCAATGCAAGGGAATCACGCCGGAGGGAGAGACACGCTCCAAGCATTTCAGTTTCATCTTGAAGACCAGCGAGAGACAATACAATCTCAGCACTGATTCGTTTGAAGACTACAAAATTTGGATTGGTCGGATATGCGACGCCGGAGGTGAGTTTTCCTCGCTGCCATGCCCCGCATTGAGCGTTCATCATTTCATTCAATGGAGCTCCTGCAGGCTGATGTCGATCGCTTGTCTGAAAAGCTTCTTATCTTCCTTTTCTAGGAGTTCCGAACCCGCTGCCCCAGGCGAAACGAACTCCGGCGCCACTGAAGATTCCCCCACAAGAAAGCGGTGGATCGCTCAGCAGCGGGCCACGAACAGCTGACAGCAAAGAGACCTCTCCGTACATTCCGATCTCGGAGTGTCGAACGGGGACCAAATGGAACCCGGATAGAACTTCACCGGATCCGAACATGGATGACATGCGGCGGATGGAAATGAACAATAATCTAACTGCACGGCCACCGGCGCCGACCCGAGAAGTTCACCAACAGTTCAATTACGACGTACCTCGACCCGACGTGGGGGCTTACTCCGTTCCGAAACCTTTGGTTGAGTCGAGTTCCTACAGTATCCCTCGTTCGATTTCGGTGGACCAAACTTATTCCACACCGAAGGCTCCGATACCAGTAGACATTCTCACGAAGTCGCCACCGGCACCCGCGGGTGTCGTTCCTGAAATCCGAACTGACCATTATCTGATTCCCACCAACAACGGTCTTGTGAATCAGCGACAAGAAACACTGGGTGCAGACGCCATCGCCTATGACCAGGTTCCTGCGCCTGTCGGAGTCCAGGACGCCCCGCCCCGCCCACCGAAACCGAAGGGGTTACGATCCGATAGTGTTATCGACGATGGAGCCTACGACATACCAGTCAGCCAGGACGGCAATGTCGGCAGGATCTACGGCAACGCGAGAGAAGGAGGAGGAGGTTTCATGGGAGATCCCGTTGATTTGATAAAGGCGGTTCCACCGGCTGTGAATCGGACGTTGAAACCGAGGAAACAACCCTCAGAACCCATCACTCCACCTCACAACACCGTAAGTCTCCTGTTTTCCACGGTTGGAGGTCGATAAAAGCTTTGTTCAACGTCCGAGACGTCAAGAAACGATTGTTGAAGAAGCTGGGCTCGAGCAAACAAAGAAGTTTGCTTGTTTTATTAGGAGTGTCGGATGTTCAATCGTTTCGACTGACTCACAAGGTTGAATGACGTGAACAGACGCTTTGATTGATTGCAATTGAAAATCATCTCCCGCTTCTCGAGAGTCGAGTTTGGTCTGGCGGATCTCTCCTATGACTGGAACATTTCTGGTCTCAAACTCATCGTTGTCCAACTCTTCGTTTCAGGCCACAAATCCAGCGCCCCGACGCGCAAACACTACGGGATCCACTCCACCTCCGGTGCCAACGCGAAACAACGCTGCTCAACATTTCTTCCCTCACGATTTCCGGAAGCCATCGGGAGCTTCCGGAGAGTCTAGTTTGCCAGACGGTGAGTTCGAGTGTTTTCTTCTCAAGAAAAATACTGAGAGCCTGATGGTCGTTCATTTTTATTTTCACTGATAATGGCTCCTCTCGATTTGAGTTCTGCTCGAACCGAGAAGCTCGTTCCGTAAGTTTCGCTCGGAGTATTTATGTACATATATTTCCTGATGCGAGATTTCGTTTTGCAGAAGATGGACCCGCGCTCCAGTATTTAGATTTGGGCAATGGAGAACCATCAACGCCTTCCCCTAGAACGCCTCATCCACAATCTCAGCAAGCTCCACCGACCGCTGCTCAGCTCGCGTTAGCGGCAACCGAATACAAAGAGGTCGACTTTGTCAAAACGAAAGCGTTGAACGAGATGAGACAAAGCCACAAGAAAATATACAGGGCTCAGCTCGAGGAAAGCCATTGATTCATACGGACGAACGGTGGGAGAGCTGAGCGAGACGATTCGAATGCCAGAGAATAACCCCACGAGTCGACCGAAACCAAGATCTGAACCCAAAAGTCTTTTGCTGCATAGTCGGTCTCTGATGATAATCACAATTGTTCTTAATATGATCACCGCTCCGATCGTCGCCTTTATATTTCGACGGCGATGGCGTTGTATTCACGCGGTTCACTGTGACTTGATTTGGCCATCAAAAGAGTCTGGCGATGTTTTTATCGCCGGAGGAGGGAAGACCTATTCACTGGCTTACGAGAGCATCGATTAGTGAGAGATTTCGGAGAGATTTAAGCGAAACATGCGCGCGAGTTTTCCATCATCGATGCCGTGCGAACAGATTTCGAGGGTTTGCTCGAGCCTTTGCGGTGCTAATCCGGAAGTGACGACATCAGTATTCAGATCAGTATGTAAATAATAATCGATTGTTTGAGCCGTTTTTCGATGTCGGGCTTGGAGTACTTAATGGGCCGTTCTTTTGAACGTGAATTCATCGCTTACGATGGGAGAGGCCGATAGCTGCTGACGATATTGTTGTCGCTGAGTGCAACAAAATGACATCAGGTTCACAACAAAGTATAACTTTCGTCAAGGCCCTCTCTTTGTGCGAATATACATCCATTTTTTGGAATGATCACAATCATGCCTCAAATGAAGTACGGGCAAAGCCCGATCCATGGTTGACGGGACTCTCGTCAACGTGAAACCACCGAATCTTTTAAAATTTACACAAGGGCGGCGTCGTATTTTCGAACGATGCTCCAACGGCCTACCCGTAGAGAAATCGAAATCTATTTAAACAAACGAAACAACGGTACGTACACTGTCGTGTGGGCGTATAACAGGTGCCAATGCAGGTGCCCATTGTTTGTTGCCAAACTGTTGGAAAGCACCGAATCGAGTGTTAGTGTTGTCATGTATTTCAAAATGTGTTTTCCTCCGTAACCACCGAGCTCATCCGACTCGAGCGGGAAGAGCTGCTTGAATATTATCAAAACTGCGGACTGTCAGTGTATATTTATGTAAGAAAGACATGGAAAAAAGAAATAATGTTGTCGTTCCTAGACAAGAAATTTGTTTTCGCTTGATTTTCCTTCGAGGAGGTTGGCGGGAAGGTGAAGGAGACTAATCTGAATCCCGGCTCAAGATGACTGCCTTGAACTCGAAGTCGTGAAATCCTCCGATCCACGAGAAATGGAGCAAAATATTCCCGTACCTGTCTACATAGTATATCCATCACGAGTGCATAGCTGGTGAGCCTGATGTCTCTATCACGAGTAGGCGACCGGAGCAGCACAAAGCCACTGCAAGTCAAACCCCTCACGGAACGGTCTTGATGGCTAGGCGAACCTATGAAGGCTTTCAAGTTTACAGAAGCAGAACCTGAACCCACGTGGATTCGCAAAGTGAGCGAAAGGATGATCCGCGGCTCAGAAGATTGCATTCGAAAATAACAGAACGGATTCAAAACTTAAGGATCAATGTGCGTATTTGCCACAGAAATCCTCTGTTGTCGCTGTGAATCGTGTCAATCCAAAAACTCGCTCTTTTTTTCGCGGTTTGGCGAATTCGTCGTACGAGTGAATTCAAACGGGTCAAGAAGCGAAGTCCATCTCCTCGTTGAACTTTATGATTTTGACAAAACATGCAAGATTCTAAAGTGTCTGCGAAGTTTAAGATCCGTACCATCGGCACCACCAAGCATGATAAACTACCGTTCCGGAATAGTTATGCTCAAGGAAGAGAGGGCGAGGGAGAGAGAAAGATTCAGTTTCAGGTGCATCTATCTCTTCTCCATAATTAAAACGTGTATCTCTCGCTTCGACGTTGTTGTCCTTTGAAAATTTCACGAGTTTTTATCCAATTCCAAAATTCCAGTCCAAAATGTCTTCCTCAGGTTGGACATGGCATTTTGGATATTTGGTCTGAATGTATATAGCGGACATAATTCCTCAAGCGCGAACGTGCCCTCAAGCTTCAGAACAGCGACTCATCGCTCTCATGAAAATTAACGTGAATATGAGGAGCTTGAATTTCCTCGAGCAGTCGGTCAGTGACGTGAGGATCATTGCCGCGCTCGCGTTGTCTCGCACTCTGTCCAACAATATGTTCTTCCATCGTTGTTGATATTGTTCCTGTTGCCGGCTTGTTGTTCTTTGGCCCAGTTTCTCCTTTATCTCATTCCTTTCCTCATTCTCCATGTGTTTGTATGGCGATTGTTGTCTGTTCATTAAACGTGGTCGTGATTTTTCCTCCTACCGGCTTCAGTCCGTGGCCGTTTCGTTTTCGAGCGGCTCAGAAACAAACAGGCGGGCGACTTGATATCAAGCTCCGCGCAATCTTCATCGCAACACTCACAAGACACATTTACACATTGCCGCTATCGCCCTGTTTGCCGTCGTAGTCGCCGGTGTCCTCTTCATCGTCGTCTACGTTGCGTTCACCATCAAGAAGAGTTTTTGTTCTTGGCCCGGTCAAGTCGCTGTTCATTATTCCCCTCTAGCCAACCTCTGGAGACGGAGTTGCTAAAATCCGACTGACTGAGCGGTCACTTGTTTCACCGGCGCGCCGGAATTGGAAGGCGAGGGGGACATTTTCTGTGTCCGGCCACAATGCTGAGCGAAGCTATATGTCCGTCTTTTGCCTTTTCTTCTGCTTGGCCGCCGTTGTCGTTATCGTCGTGAGCTCGGCGCTTGGTATTCTGACCCTTGTGGTCGCTGTGACCGCCAGACCCGGCAACGGATAGTTCGCTTCGCACTGAAATCCAGAAGCATTGTATTCTGGCATTACGGCACGCGGGAAGCACCGCTCAAATCCGCGGCTTTGATATTCCACTTGCTGGTCAGGCTTCGGAAATGGGGTACCTAGATCCTCCACGGGAAGTGCTGATTAAGATGTTCATTGACTGGATCGGCGAGGGAAGAGTTGAAAGTAGATCTTTCTGTACACCACCTTGCTCGCCAATATCATCGTCCTCTCGCGGTTCTGAGCACTTAAAGTACCTACGTGAGTCGTCCCAAAGTTGAGTTCATTCGGTCCCTTCGGTGGACATCCCGTTCAGACGGAACGCTGACGGAGGCGGCTCATATGAGCGATTTCTCCTTTACCTTTACTCTCGCCTCGCTCATTGTGTTTGTTGCTTGCTTCGAATGAACGAACGGACGGACAAACGAAAGAGAAGAAAGGAAGAAAGAAAGCAAGCTAGTGAGCTCACTGCCTAGCTAGCTGACGGCTGGCAAGTGAGCAGACCCCACAAGGAAGCAAGCCGGTGACCAGGCAGGCACGCACGCAGACAGACAGGCGGGCGGGCGGAAAGCCAGGCAACGAAGAACAGCGACAACAACCGTTGACCAAGCGGGTCAGTGGTCCAGGCAGAAGGCCGATTTGTGGACGGCGACAGCCACCACGGCACACTGTCACTCGGACGACAACACTGTCAACAACCACTACGATGGCTGAGGCTTCAGCCCGCTGTTCACGAACAACTACGTGCAGGTACGTGCATTGCCGGATGGGTTTACGCTGAGCATGGATGTTCAACTTCTGATCGACCTGTAACGGCTTCAAGTGTTTCTGTCGTTTTCAAAATCCCGAACTCATTCGTTATGTCCTGTAAAAGTTCAGAAATTGTTTCGAAGTCGATTCAGTATGAGCAGGCTGAACTGTCGTCGACAGAATTGAGACGCATTTCGGAATCGATGGAACAAAGTTCTGAATTTTGCCGAGTTGAGTCTCAAATTGAAGGAATCAGTGATGAGCCAACACTAAAGCGACATTTCTGTCCACAGTCTGCTGTACTTGCTGTTCGTACTCGTACTCTCCCTGGATTCGAGCTCGGCGGCACCCAGCGATGATTTATTGGGTCTTCCATGCTATTTCAATCTGACGGCCTCGTCGCCTTATTCGGTCCGAGTTCACCTCAATAACAGGTTATTGGTTAGCGAACAATATGTCCCTCATGGATCCGAGCTGGCTTTCCACTGCCCGATACAGCGCTTCTATCGACTCACCGGTCCGAACACTATTCGGTGCAAGAATGGAAAGTTTGAGGAGAAACTGCCGTTTTGCGAAGCCGTCTTATTATGTAAGTTTTTTTTTTCTTTTTAAGCCTCTTCGACGAATGTTTCTAAAAGACTCTCCTTTTTTGAAATCCGAGATCAGGTTGTCGACCCTCGAAATATCGTGAAATAATTTCTTTGTTTCTCTTCTGGACTTCCCCTTGTCTCAATTTCTGATGTGATTTCCGCGCGTGACTGATTCCGTTCCGCCAGTCACCAAAACGTTCGAACTCATGAAGCGATTTCCAAACTTTCCCCCTTCGCGAGAGCCTCAAGGAACCTTCGAACGGCAGTGTTAGAATATAAGAGGTTGCTTTTGTGGTTTGGGAATCGAACAGAAATCACTCGATATGACACAGAATGAAGTTCGAGAATCAGGCATAACAATTTTGTCAGTGGCTGGATACATAGCGCAGAGAAGTTTTCGATAAGAGGGTCGACGGATCGTTGAGCGCAAGAGCCCCAAGATTGCATTTTCGAATACCCACAGCGAACCGCTTGACTGCTCTGGTTGACACCGAGTACATTCTCGGACCTGGTGGAGAATACGTCGTTTTCGCTGGATCCCAAGTTCGTCTCAGCTGTTATCATGCCCTATCCAGAAGCTATCGACCATCTTGGCAGTGGGTTGGCAAAGTCGACAACGTTTTCATGGAAGGTAAGCAATGAATGAACGAGAGGCTCATTCGGAGTGATCCGACGTCAAATCGGTGCAATCGTAAGACATCAAGAGGTGTTGGAGTTCTACACTCAAATTTGATGGGGAAGCGCGTTCTAGAAGTGAAGGAGAACGTATTTTCAAACGCCAGACTTTCGGCGCCGAGCACAAAAGAGTTCGGGCGAACAACAGCGTTGATCACAAATCACGTTCTTTGTTTGACACGAGGCATAAATTCGTTTTATGATCCTCGACTTCCACACGCTTCAAAGTGGCGTCACCGCACAAAAGAGAATGTTCACTCATACTTTAGTCACGTTTTGGAAATCGAGGCGGAAAGCTTGTTTCTCTTTTTTCCACAACAACAACAACAGATTAATAGGGAAGAGGAATTAAATCATTCGTATTCGCGGCTGGATCATAGGAATCTTGGAAAATTCGTGCCACTTCTCCTCCAACTCGCCTTTCTAGACCGCCCCGTCGTCCAAGTTAATGAGCACCCTTCACTCAACTTGGCGTAACAATTCGGATAGATATATGGGATTCCACCTCGTTAATAATATTTAAACACTCGCACCGGAACGGACAAAAAGGATGACTAGAGGGCGTTGAAAACATCTAGAAGACGGAGCACCTGACTGCGGATTCATCAAATAAATGACCGACATTTTTCAGAAAAAGTCTCGTTCGGTCAAGTGACCGTAGTGGCGAAGTTTGAAGCCAGAAACGACACCAAAGCGACTTTTACGTGTTCCGACCCCACGGATGACGTCCACGTGAAAATCGTTGCGCGACGTGAGTATTCTCCGACGATGCGACGTTTTTGGCGTCCCACAGAAAATTGTCCCAGAGATACTTCTCGACTGGAAAGCGATTGACCTGATTGTTAATTATATCCTCTAGCCTTGCACTGCCCGCAGCTGAAAAGATCGAGCGGACTGACGATTTTGCAGACGTCGTGGTTGCGAGCGGATTTCACCTGCCCCTCGGGCTCGATTCTCCTGGGACCCGAGAGTGCAAACTGCATGCAGTTCCGTCAATGGGATGCTCCTGCGCCGATTTGCGCATTCTACGGATGTAAGTATCGGAAAAAAACTTTCGACATTTGCGGAAGCGAGCAGAGAATCTCGCGACCGTGATTTCCAATGCCTCAAAACGAGCATCTGGAAGTCGCTGGCGAATCTGTTTGGTGAGTTCAAAATTACGGCCACTTCAAGGTGAAAAGAGGAAGCTGAAAGAAGATGGAACTCATGACGATGGTCTGCTGTTCCCGTGTCAACTCCCTGCGCTGTCAGGCGACCTCGTCGCTTATTCGAGGTCGAGTCGAATCCAATCCATGGATGTCGTCCCACACGGAACGGATGTCGAGTTCAATTGCCTTAATCTTGGGCGAGCGTTGAAGATCGGCGCAGGCGAAGCCCGGTGCCTAAACGGCAACTGGACGGCACCTCCACCTGTTTGCGCGATTCCCGATCGATCAAGTGAGAGCTACTGGTGTTTATGATCCATTCGTCGTCCTCAGAGAAATGATAATTTTTCGGTCGTTTCCTCGACTTTGAAACGAAGTCGAAAGATTTCAGTGAGAACTTTTTATGCTGTTGCAGGTTTGCAAGGCATCGTTTTTGATTTTGATTTCAAGTACCGTTTCGGTCCTACTGGCGTTTTGTACGTCGAACCCAAAAGCGAAGTCATTATCAAATGCATTTCACCCACGAAACTCATGCCCACGCTCAACCACACCGTCTATGATGAGCTGAGTCCCGTTTTCATCATCAAAGCAGGTTTGTCGACAGTTCAGCAAGTTTCCTCGAAAGAAAAGAATCTAGAGATATCCTCTCCGGATAGTCATCCATTATTTCATCATCCATCTCTCCGAGCAGAGGCCGAGGACAGCTCAGCGGTTGCCAGAGTTTTCACTTTCAACACCGGTCCGAAGTTTGACGGAGAGTTCTTCTGCACCACTAACGAGACAAACGCTGTCTTCGAAACCCGGAACGTCCGTATCGTTACTCGAGAAGCTCGTTGCGGTAGTTTCGAAACTCGGGAGGGCCTCTTGTACAAAGTAGAGGACAATATGGCAGTTTTCCGCTGCGAAGAACCAGCAAGACTATTGGGTGAGTGCCCTCCGGCGCGCCGTTTCGTGTTTTTTCGTTTCCCGACCAGGCGTATGATTCAATAATTCGAATGAATTTTCGTAGGCCGGAGCTTGCTGCATTGCGTGAACGGTGAATGGGATCATGCTCAACCAATGTGCGTGTATCAAGAGCGTTGTCCAGGGTGGCTGGAAGATGCTTCGAACGTGACCGAAGACGCCGGCGGATTCAGGCTTAACGACAATATGACCTACGTGGTTCGCGAGAAACAAGTTCTTCAAGAAAACGTCACCAATTATCAACTCAATCAACAACTGGACTCGCCCATTCCGCCCGTGAGGCCTCCTTCGCGTCCACTCGTGGCAGCAATTGAGGAAGATGACGTGAGTTCGTGATTTCTCTCTCTATTCTCGCAAAAAACGCGGGCTGTAAAACTTCTCACGCGGCAACTGGGATCCGAAATTGAGTTGACATTTCTCCTCAGGATGAATCAGCTGATGAAACGGATGACGAACTCAGGAAGATCGTCGAAGAAGCTGAGAAAGAAGACAACGAACTGGAAGGCTCGGAGGATTCCGACGATGAAGAATATGTGAGTTCTGTCTCAGCGTGGCGGCGATTTCGATTATTTTTTTGGGAAAATCGTCCTGAAACTCAATTATGATTGCAGACGGTCCGTCCGAAAGGCCCTCTGAACCCCGTTGAATCGACCCCGGCGCCTTCTCAAGAGCCTCTCGTCTGTCCAAAGACTTCCGGAATGTTCGCTTATCCGAAAGATTGCCGACGCTTCATACACTGCAGCGAAGGTGTCGCGAAAGTGATGCGCTGCCCCCAGAAACTGATTTTCAGTCCGTCTTCGCAACTCTGTCGTGAAAAGGACGATGAAAGTGGCTGCTACGCCGATGATTGATTGATCTCAACCAGTTTTCATTCAAAGCATCTCGCGCGAGGAAGAAACGAGATCGGCCCTCTCCAAGAATGTTCATCACAACGAGCCCATTCTACCAAATAAGCAGGATGTTCGCGACATCACTGCCCTCATATGAACTAAAAAATATACTCACATATTTATTTATTTATTTATTTATTTATTCATTCATCGCTGGTGGTGCTTCTATTTTCGCATGTCTAGATGAAAGAAGCCAAAACAAGCTCGGATTTGCTCTTTAACTTCGGCCACCCACTCCAAGGTTCCGGAGACTGCCGCATGTGAAGTCCTGCCCACCGATATGCAACCACGTTTCGCTAACCCCTAAAGTAACTATAATAAAAAGTGCAGAAAAAACTCTCGTTACAAGACAGAAGAGAAAGAAAGGAAGAGAGAGAGAGAGAGAAATACCTAACCGCGACTGACCAGTAACAGAGCAGGTAACCAAAGAAGCTGTGATCATCAGTTCACTTGCGCGTCATGAGTCTCGTGAGTGATCTATGCTTGGATGAATCGGCGTCGAAAGCTCTCATTCATGACAAGCCTCCACCGAGCAACAGCCACAATCAGCTGAAATGAAACTTGTAATTGCGAGAATGATCAAAATCCAATTACGAGCAGAAGTCTTCAAAGTAGCTGAACGATGAATATTTATGTGCGACTAAAGAGTGTCTGTACCAATTGATGAATAAACGACAAGCTAGGGTTCTGGTATTTGACTTCCGACTTCTCCTTCACCTTGACTCGCACGATCCTCTGAGATTTAGGACACATCTCCTCACAAGCTTCGTTTTGCGAGCATTTTCCATCAAGGTCGCCGACAGGCCTTGGAAGCCTTTGCTAGAGTTGCGGACCTCTTTCTTCGCTTGAATTTCAGACCTCGAGTTCGATTCCGGACGCCCTCGTGCGGATCTTGGCACGCGAAATTTGCCGCGGGGCTTTGAACATCGTTAATTGAGCGTGGACCGGGAAAAGTTGCAGCGCTCCCACATCAGAGCATGAGCGATGAACAAGAATTGATGAAGTAGACTCCAATCAGCCTAAGCATCGAATTCCCTCATGTCATATTCGTTTTTTTTTCTCATCCCGTGGTTCATCATATCGGAACGTTGTAGAGTTTTCGCCCAGAAACGTAACCCGACTCGAAGATTTTGGTTTTTGTTATTCCTGCTTCAACGTAACTTGATGAGATGACTTTCCCCAACGTCTGTCATCCACGTGGTCTGCTCACGATTATATTCTTATCGACGACGAGAACAAATCGACTCTCCGCTGACTTGCGGTCGATACCGTCGCTTTGGTCAACGACTCTCAATCCGTTACAGCTGAACGAATCTCTCCCTGGTAATCTGAGGATTTTCTAAGGTTTCCGCGATCCCCGCCATTACGTCCACCAGTTGCGGCAAAGCCCATCACTTTATGTGAATCCACGGAGTATCGAGTGGTATGGAAAGTGAACACACAAACGATCTGCTTCTGTTGGTGAAGGGACTTCAAAAGGAGAACTCAGTCCTCCGGCGACGATTGCAGCCAGGTTGGTGGCAGAACTTGATAACAGGATGGGCATCGTCCTCAATCTTTCCTCGGAGTTGTGTCCATCAGCTTTTGGAACTTCTCGCCACATTGACTCGGAAGTTTGTTTTCTATTTAAGGAGACGCGAGAAACTCTTTTGATAAGAACGCGACTCTCTTTGAGCAAGAAGAAACTCGGTGAGGATTAGCGGCATCATCAAAGTGCTTTCTCTATTTGCTCTGCCTCCAGGGTGTTGTTTCGCTTCCAAGGTTTTCCATAAACTTCGACTTTCGAGATCGTTCCCAATCATGGGACTCCCATGGGTCGAAATACAATTGAAGTAGAAGATTAGACGAATGAGATTCCTATTTCCAGAGACACAGATGTAACCATCGTAAACGAACTGGAGAGTCGGATAACGACTCTCCAACGCATCATAGCCCAGAATCGCGAGCAACTCGTGTGAGTAGCTGCCCAGCTCCTATCGTAGCATAACAGACTCGATGAGATATCCGAAATGAGAGTTTTGATCTCATCGAACAGAGAATTCGAAGTCGTCAAACGTCGATTGGTGAGCCTCGATTCAACGATGAAGAATCAGAAGGTCCTACTGGAGAAATTGACAGCCGAGAACGCCTCGCTACGGAAAGCAAACACTGAGCTCAAAGCAGAGAACGCGAATCTTTTGGAGATTTACGAGGACGAGCTGAGACGCGCGGATCTTATTAGAGACCTCTGCATCGACCTCGACGAAGAAAACAAAGAGCTGCACATCACTTTCCAGGTGGGTAACGAATTTGTCTCGTTTATCATCAACCTATTATTATGATTTCCTTTTGTTCTCGAATTGCCGTCAGGTCTGAAATCGAAAGCCACAGTTTCCATTTTACGAACAGAGTTCTCACTTTGATTTTTCCCGACGGTACGCGACTAACGTGATTCTAAATGCGAATTCCGAAACAATCGCAGCGAGACGACGCGAGTGTCCAACCGACTAATCCACCCTCGCGATGTTGCAGCAACACCAATCGTACGTGGGGACGCCGGACACTTCAGGTGATACGATCGGATCTCAACTTGTCTTCCCGAATTCGAGTAGTTTACCAGAACTAGCGTCGCGTTCGAATTCGGCACCGTCAGAATCATTTTGTCAAGATGCGCGACTACGGCGGCGGGACCGTCGAATCTTAGGTCAATTAACTACGCGGATGTGCAGAACTGCGCGACGCAACACTGTTGAAACCACGCCGTGCTGACGTGAATTCAATCTCCAGATGATCGTCTCCAGCGATGAAAGCAGCCAACCGCTGTACTCAACTTTGTAGGGAGAAACAACATTTGCCAAATCAAGCGACGGCGGCGGTGGCGGCAGCGACTAGGACCACTCTGTTCTGGTTCTTTTGCTAAACATTCGTTACGCTCTTGTGGTTTGGATAAAAATATATCGCGTTGCCCGCACCCTCACCGTAAGAGTGATTTCGTGACACAAAGAAATAAAACAAGCCTACTTGATGCCGGCAGCGATTTCGTATTTTCTGAATGGGTGTACTGGCGAACGCGTCTTTGTGAAATGAGCGAATCGTGAAACTTGTTTCAACGCTCGATGTCCTTCCTCGGAGAAGCCCCTGAGAGAACATCGCTCAGGGAGACTCTCTTACGCCCTGGAAGTGGCGAGTGGGTGTTTGTTTATCGTGACGCAATCTCGGTTTCTCGCGGAACTTTTGTTCTGATTGTGAGTCGGGTCTCGAAACGATCGCATTCCTTTTGATCGGACGACAAGAGCACAATCGAGGTCAAAACTTGGGGACTGCTGCGGAAGATTCCGAAGCGTGCGCTTCACCTGAAATGTTCACGGGTCCGGTCCTTGATGAAGAATCTTCACCGCATTCGCATCGCACAAAGTTCTTTGCTGAAAATCCTACTGTGTCACGAGGCCTCTTGGGAATAGATTTCTACGGAATACATGACCGATGTATCCAATCAATCACAAGATAAATGCTTTGAAAGCCTTGACTGTCAACCTAATGAATCATCGGTTTAAAACAAGGCCTGACACAACGAGCACATCGGCGACGACGCAGCCTCGGTCCGAGTCTCTCTGTCAGTCACAGAGACTCGAATCACGGCACTTCCAAAGTGTGGAATTCCAGATCGCCTCACGGAGTTCCAGTTCTCGACAGTGCCTTCGCTGTAGACAGGTTTCCGGAGTCATTGACAGATGAATCGTAGCTTTAAAGGAGATTTGAACCTGTTCAGAAACCGAAACCATGCGAGTCATTGAACGCAGACAGTCTTAGAAAGGAGCTTCAGGAAGACTTTTGATTCTCAGTGGAAACGGAAGAGCCATGCGGGACTTTGAAGGTCGAGATCTCGGTCAAATCAGGAACTCCCTGAGATCGCTTGCAGGGACAACAAACCTCTCACAATCAGATAACTGAGATTCTGTGAGAAGAACTCTTCGTCTGACGAACGTTAAAGAGGTTCGTTATTTGAACCGGTATGTCCCTCTATACTTTTGGAGTGATTAAGACTCCAATCGACTAGGTAACTATTCCCCCTGATGCTGCTGTCCCAGATGAATCTCGATTGGAGGGAAAGGTTGTTCCGGTCTCACCATCAACTCGAGTTTGCGCCCCCGAAAGTGTAGCTGCTTGGGAAGCGATGAAACACCTTGACATCTCATCAATGCCGTCTGCAGACTCGAGCCTTACGTTTCAGCCTGTGCTGGGAGAGACTTGACCGGCTCCACCTGCACATGCGGCATTTGATGAGCCTCCATCTCTGGCTTCTTCGGTCATTTTCCGCTCTGTCACATCGCAGAACCCCTTGACATTGTTTCGTTGGACGTCCACAGCCCTCCGCAAGCTAGTCCTCCAGCCTGAGACCAGTCGATCCAGTATTCGTTCTCGACAACAGTAATGTTTCTGGGCAGAAGTCAGAAACCGATGGATTGCCAGAAGTCTGCCTACAAGCACGCAGCCGTTCAGGCAGTCAGGTAGCGAGGAGAAAGCGACCTGTTGACCGTGGTCTCCAGTGGAGCCTGAACGTCCTTGGCCGTGACTCCGGAAGACGTGCCGTGTCGACGCCCACCTTATACGGTGCTGCGTGATTGGCGGGAGCAACGCGGACACGCGCCCTCTTGCTGCTTCATCCCGTCGCTAGCGGTGGTTGTTGTTGTTGCTGCTGCAGCGGCTGCTACGGCTGGTGGCACGAACGAATCTATTCTTAGCGGTCGCTCTTGAGTAGGGTCCAGAGTCTAGCAGCCGCAACAAGGCACCAACATCTCCGACCAGCACCGAGCCCAGGGTTCGGCGGCATGAGGCTCGTGTGGGGGCTTTCTGCCCTCTTGTGCTTTTGTCTTCTGGCTCCAGTCTCTGGGGGACGGAAAAAAGAGGACCAAACCCCCATTGGCGAAGACGGCGAAGTGATACCGGAAGTGAATGGCAAGAAACTCGAAAGTCTTCTGGAAACCGAGGAATACCTGGCTGTGTTTTTCTGTGAGTATTCGCCGTGGAATTCGGGTCTTTTGTGGGGGCTTCGCTGGAATCTTCGGATGTGACACCTCCGTGGCTCGTTAGCGGACCTTGGATCGAAGATCTGGGCGTTTAGTTCCTCTGTTCGGAAGTTTGTGAGAACCGACTGTATCGTCCGGGTCCCGATTTCCTTTTCCAGAGCGATTGGTGTATCCCTGACAGTATTGTTCACGCACTGTGGTTCCATTATACATGAGTGAATGAATGAATGAATGAATACTTCGGAACATCCATCGTGGGAGGTATTATCATGAGTGTAGAGCACGTGGTTCTATTGAGAATGTGAGATAACAAGTGGGGCGAGGCGAAAATCGCGGCGCATAAATATCCGAGTTCGGAATCTTATGCTCGGACACGGAGAAGATACACCGTGTATTCATATCGGCTATCCGGCGATCAGACACACGTCTGGCTATTGGGACGTTCCGTCCTGGGAATTAATACAACTCTTCGGCTCCCTCGCTCCGCAAATCGACTTTCCCGAATTTGGAATTTCGCATATATCAGCTTCTGAGACGCAGAGCCCGCAAATTGACGGTCGGAAGTCTCAAGAAACTTCCACGTTTTGATCCTGGAATCGTGCGTCGACGTCGATCCCAGATCGCGGGGCTGTTCACTTATTCATGCGAGTCCAGTTTTTCGAAGAGTGCTTCCGTGTCTCTGATTTATAGTGCTCGGTTTCCGGAGCTCACCCTGTTGGAAAAACTACAAAAGGTTTTCGACAGTTTTTCCCTGGTTGCGCCC
The DNA here is from genome assembly GCA_021527715.1 of Neoseiulus cucumeris. Lineage (NCBI taxonomy): Eukaryota > Metazoa > Arthropoda > Arachnida > Mesostigmata > Phytoseiidae > Neoseiulus > Neoseiulus cucumeris. The sequence continues at coordinate 186,216 of JAJSRV010000005.1, read as the reverse complement.
TCTGGTTTCTCTCGAGCAACGTATGGTTGAGATTTCGCAGCTACCGGTGAAAATGTGAAGAATCTGACAACTAATCTCTGAATACCTTGGGAGTTCAGTTCTAAAGCATGGAATGGACCGAGGAAGGTTGAATCGATCCACCCACACGCTAATCGTGAGCGAAGCTATAGCATCTCGTCTCTCGAGGTATATTCAGCGCGCTAGAACTGTTGTCGACGAGTGAAACTTCGCTCGAAAGTTTGCATCTGAAGTACTTTCGTGGACCGGCCACAGCAGATCAAGCTGAACGGAAATTAGGGATCAAGGAGAATGAGGGGCCTGGAAGCTTCTCCCGAGTGATTTCTGTCGCATCGTTTCGTACACGATCCTTTCTCCCGATTCTCCTCCAATCTCATCCGAAGACTTCAGAAGTCTTCTGTCCACAGGAGAGCCCCGCCCCGACCGAAGTCCGGAAGCATCGAGGAAGCTTACATCCAGTGTGATGTATGGCAAAAGCCGATTGGGTGATCGAGCGCGAGTCCTCGTCTGTCTCGACGCGACGCCCAGATTGTGGTAACACAGATTTTAGATGAAGCAACAGTTTACAACAAAAGCTCTGGCAAAAGGAACGAACTACGTTGGTGTTTCCCAGCCACTCGTAGTGCAGCATTCTCGTCAAAGGCTGGCGGAGATTCTGCCTGACTGAGAGTTTGTGGCTGCCACCAATGCTGCTGCCGCGGTGGCCACTGCTTGTCTTAAGGTCTGTAGTAAGCAGGGAGAGCAAACAGGCGATGCTGGCTCGGACCTGGTTTCGGTGGCCCTATAGCCTTGACATATTGGAAAAGGGCTTCCAATAGATAACTAAGAAGGGAAGTAGCTGTTCGCTTTTGAGAGGAACTCTGAGGCTCGTGATGATAAGGAACTGACTGCACGCCCGCCTTCCCGCCAGTCAGTCAGTATGTCTGTCCGTCTGCCCGTCTGTTTGTCTGTCAATTCACCGTTGGCCTGACCGACCTGCAACCCTTGTGGCCGACCCGACCGGTCGTGAGGCAACTATGCACACTTCGGTATCGATATCGAAGGCAGCAAGACCAAATGGGAGAACAAGCCGCCCGAGGAGCCTCCTCCTCCGGAATCGTGAGACCTAGAAGCCATGACGGGTTCACTTGTCTCTGAATTGGTTGTTTTTAATCATGGAAAATGACTGTTTCGCGAGAGTCAGAAATCATTTTGGTATCTTGGTCAGTTCCGCACGTGCAGGTTTGCTCACCGAACGAAACCATAGCGAAAATTAGGGTACTTTATTCAAGTTTTATTTGTATGCTCTCCAGACACGAAAATCTGCAAGACGTGTGATGCCGTGCTTGCGGAGCTCGAACGTGTTAACGACGACGCCGAGAGGTTCGGGGTCAGGTTTGTCAAGAATGGAGAACGAGCTGTCGCCAAGAAGCTTCTGGGAATCACGCAATTCCCCGCTCTGGCCTACTACAGGTCAGTGTTCTAGATGAGAGAGGTTTTAAGGGTGGTAACTCATGGAGCCGCGAAGGATAGTCCTTCCTGATTTGGAGACAACATTCCACAGGAACATAGAACCGCAACTTTTCCAAGGAGACCTCATGGAAGAGGAGGCCGTGCTGGAATGGCTGACGAATCTTGAGGCGATGGAACTCGCCGACAAAATAGAAGAGGTCAACGGGAAAATTCTCGAAACACTTATCAAGGAAAAAGACTATTTGGCCGTTCTATTCTGTAAGTATCGTTATAAGTAGTAATGAATTCGGAAGCCATGCTTTGGAATACGTTAGTTTCCGATACCTGAGCGAATACGATGTTCTGACTGAAGTATACACGCTTCTTGTTTAGACAAGGAAAAACACAAGGAGTCCGAATTGGTTCTTGTTGAGCTCGAGAACATCGATGACGAAGCGGATCAGCTGGGCATCGGGTTCGTGAAAACATCCGAAAAGGAGCTCTTCGACAAGTATGGCCTCGACAACATTCCTGCTCTTGCTTACTACCGGAAAACAATCCCCCTCCTATACGAGGGAGACCTCCAAAACGAAGAACAAGTGCTCAAGTGGCTCGAGGAGTTCAAGAATGTTGACGATGAGGACGATGACGTCATAGAGGATGTGTCTGCTGATAACTTGGAGAGCATGATCGACAAGACCGACATCTTGGCCGTATTCGTCTGTGAGTGTCCTTCGTAGGAATAGGGATTCGCTCCCCTCGAGTTTTCCACAAAATCCAGGCATGATTGGCAAGAGAATATACCTATGTAATTTTTCCCTTGGGGTTAATCGATAGCGGCTCGTTTTCCAGATGACGCAAACGACAAAGATCAGAAACAGATTTTGGAGGAGCTGGAAACGATTGATGATGATCTCGACCAGCACGGAATCCCCTTCGTGAAGACTGACGATGTCGAATTCATCAAGAAATTCGGCCTCGAAACCCTGCCCCAACTGATCTATTTCGAAAACGGAGTCCCACATTTCTACAAAGGTGAAAACGGTTTCGTATTCCGAGTCGATTGCGCCTCTAGATATTCGGATTCTCGTTGTTCTTCCATCCAGAAGCTTCTCGCTCGTTTTTGAGTTCGCATCATATATTTGCCGTCGACGTCGAAGTGCTAGAAAATATTGAAAACTTTTCCGAGTTGAGGAAGAGATCCGAGTATCGAGAAGGACACTCGTGAGAGTGATCATCGTCGCTCAAAGCTGTGGTGATCCGAGTCGTAGGAAATTTGTCGGAAAAGAAGTTTCAGCGACGTGCCTGTACGAGAGCGATACTCCGGCTCTCTGTCACCGAGCTGAACGTTCAACGGATGACATTGATTAAGCGTTCAAAGTAGGGGTGGGGGTCACGTTACGAAACTAAATCAGCCGTTCCTCAACAGATGACATGACAAACGAGGAACGCATTATGAACTGGCTGGTTGAGCAGAAGATGGAGGATGAAATCGAGGAAGTGACTGAAGATGTCCTCGAGGACCTGATCGTGAATTCCGACTACCTTGCGGTGCTTATTTGTAAGTGTTTCTTCCTCCGTTGTATCGATACTTCGCTCGCAAGTTGCGATTCCCTCGAGAGAACCTCTTGGATTGAGAGAAGTTCTCCAAAAAACGTTTTGAGAACGATCTCGAAACGAAACCTCACTCGAGAGGAAAGGTCTGACATTCTTTCATTCATTCATTCGCGAAATCGGCCAAGAACACTGCGCCAGCTGCCGGCACAGAGGTGGCAAATGACAAATGGTTATGAACCTAATTGAGTTTTTGACGGAGAGCCAGTTTGTATTTTAATGCACAAACTTTGTTCCTTCTGCCGCTTCAGACGACAAAGGAGACGAAAAAAGTGAGGACGTTCTCGCAGAACTGGAGAACATCGATGATGAGTGCGATCAACACGATATACCTTTTGTGAAGATCGATGACCCGGATGTCGTTAAACAGTTTGGAGTGGATGTCGTACCCGCGTTGCTCTACTTCGAGGGTGGCATCCCCAACTACTACCCAGGTACTTTCCTGTTTCCGCCCATGTCCGAAATGATCAGTGCCGCGTTGTTTTACTCGAGACCCGGTCGGAGACAGTCCGCGAATAAATCTTGTTTCTAAGAAAAATCTGTCGATGATTTCGCAGGTGAGTTATCGAACGCCACCGCCGTGCTGCAGTGGTTGGAAGAGGTTCAGGGTTCGGACGAGCTAGAAAAGTACCGAATCTCAAAAGTGACATCCAGAAGAGCCAAAGGTACCATCGGACAGATAAACGATCGAATTTCCGTGAACACAGACTGCCGTGACCACTAACAGACTGTCGAATGGATTGGACTCCGTCAACTTTGTGTCTCGTCGTCTTTTCCGGTCGACATGTTCGCGAATTCTTCTGGACACGCCTCAACGATCGAGCCGTGTTCCGCTGTTTTTCTTTGGTTTCCAACTTGTTCCTTAGTGACTATCGTTCTCTCATTTTGACTCGTCCGAATCTCTTCTCTTTTGTTGCTTGTCATTGCGTTCCTCGTTTCTCTCGACTTGCTGTACCTCACATTCGTCCAATGTCGTCTCAATGCGTTCCTCGTTTCTCTCGACTTGCTGTACCTCACATTCGTCCACTGTCGTCTCAATGCGTTCTCGTCCATCGACTTGAGCTTCCTTGGATGCCTGATTAATTTAGGTAAGAATGGTGCTTGATCGTGTTCCAGGAAACCTTCTCAAGGAACAGGAAGTTCTCGATTGGCTCATCCGTCAAAAAGAATCGGACGAAATCGAAGACGTGACCCCGGAAATTCTCGAGGCCCTCATCCAGAGATCGGATTATCTCGCTGTTCTCTTCTGTGAGTTTCTTTTCTCTCCGATTCGGCTTCTCGATCGAATCCAAGCGGCGGACAAGATTCAATATGCACTCGACTCCAATCGGATCTGCTCCCTCTCCTCTACTGCTTCACCGGATATTATTATCAAATTTGAATATGAGAAAGCATTCTGGAGAAATCTAAGCGAAGTGTGATCTGAATCGATTCAAGATGACCGAGACGATGAAAGGTCGCAGCGAGTTCTCAAGGAACTAGAGAATATTGACGATGAGGCGGACGAGCACGATCTGCCTTTCATCAAGATTGACGATGATCAGGTGGCCCGGGATTACGGGATCGATGACGAACTGCCTTGCTTGGTTTACTTTGAAAACGAAATCCCTTCGATCTACCACGGCGACCTGGCTAACGAGGAGCAAGTTCTCGACTGGCTCATCGAACAAATCAACTCAGATTCCATCGAAGAGGTGACCGACAAGATCCTCGAGAATCTGGTTGAGAAGAACCAACACGTGGCAGTCATATTCTGTAAGTACTGCCCTTGCTTGCCCTTCGAGAATATCCGGTCGTGCGAAAAGGAAAAACAGCTCGAGTTTCATCGATCGCCGATATCGTTCCAGACGAAATGAAGAACAAGAAAATCGATAAGAAAACCGAGAAAGTTATAAAGGAGCTCGAGGAGATCGACGACGAAGCCGATGAGCATTACGTCTTGTTCCTGAAAACTCACGATCCGAACGCTTCGAAGAAGTACGGTATCGAAGCTTTTCCGACCCTTGTGTTCTTCGACCGAACGATTCCGAACATTTACCACGGCGATCTTCTGAAAGAAGAAGAGGTTCTTGCGTGGTTTGTGAGGCAGAAGACGAGCGAAGAGATCGAAGAAATCACCGAAGAGATGCTCAAGGAACTTGTTGAAGAAAATCAAAAGATCGTCGTCCTGTTCTGTGAGTCAGCTAAACGAAGGAAATCTTATTTGATTCAATTTCTCAGACTCATCAGAGATCCTTCTAAGTGTTTCTCGTGCGAGGATCTCTCCTAATTGACGCAATGGGTTCTTTCAGACGACAAGGAGGTCGATTCGTCCAAGGACGTTCTTGACGACCTCGAGAACATCGATGACGACCTCGACAAACTCGGTATCCCATTCGTGAAGATTGACGATGATTCTATTGCCAAAGACTTCGGAATTCTCGATGAGCTTCCAGCTCTCGTTTATTTCGAGGATGAGATTCCAAGCGTTTACGAAGGAGACCTCCACAACGAGGAGAAGGCTCTGAAGTGGATCGTGAAGCAAGCTCAGGAGGACACTATTGAAGAAGTTACCGAAGAAATGCTCGATTATCTCGTCAAGGACAAGGAGTACGTCCTGGTCTTCTACGGTGAGCAATCCATGTGATCTCCTGAGTGGGCGAGTTTCATACCAAACGAAATCGTTATGAAATCCGTTCTTGGATCCGTTGCAGCTCCCGATAACTGCAAGGAATGTCCGTCGATCCTCTCGGAGCTCGAAAAGATCGACGACGAATCGGACGATCACGGGGTGGTGTTCGTCACCACCGACGACACGAAGCTGGCTAGGAAAGCCGCTGGGATAAATAAGCTTCCAGCGATCGTTCTATTCAGAAATGGACAGCCCATGGTCTACAAAGGTGAGCACGAAGTTCTCACCTTCCTGAATCCGCGTTTTAACAAAAGTAGTTGGTGACAGTCTTTGGAGGCGTGTGAAAAGGTGGCGTCGTACTACGTTTCATCCCCATTAACAAATTGTGTGCATGATCCAGCTTGAGAGCCTGTGTAGTCCACGTCCATACTAAACAGTCCCCGCCGTGTTGTTCTAGGCTGCACTTATGCCGCGTGCCAGGTGCTGCAATGGTTGAGTGTGACTGTTGGTTTCCACCTCACTTCATCGAGCATTGACGAAGAACTGCGAGCCTCGTGCAAAAGATCCCACTGCCCGAGATCTGCTCACGGACTCGACAAAACGGACAAAAATCATTCGACTAAACGAAGTCCTGACGATTCGAAGGAGAATGAGGATTCAAAGTTCAAGAACAGACACTACGATTATCAATCTGCCCGCACGGATGAAAACACGAAGAGCGCGTCAACGGATTGCGCAACTAAATGCGACAGCCAGGAGCTCAATCCCTTGAAGGGGAAGAAAATTGGTGTCAAATTGATTCGCAGCTCAAAAACGAATCCGGTGAAGCGACGTGAGTGCATGTGACGCATCTTCTATCTCTCACACAACCGTGGTCTTCCACGCCTCCTACTGAAGCTAAAGCTCACAAATAAAGCTTGTCGATCAAGGATCACTCAATCATCGATCGATCGATCGATCGACCGGTCCATCGATAGTTAGATGGATCGATCAAGCTCAAAACAACTTCATTCAATGTGCTTCGATCTGACTGACAGTCACACCGGCTTTGCCGCCAGCCTGGCCGTGGACGCTTTATTCTTTCACTTTTCCGAACCTAACCAAACTTAACACGCTCTACGTCGTCCGAGGAGTCACGTGAGTAGACGCTTCCGCGCCTGACTTTTAGAAATTTCCTGTTTCCTTCCTCTAATATCCGTTCTCCTTTTTAACCACAAAAGTAAGGAATCTTCTCGAATCTCCCTCATCTGAAACAACGCCAGCTCTCCTCTAATTGTCTTTCTCGTTTCTCGTCTCTGGGTGCATTAAACGAAAGTGCGTTAAATGTTTCAACTCGACTCTCCGGGAGTCGATTACTTTGTGTTACTTCATATGGCTGCAAATCTTTCTTAATCTATCTGATCTGTGGTTCATCTTGTCTAGGCGATCTCGAGGACGAGGACAACCTTCTGAAATGGCTGACCAGCGAAGACACTTTGGACATCCCGGACACGATCGAACAGATCAACCAGAAAATGCTTTCCAAGCTCATCGAGAAGAACGATTTCGTCGCCGTCCTATTCAGTGAGTGGAACTTTTGAGCTTCCCTGTCCTCGAAAAACGCGGGGCCTCTCGGGCATAGGGCCGGAATACGGGTCTGAACGCGGGAGACGAATCGCAACTCTAATCTTCGTTCGTTCGTTCGTTCGTTCATTCATTCATTCATTCATTCGTTTTCAAGCTAAGGACAAATGTCCTCTGTGCGAAAAAGTTTTGGTCGAACTGGAGAATATCGATGACGAGGCCGAGGCCATGGATGTTGATTTCGTGCGGGTCAACGATGCCAAAGTTGCGAGGGCGTACGACATCGAAAACTTCCCGGCCGTGATCTTCTTCCGGAAGAAGTTTCCGCAATATTACACCGGCGATCTGATGGACGAAGACGCGGTAAGCTGGTGCGAGCGTTCTCGGCCCATGGACGAAATCGACTCGAAATCGAGTTTACAAGTTTTCAGTCGATCGATTTTTCATCTCATGACGTTTTCCAGGTTCTGTCATGGATCACGCATCAAAAAGAAAAAGGATCCTTGGACGAAATCGAGGATGTGGATCGCCCCATGCTGGAGATGCTGCTCGACCAAATGGAAGCTGTCACGGTGGTTTTCTGTGAGTAATAACTCCTGTCTTCGCATTCAATCGTTTGTCTTATCCGAGAATTATCGGAGAACATCACTCGATTATCGATTAGTGATCGAAGCGGTTCGCGGCAGGGTCAGCGAGCAAGATTCAAATTTTCCTCGATTTCCAGACTCGGAGGACTGCAAGACCTGTGATAAAGTTCTCGAAGAGCTGGAAAACATCGACGACGACACCGACAAGTACGGCATCTATTTCGTCAAAACCGACGACATGGAATACGCTGCTGAACTTGGCGTTTCAGAAACGCCGTCGCTCGTTTACTTCGAAAACCATTCACCCAGCATCTACTTCGGTGATCTCACCAACGAAGAAGCTGTCTTGGAGTGGCTGATTAAGCAGCGGACCGAGGATACGATCGAGAACATCAACCGAGACATGCTCGCTCGGATGATCGAAGAAACCGATTACCTCGCCGTGTTTTTCTGTGAGTAGAACGTCTGAAAACTTTTGCAAAACTCGTAGGGATCGTCGTAGTCCACGTCTCAAGCTCCCGAACATGAGAACATTTGACGACTTCGCCATTTTTTCCAGATAAAGCCCGCGATGAAGAAAGTCAGGAAATCCTAAAAGCTCTCGAGAATATTGACGACGATTGCGCAGATTATGAAGTGCACCTCGTGGCCATGGTCGACAATCTCATGGCCAAGAAGTACGGCATACGCGATCCACCCGGCCTCGCGTACTTCCGACACGGAAAGCACATAAAGTTCACAGGTGATGGATCCTTTCGATAGTCCAGACCTGAACCTGCGGCTTCTTCCAATGGAGATGTTTTATCGACTCTCGGTGGAACCCGCTTCCCAGTTCCTCTTTCTCCGTATATGAGAGTTTATTATCTAACGATTCCTCCGATTCTCACCTCTAGGCGATTTGTATGACCCCGAGGAGGTTCTGGAATGGCTCACAAACCCAGAGAACATGGAGATGGACGACGCCATTGAGAGGGTCAACAAAAGAATGTTCGAACGTATGATGGGAAAAGTGGAATCGCTGGCTGTGTTCTTTTGTGAGTAGATCTCCAAACTTTCTAAGATAACATATCATTAGCCGTCTCTTCCGGCCGATCAATGTCTATCCACAGCGGAGAAATTGACATGCCTGAAATGCGGACGATGACTGTTTCCGCTGGAATGATCCGCTTTTGTCCTGTGTTGCGTATCGTTGCGTTCCACGGCAGGGCACCAAACTTGCAAAACTACGCAATGTGGTCTTCTCCGTCGGGTTATCCGCAGTGCAGCTCGTAAACTTTTTAATCTCGAGTCCGCTTCGTACACGCGAAACAAATGCGGTCATGTCATATTAACATTCTCGCGAAACTCAGGAGTCGTGATCCTTTATCAAAGGAGCTCTCTAATCAAATCTCCTTTGCTTCTCCGAGTCACGCGGGTTTTGAGTCCAAGCGAGATATATTCGAAGCACGCCGAGGGTTTCCTCCTCCGAAAACTCGAATTACAGCCTCGAGAATTCTGAAATCAGGTGGAATCGCGAACAGCGGACCTTTTTCGATTGTCGACATGACTTTGATCATGCTGCACGGATCGGAAGTCTTTTGTCAAATGGGCTCGGCTGCAGGGGTTCCATCTTCTCCTTCAAAGTTCGTGAGAGCGAAAGTGTATTTCAGGACAGATAACAACCGTCATGGACCGAGCATCAATAACCGATAAGTGAGTCTCTGACTCAACCGGTAGAGGCTCTGAGGAGAGGACTTTCTTCTCATGACATGGCTTGGCTCGAGTCCTAGACTACAATTAGAGCCGTACAGCGACATAATCACAGGATCCAGCTTGCTTGGACGACACTTCCTGCGCGGGGGGGAGGGGGAGGGGCAAGGGAACAAAGAGTGTGTAGACACGATCAGACCAAGAAAGGACCAGCGGAAAGGAGAGAAGCTCTTTCACCTTCGAGAGCAATGGCAGGGCTTCAAATACAAGAAAAGATGGTGCGCAAGAGCGACCCTGTTGTATCTTTTGACTTGTGACGAGTCTTGGTTCGAGTTTCGGATTCGACGACATTTTCCGTCGCCCCCAAGATGATCGAAAACGCCTGATTAAGAATACTCTCGATTTGCATTCTCTCGTCTGGAACTTAGGAGCGATACAGCGTGTTTTCTGTTCCGTCGGGAACCGCACCGCAATCCTCGTTCGCAAGCTGTTATCAGCAGAGAGCGCTAAAAACTACTGTCCGCTTTCGTTAACTGCGGAATGGATGATTGAGTAGCTTGCTGGGTCGGGCGCTCAATCGTGTGCTCGTAAGCTTCGTCTCGTCGCTTGCCACTCCGGCTGTTTTCCCCGACTGTTTATGCGCAGGCCCCGCCGGTGGAGCCCGTTTTTGAACGTTCTCCGACAGAGTCGGTTCTTTTGCTTTCACCTGTTATCTCTTTGGAGCGGCTTTTGTGCACTTTATAAAACACCTGCGGGGGGAGGGGCTCGGCGGGAACGATGTCAGGCTGCAAGGTCGGGTTGAGGCCCTGCAGCTGAATCGATGACGCAGGTAGTACCGTGTACACAAATATAATCTTTTTGGAAACTCTATTTGCTCTCGTCGACGACGGGATTCCTCCGCTGTGTTCCGATTGAGAGGCTTTGCTTTGCTCTCAACGACAGCAACAGAAAACCTGTTTCCGGCGACAGACCTCGACTCGCCCACTTGCCGCCACACATGAGTCTAGAAAGCGAAGCTCGATCGTGATTTTCAAAGGACCGAAGCACGTTTGTAAATGTGGAGGGCCTATTTTCCATTCACTTTTGCATACATTCCAGATAGCAAAACAACCTGCAAGCAATGTTCACGGGTGCTCGAAGAACTTGAGAAGATCGATGACGAAGCGGACGCTCAGCAAATTAAAATGGTCAAAATCGATGACCAACAACTGGCTCGGAAGTACGGCGTGTACGCCCTCCCGGCGTTCCTGTTCTTCCGTAAAGACGACCCGTGAGTTTTAATTTGTGCTTTCAGGTCCTGCACTGTTCATTGTGGATGCTGTTCGCTTGCCCGTCGGTGTGCCACCCGCTCGTCTGCCGGAAGGCTCGAAAGAGATTCCACCTCCGGGGAAATTCGCGGAAAAAATCAGAGACAAAAGCCGGCGACGGCAACGACGAACAGCGCTCGGCACGATCTCTGATTATTCGGGCTGAAGCTCAGGCTCCGAGTGGTTGCAGTGCACATTCCTATTTGTTGTCAGCTGTAAATTTCGTCGTATTGTCGTTTCGTACCTCGGTGGAGCACTCCTTGGGAGGAAAGGTTGTAGGCGATAACCTTCGGATTCTGTCAGTGCGATTCGTTCCGACATTCAATTTCAATCAATGCAACAGGAACCAGAGTTGAATGGGAGGTTATTGACAGCCAGCCAGCCGGCGAGCGAGCGAGCGAGCGAGCGAAGAAGGCGCCTTAGCTACGATTGGACTCTTGCGTCTGCCAGGAGACGACCTTAGTGGTCGAGGCGGTATTCCTCTCGCTCCCATGCTGTCGGTGTCTCTCTCATTCTTACTTCTTGCCTTTTCTAATGGATGTTAATGAATATAGCTAGCCGTTTCTTCAGTCGCTGGCTGACGGCAGTGTTCCCCACTTCCATTTAAAGCACACCAAACCAAATCTTTGAGATTTTTCCCTCTCGGTTCTCCCTTTGTCCGCTCGCCCGATTCCGATACACTCTGTCCCACCCTGTCTCTCAGAGTTTCATTTTTGTGCGACACAAAGCCATGCCCCCAATGAATTCCGCGTTGGATCCTCTTCCCAAACCCTCGGGCCGTCGATCCGCGGAAGACATGAGAGGGAAAACGTGCGAATCCTACAACGAGCCTGACCCGCGATCACACTTTCGAACAACTCAGCATTCTCCGACAGTGCACAAAATCAGTGGCTGAGTTAAGAGATGATTAGCTTGGCGATCTCGGTTGTGACATTCACCTTCAGGCCTCTCATTTCGGTGATCACGGTCAGGTTGGAGAAGAGTCACGCGGCAAGCAAGCAAGACCAACCTTGGCAGCGTTCTTTATCTCCATACGTCACTATTAGCACTGGGACTTGCGTTCTACGCTCATTGTGATCGCTTCCTCCTTGTTGTCGGTGGTCGGACGTTTGGTCAGTTAGTCACTCACTCAATCAATCAATCGGCTGCACATTCGCTTGGGACTTCGGTTGGTTGCGGGCTTTTTTGTCGAAATCTCTCCTTCATTGTACTTTTCCTTGGTGAGAACATTGTTGTGCTCCCGGTGACGACAACGGCAGTGGCACCGACGGCGGGTGGGGGCGGCAGCAGCATTGACCTCAGTTGATTGTTCCTCATAGCCATGATGATAGTACATTGAGTTCATACACCGCGACTTGCGAGCGTGATGAATAAAACTACCACAGTTATCTGAGTTGGGAACGGTTTTTATGCGACTTCCATCAATTATCTCGCCGAGCCGATGATTCCCGATCGTTTGCTTAGGCTTCGGTCAGGTCCATTCGGAGCAATCGGAATCGCATCTCAAACGGCGGAGTATTTCTTCACCATTCCCTCTTTCAGCGATCCTGTAATTTACGCCGGAGACTTCAGGACCGGCGAGAACATGTTGGAATGGATGCTGCTACAAAAAAATCCGGATTCCGAACGAATTGAAGAGATGGCGGGAGATGAACTGCGGGACGCGATCCGAGAAGAACCATCCATCGCCTGTTACTTCTGTGAGTGCCTCAGAAGATTCCTTTGTGCTCTATTCATGAAGATTCTCCGCTGCAAAGCCAGGTGCGCTTAGCCGGCTTCTCTCCGTTCGTCTGTTCGTTCATCGAGATCGTTGTTATTCGTTCCTTTCGCTTTTATTCCCGTTTTCGCTCTCACGAATCACCGAAGCCTACCCGGGGCTGGAAATTCAGAGAACTGTTTGATCCTCGTGAAACTCCGCAGCTCAGGTGACCAAAACAAAAGATCCAACAACAGACTTCCACAAATTCACGAGCTGCTGCCGCAGATAGATTACACTGCGGAACGCGCGCAAATGCTCCAAGGCTCCCATTCCTCGTTCTATAAAGTCGAGGTTTCACAGTGAAACTTTCAAAACTGATTAGGTTCGGTGAAGGAGAAGAGACTAACACAATTTATTGCGTTCTCTGCGCTCCGGAAGACAACCGAAAATGTCTCAAGTGCGATGGCAGTGTCAATCCGGGTAGGTCCTGTGCAGCGTCTGTCTCCACTCATATTTTCTCTGTTTGTCCATCGATATTGTCTCTGTTCTCCCGATCGATGACTGTTACCTCTTGATTGGAATCCCTGATTGATTCGTAGAGTTGATTGTCCTGGCTAGAGAAATTTCGCACATCGCTTCAGACTAACAATCTGTTGGTTTGAGACTTTTTTCTTCTCTCTTTTTTGTTCGGCTTTTTTTTCCACTGTGCTCTCACTCGATTCCCGAACGGGATCAAGTTCTCAAGACTCTTTGTCGAGCCCAGACGAACCGGTCGCGAGATTGCCCAATTTGTCCTATCGTTTACCCGGTGACATGGTCTCCATGAAATGCCCAGCACGGCGGAAACGGTCCTCGATGCCGTGACCGTCTCGTCACAACCGGGAAGAACGGAGAGTGTTTTCAAAGCTACCATCTATGAAACTCAGGATGCCGGAGCCACAAACAAAACTCACTTGATTTCGATACACCGTTAAACTCGAGTGTCAGGATTGAGAGCTTTCATTGCCCCTCGTCGCAATTTCCCATTGTGTCTGAGTGAGTGTCTGTCTGTTTGTCGTTTTGAGTGGTTGCGAGATAATGTGCGCTCTTGCTTCTTTCATCAGAGTCTCCATCGAGGGAACACCTCGATCCCTTGATCAGTAGTGGCACCGCTACCACGGTCATTTCTTGGAGTAGAGCCAATCGTTAGAGTATCGAAATTTCTCTTAGGAAAACTACCAGTACAGCTCCATCCGTTCCAAATATCTCACAGACTTCGTCGCTGGCCCTCTCCTGCGAGATTCTGTTCAATACCTGTTCCACTAGGCTGTGGGCGAGTGTAAGGACGAAGTGGGACAGTGTCGGGACGAACTCACGCTACTTTTCTTCTGTTAATGGCACTGAATAAACTCCGTTTCTTGTTCTTAGACACTTCAGCCTCTTTCCCAAATACGTGTCTTCTTGTCGTCGTCGTGTGCTTTGTGTTGTTGTTGATCAGTCTCAACGTCATCTCTTTCCGAATCACCTTCGAGAAGGACCTGTGCTCGGTGGTTTCGGAGGCCGTCTCGGGACTCATCGATGTCCCCACATTTTCCTCTTGATTTTTTGATTTCATTTCAACACGAGAGCCGACCTAATTTTCCGGAGAGTGATATCTTTCTCTCTATCTCTCTCTCGACTTCCTATCCAAATTTTGGAATTTCTCTTTTCACACTTGTACCTAACCTGGCAAAATAGTTGTCAAGCTCGTGATCTCGGGCGAAGGTCATAGGGTTTCATCTCAGATCAAAGCCTATGACAGCCGAGCCCTCGGATCTTGTTACCACCAACGTCGAGTTTGACGAAAAAATTAATTTGTTCCTTCCGAAATCGCTTCTGCTAGATGAGGACAAGGTGGACTGTGAGGAGTGCCGGAAAATTCTCGAAGAACTCGAAAACATCGACGACGACACGGAGAGGCAGGGAATCAAGTTCGTCAAAAGCTGCGACCACACCGTGGCGAAGGAACTCGGGGTGAGGCGGTACCCAACGCTTGTGTATTTCGAGCATGGCTGTCCCAGTATCTACGAAGGTAGGACATTTCTCACTCAGGAACACCGCGGACGACGCGAATCACGTCAGGACCGAAGTTCGATATCCGATTGTTATTGTCGCGGAAAACAAAATCGGAAACAGAGATTCGATTCCGTCATTTACCTGTCGCGTTTCCCTTGCAGGAGATTTGTCTGGAGAAGAAGAGGTTTTACAGTGGCTCATCACGCAGAAAACGGAGGACACGATCGAGACCGTCAATCGTGACATGCTCGAAAAACTCGTCGAGACCACCCACTACCTCGGAGTATTCTTCTGTAAGTCGAACTGAGCAGCAGATTGTGCGGCGTGGCACGATTTCGCTCATGCTGACCATTGGAGCACGTTTCGACTCTGGACATTTTCTTACTCGCTGACTTGGATATTTCCCAAGATCGGACGAATTTGACTTCGGTCGACTGTTGCCCGGAAAATACCATTCATCGATACAGCAGCAGCAGCCCCTTCACGTTCATAGTTTTGCGCTTCGCGATCTCTTTCCCTTACCCGTATTGATCCTCCGGCAAAACCGGTTTTCAAAGACGGAGGACTCCATTCGAAGAATTACGGTTTTCTCCGAAAGAAGCAACATCCAACAACGCAGTATTATGGAAATTTTCAGATAAATCTCATTGTCGCGCCTGTGATCAGGCTCTCCAGGAGCTCGAGAAAATCGATGACGACACCGATCTTTACGGGATCCACTTGGTGAAAATTCAAGATGTTGGCCTGGCGAAACGTTACGGCATCAAGACGTTCCCCGCTCTGATGTATTTCCGCAATGGGAACCCCCTCATTTTCGAAGGTAAAGTCTCCACTTGCACTTTGTTGCCTCGATCAGTCATTCGGCGTGCCAGGATTCGTGGAGGTTCATCATCGTCGTTAAAAAATATTTTCTTCGGAGAGCCAGTGCGTTCGGCTAAGGCTCTCTACCATTGGTCGTCGGAACTCCTCCGTTTTGTAGGGTGCCCCGGTATCCACGCTCTCTGTATACCACAGGCTAGGACGGCAGTGCAGAGTGGGACAACAGGAAGTTTAGACGAAGACAGCGAATTATGTGTTTTATAGTGGAGGCTTTTGATGTTTGTTTTCGGTGTCGTTGGCGACTCGAGTGGGTGGAATTCGCTGCAATGCTCGTGCAAGCGAACGACGTTGTCGTTATTCTGCGCTTGCGATCTTTGTCATCAGTCTCGAAAGAAGAGGCGGGCGGGCGAGCGATCGGTCGAGCGAGCGAACGCTACACTAGCGATGAATTCTATTTGTCTTCGATGGTTGAAAACACACGAGACCGTCCCAGGTAGCGACAGACAGACTCCCCTCGAGCTCTGGCAGTCTTGTGAAAAGCGAAACGGTTGAGGTTTTGAGCTTTGAAGCCGCGACAACGACCCTTGTCGAACATTTTGGAGCGACGCAACAGTAAATGAGATGGATTGAACGACTCGAACATAAAGGAAAAAAATGAACGAATTCTTTTCCCTCCTTGCAGGAGATCTCAAGAATGAGGAACAGGTTTTCGAATGGTTGACAGACGATGACAATCGAGAGCTCTCTGACGAAATCGAGGAAGTCAACGAGCGTATGCTGGAGCGACTCATTGAGAATTCACCGTTCCTCGCGGTTCTATTCAGTAAGTTCGTGACATGAGTGCGTTTGGAGGAGCCTCAAGAGCGGTTGCTTGTTCGAGACATTTTCCTCGTCTTGGAAGTTTATCTTTGCCCAATTTTAAGAACGCCTTAAAAGCTCGATGCCCTGGACGCAATTTAACTCTTCCCTCGATAATTAAACGACGGATCCAAACCACTTCTCGATTGAGCGTCAGCTCGTTCCCTATGGATAATCAATCTATCGAGAGCAGGCTAGCTGGCTGACCGATGGATAGATAGACAGACAGCGAGCTATGCACACGCACGACGACCGACGGGAGAATGAGGAGATGCTGTTCGCCCCACTTTACGCGATTCGATGCGAAGCCTTGCCGGAGGTTGATAGAGAGAAAACAAAATTGCTTCAGACCTGCATTCTTCCTTACGTGAAACGTCTCAAACCTCTAAGGACACATTCTGCCTTCGTACGGGTTGGACGGAGACGGAAGAATCAGATTCGCGGAGGAAGTTGAATTATTCCTCACCGTGTTCCACTACGGCCGACCTCCCAGACGTTCTCTCTTCCCGTGAATGCCTTCTCGACTGGGTTTTCCTTCTTCCCTGTTCGCTTATCACGAGATCCTTTTTCAGTCGAAGATGATTGCGACGATTGCGAGCGCTCGCTGAAAGAACTCGAAAATATCGACGACGAGGCCGACGTTTTCGGCATCGACTTCGTCAAAATCAACAGTCTTCCTGCCGCTGCCAAGTACGATATCACCACCTTCCCTACTCTCGCCTACTTCCGCAAAGGGAAAGCCACCATTTACGATGGTGAGTTGCGTTTTCCTATAGGGCTGTTTGTTCCGAGCAGATCCTTCTTCGAGAAAAATCCTGCATTTGTTCGTCGTATTGACTTCATTTTTCCATTTCCTGTTGTTTCATTCTACGCCATTATTGTCGCAACGTCATGAAAGAACTTCAATGATGTCTCCGAATACAGAGGATCAGGACGCTTTCAAAATCTGCTTCATTCAGAATGAAATGCTCTCGATCGGAAACAAACTGTTTCCGGCTGCAGTGTGTCCCCATGTTATTTTATCTCTTGGAGTTCCAGACGCGCATAGATTCGCGTTATCAAGTCATGCGATGCTCGCTCCATACTTCCGTCTCAAGAGACGTTCTGTCTCAGGCCTAGTATGTACTGGGGCATTTTCAAAGGCTCAACGAGTTTACTCATTGCCTGTTTTACGGATACGGCGAGCAGAATATTTTATCCTAAGTAAGAGAGAGAGAAAAGATCAGACGGGCCTTCTCGGCCCAGGCCGAAAGTGACCTCCTATCCGTCAAGCTAGCCCCTTGTCAACAGCGGGTAGGGGGCGAAATATCCCTGTCTCTCGAAATTTCGAACAATGGGTTAGATCGAGGGAAAATTTGTTAGGACGAGAGCGCCATTGTGAGAGACAAGCGGACCCTTTTGAGTGCACGCCGGCCGTGAGAAAACTTCCTCTAAGTCGGTGACAACTTTCATTCAACGGAAGAATACTGAGCGAAAGTCAACTCTGCTCGCAGGTGATCTCACCAAGGATGACAAGGTTCTGGGTTGGTTGACTTCACAAGAAAACATCGAACTCAAGGACGAAATCGAGGAAGTCAACCGGAAGATGCTCGAGAAACTACTGGATGAAAACGACTTCGTTGCCGTCTTCTTCTGTGAGTATTTACCGAGAGTAATTCGATCGGCGATGACAGAACGATACCCGAATCATGGACTCACGTACAACGAGAGCGGACGCCGATGTTAATCTGTCGGCTGAAGTTTTGTTCCACCGTTCGGACAAGCCACGGGAATCCGTGTAATGAAATAGTCTGAATTTCGCTTCTTTGTCATTGTCTCATTAAGCCTGCTGACTGGCTTGCGACTGAATGCGGGGGTGTTCAGTCGGGCCGGCCGGAAGGGAAGCAAGCAGCCAGGCTCTTGTAATTAGACAATCTCCTGAGGCCTCCTGCGCATCCTGTTCGGCCAACTCGAACTTGGTTCTTTTGCCTTGTTGCGTTTTTCGATGACTGTTTTTGCCTTTGCTGTCAACGACCTTCATCCTGAATACACGACTTGTTTGGTCGACGTCGTTGTCATCGTCGTCAACGTCTGGTGCTCTGAGTTTTTTGTGCTCCTCGTTCCGGTCACAGTGTCGCCGAACATTGAGCAACACCCACCCATTAGGTCCCCCCTAAGCGTTCGATGTGTTCTCCTGTCGAAATCTTCATCGCACTTCATTTATGACATTCCTCAATGAACTTCCTTCTGAAACGAGGATTCACCTCGTTTACGAGACGAGGCAACCTCTAGCTAGAAAGGATCGCGGGTCCGTACAGCGGAGAATTTCTCGATTGAATGAAGTTTCCGTTTACAGTTGAGCTGAACAATCCTGATTGCGACGCCGTTCTCAGGGAGCTCGAGCACATCGACGACGAGGCTGAAGAGTTGGATATAATGTTGCTGAAAATCAACGATGTGAAGTACGCCAAGAAGTACGGCATCAACAAAGTACCGGCGATCGTCTACTTCCGAAGGAAGTTCCCGTCCATATTCAGAGGTATAGGATCGAACGCTTCGAGATATTTTTCAGTCTGAACGAATCCAAATGTGGGGTACCCAATGCCGGAAACGACCGCTGCCATGAGGGCTAGTGCACGTTTGAGTGTTTCTATGGAATGAACAAACAGATATCTCCGCAATACATTTAGACCCACCGACTCATTCTCGTGCGGAAATGTGACGAGGTTAATTGTTCGAATAGAGAAAGAACCCGGTCTGTCTTTGGCGGCTGGCGCCGAGGAGATAATGGAGCCAAACCTTTGCCCGTTGAAGGAGGCCGACCGACTCAAACGAAGCAAGCGAGCAAGAAGGCTAAATTGAGTGGAGAAAATTATCCACGCCTAATTACGAACACAGCCCCACTGACTGCTTGCTTGCTTGCTTGCCGCCGAGCGAGTACCTACGCCAGCTGCTCAGACAGACAGACGGACTGAGTTCCTTTCCCGAAGAAGAAACGAGCGAACGGAAACCGTTATGCCGCGGAATCCAACAACGCCTCGCGTTTGTGAGCTTGTGTTCGCTTCCTCGAACTGCGAACGTGATCCGCTCTTCTTCTGTTTACCTTGGGTTTTAGGTATGAGGTAGGAGTTCGGACCTGAAACCTTTCCGAGAGCCGCACTCACTGAGCGAGGGAATCTGTTCATTGCAGGAGATCTAATGGATGAAGAACAGGTTTTGGAATGGCTTCGCAAAAACCGTTATCGTCAACCGGAGCTGAATCTGTTCATGTACGCGCTGATAATGGTCGCTGTAGGCTTCATTGGCTACACGTTGTTCTTGATCTTCTGCATGAAAGACGTGAAAGATAAGCGCGATTGATTCTCGACGGGTGGAGTGGAATGAGGAGAGGAATGAGCATTTGGAATAACGGACCTGCAAGGATAACACTTGGAATCAGGATCATGACTGAACAGAACGAATGAGACGCTGAAGAGGATCGGAGCAGACTCCGGAGTATTGCTCAATGAACGACGAGTGACTGGCTGACGACAAGACCTAGGAGAAGTTTGAATTCCGCAACGAGTTCTCGTAAATTCGAGTATACACTGACGAGTGATGTCGAAATGTTTGGAGAACACCATGTAAATACAGAATGGTCTCTTGTTAATGATGGTGATGGTAAACGATTCGGAGAGGATGGTTATTGACGCCGGTGATGACGACCAGCAAAGGTCGCTGTGGCCGTCGATATTGTTGATGAGGCTTGTAATTTTGAATCAATTTTCTTTTTCTTTGACGAGGCCCTGATACAGCTGAAAATGGGAGATCATTAAAGATGAAATTGATTCCACCCAAAATCGTCTCCTCCATCCTAAATAGAACTTCAGAGAACCTGGAACTTGGAAGCTTCGCGTATCCTCCACCCAGGAGGACGTCAAGAAGAAAGAAACACTACTTAGGAGAGTTCGTCATAGTAAATTGATTTATTTAATTTAAAACCTTTCCATCGTCGAAGTAATAGTGGTAATAGATCCAGTTTTACCTCAATAGAAGTTGTCATAATAATCGACGTCGTTTTTGTGATGATAAGAGCAATAATCATTGTTATCACCTTCTTAATCGCCATTATCATTATTACAAGGTTTATCATCATTTACGACATCTCCATCATCATCATTCTTACTATTGGACGAACTTCAAGCTCGTCCAACCTAGTCGAGGAACTAGTTGGCGCAGCCACAGCGATGGTGACTTTCTTGTAATCGTTATGCGCAAAGAATTTTCCCATTTTCCCTCCTCAGGTCAGTTGAGGATCGTACAGTGAACGTTGCAAACCAAACGTTTGCAACGTTTTTGAGAGTTTTTTTTTTATTTTTGAGGATCCCGAATAATCGCCGTTCTTGATTCGACTCGTCGTCGCTAGTTCCCCGATTGCATCCGCTAGTCAAGCCACATAAACTCGCTCTAACAGGGTTTGACGACATCGTTGCAGTCGTCTTGGCTCCAACTCGACTTGGCATTTTTGGTAACGCTCAGTTTCTATTGAGGTTTGTTTCAGCGTGAATTGGAAATGTTGATTGCATTGGTCGCTCGCTCGCTCGCTTGCTTGCTCGCCCGCCTGCTCGCAAAATTCATGACAGGTCAAAAGCTCATCATAAAACGACCAGACGGCAACTTTATTCATCGACAACATCTGACGACGTTGAAATGGTAGGTTACCCAACAAAGTCAAACACAGCGTTTCAGCACGACACTGAGGTCGAAGCGTGCACGCACAGACACCCGGAATTACGTATGTCATGGAGCCTTTTCACGCGTGCCCTCCATCTGTCATTTGCATTTCCATGTGATTTTTCCGACGGCGCGGCGCCTCTCATGAAAAGAACATCCGATCATGATGTTCGACTCCTGGAAAGGGAACTACAAACGATGATGGTTGGCGGGCAGACAGGCTAACAAGGTTTCCGGTGACTTTTCCGGTAGGCGTCATATTTGCCTAGGTGCTTGCCGCCTGGTTCTCTCTCGCTTCAGCTGGCGGGCGATGGACCGGATGGCCATCGAGATTCTTAACGAGTTCGATCAAATGAGTGAAGGTTGGGAATGGCTTTATTCTTGAGCTTGAACTCTAATCACCAATTTCGGTGACTTCCCCTTCCTCTTTGATTTCAAATGAATCCGCTGGCCACCGGGCTTGCTCTGATCCCTGCCCGACCAGCTGATAAAATATTCCGCTATTAAAAATAATACTCAGCAGCATATAGTTTCTCTCGGGTAACTTCGGAACCGGTGTTCCTCAAATCGATCAAACGCCTATATTCATCGATGAATCAATTACTCGACAAATCACTCAGATACTCGTATACTTAATTGATCGATTGACCAAGTCGTCGATCAGTCACGAACTTCGATCATGTTGCAGTCAAAGAGATGGACATCTACTCAGCTAATTGGGTTAATACTCAAATTTCCTGTTCGTAGACAAGCTAACAGTCAATATCAGTCGGTTTTATAGGTCCAAAAATGCTCTTCAAGCCATGAATCACTCGGTAAAATGTTCACTCAACTATCAGAGATTCAGTCGCCCACACAGACAGACAGACTCCGATCATTCCATCAACATTCACTCAAATACTTCAACTAGGTATTCAGTTAATAGCTATGTACATAACATGCAGTCGGGTCATTGATGCCGACTAGTGTTTGTATCTCATGCCAAAACCCTCAACTCTCGATCTGAAAACATTCGAATCTTGTTCGTATGGTGTTCAGCTTGATTTGTGTTGCGTCTTAATATCTCAAGTTGCGTCTCGGGGGACTCACTGCCTGAACATCGTACATGTGCAGTCCCATTCTCCATTCTCCCCATCAAGACAGTTTTGAAAGTTCTCCCGGGCGTCGAATTCGAAGGTCAGAACGCGTTGCAGAAAACGCTTGGTTGGAATTGTTTGCGTTTGGGCAAATAGTCTTCGTGTACGTCCAAAGCTTGTGTGAATAACTTCAAACAAATATTGCGAAGAGTTTATTTGTTCATCGGTTTCTTTCTTGTGTTGCTTGTGTGCCATGCTGTTCTTGGGATTGTTCGATGATTGGTGGTTGGGTATTGTTTGTTTTCTTGTTATTTTGCTTATTTACTTGTTTGCTTTATATTCATTTAATAGTTACGCGGTCTCCGTGTGACTTCTCGTCATTCTGTAGGTAAGCCATGCGATGCTGTTGCTGCTGCATTCAGGTGGTTTGCGGCGGGTGTTCGAACCTCGTCCTCGGGCTGTCGAGCGCCGTGCCTGAAAGGTGCTCGACAACCATTCGGCCGTCGGTCCCTATGACGGAGGCTGCCCTCTCCGTGCAGTATGATCAACGCGTAAACGACCACTGTACGTATACGACGTTGGGTGAAGCCTGCGGTTAGTTAGAGCTACTGCAGTAGTTCGTATTCGCACATTTAATTTCGCGCTCATATTTGTCAGTTGGCGCTGAGGGATCGTTGTGTCGTCGCGTCCCTCGCAAACGCCGCCAAAGCGGGGATTCGGTGTGGTGGCTTAAGCCGCGGGCGGTGTTCAGCTGTTCTTCAGCGGGGTAGTCGTGGCGGTAGTGATTGATCAGCTGTGAAGTCAACTATGGTTCATTCATATGGGTCTGTTTGTATATATGTATATATACATATGTTATATGTAGAGTTGTGTATGCATGCATATGCATATATACATATATTTCCTCATGTACGTGCATGTCGATGTAAACTCTTGATAATAGTGTACGGGTATGCAACCAGCGCATATCTTTCTGCTCGTTCCGTAGTTGGTCACCTGGCCGACGACTACCATTCCTTCGACGCAGATGCGACTTCTGCTTTGGGAGTTCATCTCGTGCTTCAGATTCAGGAGGCGTGAGTTTCGCGTTCAAGTTGTTCTCGAGTGTGTAGCAGTGTTTGTTTGTTTGTCTTTGTTTATGTGTGTGCTTGGCGTTGAGTGAATCATTTGTGTTGCAGGTGGATGCATGCGGTTCGTAGTGCTAGATGCTCTCTCGCTTCGGAGGTGGAAGTCTGTTTTTGCTGCTGCTGCAGCTGCTGCTGTGGCTGCTGGTGTCACTGCGGATGTACAGCTCGTACTCGTTTGGTGGGGCGTCAACGTTTAGCGCGGATGTCTTCCGTGAATTTCTTACGCTTCGTTTGCATTTATCAGGTGGAGCGGAAACTCATCTCGAACTTCTATCGAAATCAGAGCAACCCAATGTCGGGACCAATGTGGGGATTTGGCAAGGAATGAAAAGTTCAACGGTTCTCTGATGCGGGGATCTACGGAGTCTTAAGAGATGACGTCGTCCCTATTGTTGTCATCATCCACGGGGAGGATGAGGGAACAGACAGACGGTCGGAGTCATACAGACGAGGGGGGAACCGAATCGACGACTGAACCTAACGGGGAACGAGATCGGGAACAAAGGTTCGGATCAAGTGGGGCACGATAATGGGACGCCGACGACGACGATGATAATGGGAATCGAGTAAGGAGCGATAGTAATGCCGGATAGGGGACGGGATAGAAGAACCGTAGGATGAATCAAAGCAAGGAGTCGGAAAGTCCTGATTCACGGGCAGAAGGCGGGAATAAGGGAAAGCCAAAAGCAAAAAAGCAATGCGAACCATAACCAACTCAGTGGACGTCATTAACAACTGAGTTTAGCTAAAAGATTGGCGGTCTTGGAAAGTTGGTGGTATTCGTGAAAATCTGGTTTCGGGATCAAATAAGTGGATGGTTCGAGGTGATTATCCCTTGACGTTGTTGTTGTTGTTGTTGTTGTCGTTGTTATCGTTGTGTTAGCGTTCTTTCTATTTGTGTCGGTAAACCTCAACTTTGTTCCGTTCCATTTGATCCTTGATCGATGTAGATGGACCGACGTGCTGTTCCGTACATCGGCGCTCTCGCGCGATGGTGCTACATCAAAAAGTTTGGAGCAGAAATCCAACATGGTGTGGACAGACACGTGGTTCTCTCGAAGCGGGTGTCACCCACTCTGAACGGTGGTGGCAGTCGGAGTTATTGGAGTATTCGTATTAGTTGCAGTTGTTCACTGAATACGAAGAACCGACGTTTTGCATTTTTGAGGAGTCTGACGATTCTACCCGAACAGCCGCGCGAGTCGAGCTCTTGACGACAGGCGACGAGTTTTCGAATTTCTAATTAGTCGTTGACAATTTGTCACGAGCGTTAAGTTTACGTGGGAGCGACTTCCCAAGTGAGAAAAACAGCGACCTTCAGTGAGAATAACGCATGCACTCGTTCCCAAGATTCATACATTCGATTCCAACTTCAAACATGTATCAAGTCCGCTGAGTCCAGAGTCGTAACAAGCTAAACAGCTAATCATACCTCTACCAGAGTGAGGAACCGAGGCCTCATGAACACTCGTGATTCGCCCATGTTGCAAATAACAGTCAACGGCAAACGGACATGAAGGCGTTCAACATTATCGGTTTTCATTTGTCATCGTATTTCTCGGGGGATTCGTTCATAGTTTGTTTGTTTGCATATTTGCGTCACGTCGTGGTTTACGCGTGAAGAGTGCACCACGACGGCAAAGTGCTATTCGAAGTACTCGAGTATCAGGTGCTCCTCTAAGAGACGTCATCATCTTGCCATTTGTGATTCGTAGCAAAGAAATTTCTTCCCGCTCAATTCGAGCTTGGACTCGCGAAAAGATGCCGACTGCATCCACGGGGCCGAATCCTTCCTCACGAATCTCTCGTGACTTATGACTGTTGTCGAAACAAAGTCGTCAAATGTATCCACTTCCTTCTGTTACTCAAGAGTTCAAAAACTGTTATTGGCCTTGAGGAACTCAGCAATTCCTTCCACATTGTTCTTCCTAGCCACGTTTCGTTTCTCTCTCCGGATCGAGTGGGATACGCGATTGCCGAATCTCCGCAACTTTTTCGGATCAACGATCTTAGCGTAACAGTGCGTTTTATGTACATTCTCTCAATCAGATTCAGCGATTCCTTACACGCCAGCTCACCTCAATCTGCACGCGCTACCCAGCTACCCCTGATTGAATACTAAGCCTAAAGACACTCACGATCGAATAATTTACCGTCCACATATTTGATATCATTCGCTAACTAACATACTCATGCTCAATATAGTGGATCTCCGCGGACTTGACCATTCATCCTCAATTTTTCCGCCCAACAACGATGCACTTTCTGAACTTCAGCTTCTGCTCTGGCTTCAGATCGTCTAGTTTTGATTCTCAGTCGTCACTCGCCGCCTCGAAGTCGTCTTGGATCAGAATCGCGGAACGGATGTTGGCTGTGGGTGAAACAGAAAACGGTACAAGATGGAGCTGTTTCCAGTAGTGGTGTAGGTCTTGGTGTTGTGTTGGATTTGGTGTTGGTTGATGTTTCTTGGAACCCGCATTAAAGATCAATTGTAGGTAGTAGCCTCCTGTGATTCTCGCACCTCAGTGTTCTCCTTCGATTTACTTGGATACATTCACAATTGTGGATTGGAATAATCAATCAAATACGCCGCTAGCTTATTCAACGTTATTTTACAGGTAACGGACAGTGCGTTGCATGAGAGAAAATTCGCCTCAAAACACCGAGACGCTTGTGTCGAAATAACGTTGCGACTGTCCTTGAGCAATGCGTACTTCCTCACATGATGATAATGATGTTATCGGACCGTGGCCAAAGGCTAACTATCGTTATCGGCAGGAATCGCTCGCTCCCTTGACGTTGATCGTTCTCGATGATGCAAAGGACAACCTGGCTCTCGATCGGGACTTCCGGGTGCTTCGGCACCGGATCCCGGCCTGATAGCTCGTGCTCGTACTTCGCCAGATTCGCAACAACTTTCCTGGAAAACAAAACAGACAACAGCTTGAGAAACAACGCCGACTACGGTTCTTTCGACACGAGGCTTTACGCTCGAAGAGACTAGACCAAGGAAAAGCAGACGTCGGTCGGTCGCTGGGCTGAATCAGCGATGCAAAGAACTAATTTGGTTTCCGAGATCTGCGGTGGATCGTTCGATCGGCCCTCGGCTCTATCTTACGACCTTGAGATTCCCAGCAGAAAGTCGCGGCAGCACCAGATGCGGAGGTCAATTCGTTTCGATTACAGTTTGAGGTGGGCGAGCCCTTGAGGAAAGGAACACGATGCAGCAGGTTAATCAGCAACGCCGAACGGTACGAAGAGAAGGTAAAGGAAAAAAAAACGACGACCGATGGGTCGACAGGTTTGCGATGGTGAGGTTACCTCGCAGGCGGAGGTAAACAGGATGGAACATCCGGAGATGGGATTTTGATGTTTATGATCCGCCAGCTTCCAACAAGAAAGGATTCGGACCTTATCTCGTAACGGGTTCCGCCATCTCGGGTCATGAATGAACCCGAAGATATCCAGGCGCCCCAAGATGAAATCTCTGCAGGCACACCTCATCGCCCGCGTCGAATGCAACGCGATCGAATGATTAGGAAATTTCCCTCATGCTTTTTTTGAGATAATTCTTCTTGCCATCAGTGACTTCATCGGGCAGGTCGATCGGAACGGCCGGGTTGCGTGACGCAATCGCGCTTGAAAAGGCGAGAATTTGAGAAATAGCAGCTCTTTGTTGTACGGTGGGGCCCAGGACGACGAAGAGAACTTGGAAGTTTCATAATGATATGTTTATTTCCTCACAGCTTCGTGCCGAAACGGTATATCTCGCAGGAGTCTCCATTGTCCGAGTGAAGCAAAGCGAAGCGGGACCACTGTCCCGAACAACGGGGTTTCATGACATCGAGATGGGCGGCATAAACCGCAATGGATGACTCCGATATATCTTTGATGAGAGGAGAATCTCGCAAATATTCCACCGCTGACCGCTCTGCATATTCGCCCGTAGGCAGACGTTTCGCTTTCAGGAGTGGAAATCGGACCGGGTTTCGAAGCTCCTTCGTCAAGCAGTGAAGACTGTGTTGAAACGAATCGAAACCGAAGAAAAAAGAAACTGCGCCCCTGCAACGGCCGCGCAACACTTGCTATAGAGTGAACTCTTAGTGAGAGAAGCAATGAGCCCTTTCAGACCGGAAGTGCGAACGATTCCCATGGCGGAAGTGCCAGTCTTAAAAGAGTCGAGCGCCGCCGATGCCTCTACTGCTACCCCGCACTCTATTGGCTACGATGGAATCTTTCTCACTGATGGCAACGACCGCACCGGACAAATGAGATCGATCCCGGTTTGACAGTCGGGCATTTCGTCCTCGGGCTACGGATTCCAAAGTCCTGGCTCACCTTCAAAAAACGCGCCACCTCCTCTCCCCCTCCTCCTCAGCGGAAAACAGAGAGAGAGAGAGAGAGAGAGAGACTCGAGAAAGCGAAGCATTCGAAACGACTCGCTACGCTCGTCATGAAACCTCATCGTTAGGAGATCGTTGGAGACCCCAACTCACTCATCGTTAGTTTTCGACTTCGAATCGGCAATCTAAACTGATTTTTCCACCCTCAGACGCCGGTTGTCCCTCCGCGTCCCCCGGGGGGCGCCACTTTGTCTCAAAAACTCCCTCCATCCCTAGTTGCTTACCGTTTGACGCTCGGCTTTCCGTTTCCCTCTTTCCCCTTCTCCCTCCGTTCCCGTTGATTCCTCCACGCTCTGGACTTCTCGTCCTCCTACCGACAAATCTACAGAGTCCAAAGTTGTTTGGAGGGGCAGGGGGGGGAGCTAGCTGTAGCGGGCATTCGTCTCAATTGGAAGCAATAAGATTAGCTTGTTCATGACACCCGCTGGGCCTATAAAGCGCCGAAGCTGAAGCAAACGACAGTGAGCCTCGTTCTCTTCGCAGTTGCGTCGTCTGCAGTCGCGAGAGTCAGACAGTCAAACCGACTATCCGGTATTCAGATCACCGGCGCTAGCGGCTATCTGGGATTTGGAAGGGAAAGAAACCAACAAAAAACGAGCAGCACTTTCCAAGTTTATGCGAGCTGCCCTCAGATAGTCGACCGCCTCAAAGTCCTCAACAACGAACGCTTCCCTCTCTGCCTGGAAATTTCTTCCGGATTTCGTCGCTGAATTCAAATTGCAATTCTGACTTTCGGGATCTTGAAGACGAACGAATTCGTTTCTGTGTCCGATGTGGGCTAGCTGCGAACTCCGATAAAACGATTACCCTGGCCACATCTAGAAGTCAGCGTTTATTAGTCGGAAAGAGATAAACGCTCCTCTCGTGAAACAAGACTTGGAATGCCGAAAAGTCGAAGCGCAAAACGTTGTCTTCCTTCAAGAAGCCATACTAACAGAGCACGAGTTGGCTGATCCGATTCGTTTTGTATTCTTCTGGAGTCCCGGATTTCCAGGATGGAAGATAGAGACAAAGATAGAAGCTCAAGTCGGAATGGCTTCGATCCCGCCTGTGACCGCCGCGCCGCGCCGCCCGCGACCTCCGAAAACGAAGGACTCCAAAACCGTGTTCTCGGCTCTGTCGCAGTCGTCTCCACGGAATCAAACCGGGAGTAAAACTACAAAAAGGGTGTTCGATTACCGAAGCGCGCTGTCGCGAGGGAAGGAAACCTAAAACATCGGAGTGGAGAGGCATTGCTGCAAATCTTCTGTGGCTACAGCTGCCGAGGAAACATCGGCGCGCGGGGAGGAAACATAACAAGGGGAAAGAATGCAGACGACGACCAACAATATCGGGAAAATCAAGCGAATCGACGAATTGGGGAATGTGAACGATTGGGCAAACGGACAGGGTCGCCCTGCCCAGCCCTCGAACTCGTGAGAAGGGACGCGACAACGGAAAAGGTTTCTATTCTGTGAGGAGCGGTTCAAGAACGGCTTTCACCCGTGAGTTCCATCTTCCCCGATGGGGTTCGAAGAGGAATCAGTTCGGACTTCACATCGGTCTTGAAGCTCTACCTCGGAAGTTCTGGAAGTTTCCTGGAATCACAGTCCAGTGTCTGATGCGTCAGAATAGCCCAGGATTCTTCCCTCAGGAGGCCTTCAGAACGATGAACTCCTGATCTGGTGATTCACCACAGGAGTCCGAAAAGTGCTCCGATGCGGAGAGCGTTCGACGTCAGCCGAGTTCGGCAAACATTGATATATACGAGGCGAAAACTTTTGCCGGTGTGCTTTTTATATTTCTCTCTTTCAAACGATGGCCAGAGGTCACCGCACATTCGACCCACCGGACCGAGTTCCTCGCAACGGTTCAGCCAAAAACTAAATGACGTCTTAAATCGCTGTGGTTCAGCGTCTTTTCGACGAATCTCTTCGGAAATCGATACACAAGTCGCTGCCGTCTGAAGTAGGTTCACAGTCGAGCCAAGCGAGCGAGCGAAACGAACGGTCGACCCACCTACCACCGCTCATTCCTCCGGTTGGATTTCGCTTTCAGATGTTCCTTCGTTGCTTCCTTCCTCGATTCCTCCTTCCTCTCCGGGTGAGGCAGGAGAACACGATTCTTCACCACATTTGGAAGGTGTTCTGCTGGCGAGGGGCCAGCAATCGACTCATATCTCTGGTTGTGTGACGCTTTTTTGCAAAAGCAAAGTTTGCTTTTGCTCCTTTCTAACGGTCAGCTCCTCGAGGAGGTCGTCCGGGAACAAGAGGAGGGAGCACCGGAATCGCAGCAAACATTATCATTCCGGAATTCATTTGCCGCTCGATGCTTTTATAATAGGAGTGGCTGTAGAAGATCCTGCCTGGTCTGTGGTTGGATTTTTAGCTTCGCCTCTATCGCTGCAGGACGCCAGATACTCACGAGGAAAAATCTGTATCTGTATCGAGCGTGAACAACGTTACTCGAAGTGAGTCTGCAGCTTGCTTGTGTGCGTTCCTTCCTTCCTTCCTTCCTCGGAGGAGGAGGAGGAAAAGCAAAGAGGAGTAACATATCAAACGAAACCGAGCGCGCATATCGGCGCGCCAAGGGAATCAACAGAGGGAGTCGATATGGTATCTTCGTCAAACACTCAAAGGAAAAACAGAACAGGAGCGACCTCTTCCAGGAAATGATACGGAGCGACTTCCAGGTGTTCCAAACACTGACTATCAACATGAAATATAACTTCACTCCTCGATCACAATGACAACAAAACTCTTCTTGGGCGCGGAAATTCGAAACTTCATCTCCAAGACCAAGTCGTACGAATGTTTCGGGGATTTCCTCATCGCGAAAACGGAGAAAGGATCACTGACGGAATACGACGCGGCCAGCAATGAGCAACGCTGTCACAAGCTTGAGGCCTTGCGGAACTTTCGTATTTTCCTTCCGTATCCGCTCGCCGCGCTGGGGATTCAACGAACAGGCAAAAAGGAAGCTGGAGACATCGTGCCAAGACGACATGACGGACTTTCAGGACTACGACGCCCACGCCGCCGCGACTGCTGACCCGCTCCGTTTGCGAATGTACGAACGTCAGCAATGAGAAGAAAGGGACAAGGGAAGCGAGGAGTTATTGCCGCTTCAGAAATGTTGGCCACTGAGAAGAGTTGCTGAGACCGGAGCCAAGAATGAGGAACGACCACGAAGAAGAGGAATTTGTCAAAACTCCATCCGCCCCGATCGGATAATTCCAGAGTCGACCCAACACAACCCACCACCGACCCTCGGTCTGTCGTAATTAGGTGAATGCCTTTCGTTCTCCATCTTGAACATTACCACAGCAGGAAAAAAAAGAAAACATCTGAAAGCTGGGTCGTTGGTCGCCTGACTGGTAGTATAACGAGCCCGTTATGTAAGTAATGACAGTCATTTGGGTGTGCTGATTGGACCTAGGAGTGAGGCGAACCCGTTCGACTGGACAACAAAAAGAAGCAGCAAGGGGACAAAGCCAGAGGTCAGAGCATCACCGAGCCCTACGCTGATGCTGTGTCAGGTCTTTGGAGCTTTCGGGCAGGGTTTCAACCCTCGGAAGCAAGTTTCAAGATCGAGTTAGTCGGTGGCTTGATCTGATACTCACATGGATCGCGTCCTGC
Source organism: Neoseiulus cucumeris (assembly GCA_021527715.1). Lineage (NCBI taxonomy): Eukaryota > Metazoa > Arthropoda > Arachnida > Mesostigmata > Phytoseiidae > Neoseiulus > Neoseiulus cucumeris. The sequence goes on along the minus strand of JAJSRV010000005.1, from coordinate 155,071 downwards.
CGTCGATTTCGGTTGTACACGGAATGATAGCACAAACACTGATGCCCATGTTTGTGATTGTGATATATACTTCTATCACTATTGAGGAAGTAACGTGATGCGTACGCTGTAATTGGCGGTTGGCTGGGCGGGTGTGCACAAATGCAGCGAGCTCCTGGGCCGGCTTGGTTCATGATTATATCGGTTCCACAATAAGGCCCTAAGGAGGTCATAGAGCAGCGACGAGGTATCTGAAATCAGAGAAAATCTTCGAATCGATGTTTCGCGGTTTCGGATCTCAAGGTCTCTTCGTATAGAGGTCTGTTTGGAATGAATCTAGGTCCCCTCAGAAGAGTAGGCGATTTCAAAATCCGAAATCACGAGCAAGTCGGCGACGACGGAATAATTTCGGACCTCGATGACAGGAAGCCGCTGCCCGATCAACGGCAGCGAGGGCTTATGAGATAATTTGCTTAAAGCTCAAAACGTGGAGGAGACCGACCGAATGAAAGGAGCCCCAGCCGCTCGAGAGAAAAAAAAACCAAATCATCTCTTTCGTGCTTTTGATACAATCCTGTCATTCCCTGAGGAGGATGAGCGCGCTCTGGCGGATCTAGCCACGACGTCGACGACGAGGGAAAGCCGAAGATCCCGGCTTCCCATTGTTCATTTCTTTTTTTTTTCCTTTTTTTTGGGTTCCGCCGCAGAAATAGCCACCAAACGAAAAGGTGGGGAAGCAGCGTAAAAATTGACGGAGGAAGCGAAATTGGATTCCCTCTGGCTGACTCGTTTCCAGCTCCCGAGGAGTGCTGACTCCAGAGATGGATCTCAATATCTCCTCTAATGAGAGCCATATATTCGCTCAAATCTCACGGAATAGCGCCCAGGTGTCGCTGGCACAAACTTTCGAGCAAATCGTCCGGTTTCTCTCGCTCAGACTCGACGGAGGCGACGATGCGCGTCGTGAAGAAACTTCGCGTTTCTTCTGTGATTGATACAGAGCTCGAGAAAATGAAATTCGTCTCCTTTTCTGACCGGTCCTAATTGCAGACCTGTGATCCTCAATACGAATATTGAATGGAACACATAGGTCCCTCAAATTGTGGAACTGAGGACGTGAGGATTTTTAGAATCCCGTCTTTTGAAAAGTTATCACGAGACACGAAAGTGGTATTGCGTGTTTGTTCTCGGATTATGTGTTCGAGCCGTATCTCATCCGATCGCAGCAAATTTGTTGCTGACCTCAAGTGGTCCTCACCGCAGATTTCGAACGCTCCTTCATTTATGGGTCCGCTGTGAGGTATCTTAGCTGTGCACTGAACTATTAAGAAGCACTCTGAGCCGAGAAATCGCTTAATTGAATGCTTAAATCATTAGACGTCGAGCTCATTACCGGAAGTCAGTGCTATCGATTGAAGAGTTGAGACGAATAGCTTTCCCTCTTAAATGCGAAGTTGTCGAATGAAGATGAGAGAGCGAGAATTCACTTTTAGGCCAAGCTATCATGAAGTTTCTATAGAACGAAAATCTCTCACTCAGACTCTCCCCGAGCGGGATACTTTGCGGACAAGTTATTCACTACCGGTGTGCTCGACGCCGCAAAACCGTTCGCTGTCTTCCTACGCAGAAGAGAAACGTTCATACGTGCTGTATCTATTCGAAAAGATACCCTCACGTCCGCCGCGTCAAGCGACCCGTTTTGGAAGGCACCAACGTGTTCGTAAAACCCGTGGATTCAGGCGACGTTCCGCTCGAGCCTACGTACTTATGGACGAACGTTTGGATTTCGTGCCGTGAAGCCTATCCGGGAGGGTTCACCAGACTTGACGGCTTGCGACACGAGAAAAGTTACTGCAGAGCTAGTCTTCGGGAGTTTGTGCTCCGAAAGGAAAAGTTCCCGCAATGGCTTCTCGTCGGTCGTTTGTGATTCTACGCGTTATCAACAAAATGTACAAAGTGGCGAAGTAGATCCGAAAAATCACGAAACATGTGCGGTTCGTGACGCGAGGACTCACCGTAGCAAAGCGACCGTCTCCTCTTTGGCTGCACGGCGCTTGCTGATTGATCTCGTAGTTGGAGGTGGAAGCCACGCTGCTATCGACCTCCGGGGCCTGATGCTAGGTATCGTCGTAATCGTACGGTGAAGGTGGACGGCCTCCGCCCATTCCGCCAACTCCGACACAGATCGGACCATTCTCTCGGTGGTGGTGATGGTGGATACCACTTGGAAACGGAGGCGGTGGTGGAAACGGAAGATCTAGGGCAGATGGCACAAATGTGCCACCACCTGGAAACAATTCGAAATTTCATTAAACCCAATAATCAATCGAATCCACACTGAAGTCTTGACTTTGGGACAAAATCATCGAGTCGAAGTTGAAAAATGAACGAATTGAGTTCCTCTCTCTCTCTCTCTCTCTCTTTCTTTTAGGTTTGAGCAACGTTGTGAAAAACATGCTCAGTCACAAGACACGTTTTCCGTGAGTTTGTTTGGAAACTTCTCGTTTGTGGAATAGAATCGAGTCTGATCACGAAATTGGAGAGGCGTAGCTAGTTTCGAGGTTTTCCCCTCTTTTTATGTTCCCTCTTGTGTCGTTGAAAGCTCCATTCGCGGCTGTGTGACAACAGAGAGCTCAGCGTATTTCGCCGCTGGCTGAATCAAGCTCACTCCGAGTGAGACGAAAAGTGAACGTCTGGTGGTGGCTCGGCTCCTCGTGGCTATGACGATGGGAAGCGAAGGCCGAATGGAGGGAAAGAGCGAGCGAGCGAACGAGCTTTCATGAGGTGCTGTATGTCAGGAATGGATGAGGGGTCGCGGGTTTGGCCGCCGTGGAATTGCGGGAAGCTCGAAGGGCCGCGGGGCAAAGCGTTGCAGAAACGGCTGCTGCAGCGACAGCCAGGAAGGCAATAGGCTATGACCGAGCGTCATCATCGTGGCGGTGGACGTCGTCGTCGTCGTCGTCGCCGTCTTCTTTACAGATAACCACGAGCAAGCGAGCGGACAGAACCACCAAGAAACAGGCCTCATAACTAAACTCATAAACTGCAGTGGCCTGCCTCGCCGGTTTCGTTGCTTGCTGGTTACGCTAGTGGTTCCGTCCGTGGGCGAGTCTCACTCAGTTGGCCAGACGGCGAATTCTCTGCCTGCTTGCTCGCTCGTCGGCCGTTCGGTCGGTCGGCCATGGCACGAACTATCAAGAACGAGTGGCACTCATAAAGTGCATTCAAAAGACGAGTGAGAGATACATGCAGACGGGAAAGAGGAGTCTGCTCTTCACATGTGTTGTTCCTCGTCTGTTTCCTTTCATTCCTTTTCATCTTCCCCTGAGCATTCCGCTTAACCGAGTGAGACGCATAGGAAATTCGCAGTTTGTCTAACCGGAGGAGTGTTCCATGTCCGTTCCGAGCAAGCCTCGCAGCAGAAGAAAATCGCTCGCCCACATTCAGTCCTCGTGAGCGCTTCTTTCCGAATGCAAGCTTCAGGCTTTCATTCATCCATTCCTTGGTCCATCTGCCTGAGACGAACGTCTGCGAGTGGCTTGAAAACACAAAAACCGTGCGAATGACACCGATCGCCGTTAAAGCGGTTGCAGACCAGCCAGCCAGCCAGCCAGCCAGTCCACCAGTCACTCGCTATTCAACCCCTGTGCATAATGCAGCACTCGTTCAACAACCCACCTGCCCTGACGGAGACCGCTAGCGGAGACCTCTGATAGGGATCCCTGACGGAGACACCAAAGGAGTCTCCTAACTGAGACCTCTGACAGAGACCCCTGACGACGGCACCAAAGCACCCCTTCTGGATCAGCATCATTCCGTTTTGCTGCTCCTATCCCCGGAATCCAACCTTCACAACATCAAAAAGGCTTTCAGTCCCCCCGGAACAAACGGAGGAACGAGATGCAGTGCACAGTATCAACATCCTCAGCAAGAACACCAACGTCAACAACAAACAACAGCAACGACAACGACGACGACGACGACAGCAATGACGACCATGGCTGGCGGAACAGAGACCAAACTGGTCCCCAGAGAGCAGCGGAGCTCATCAATTTCAGATCATGTTGTAACACCTCGTTCTCTTTTCCGCACTCCAGCTTTTTTGGTGCTCTCTTGCTCGAGGAGCAAACTCGGCCTCTACTCGATCCGACTGCATCTCCTACAAAGCGTTTGCGGCGGCGGAGAAGTAGCCGTTTCTGCTGCGTTGCATCTGTGTCTTCATTGGGTTCGACCTGGTCGCTCTGTTCACTATTTTGCTCGTCTGAGCATGGAGCAGCTCAGAGGCAACGTGGTCCGTCAGTTGGACAGTCACCGAGTCAGCCGGCCGCGTGGGCGGGTCGCTCATCGAACATGTCCTATCGGAAAGCCAAATAACGGGTTTGTTCCTCTTCGCTCTGATTCATCCATTCGTTCGCTTATCAATACAATCCTTCCATTCACACTGTCTGCGCAACAATTAGCTTCGCCAACTGTCTTTCCCACCGACACTTTCGATTTCCACTTTTACTCCAGTCACACTGTCGGACGTTGTCGTTGATTTCTGAGAGAGACAAATGGAAGCGTACATCACGACAAACTCTGCTGTCGCAAGAAACGTAGAGAATCCGTCCCAAGATATCTTGAAATTCAACACCCGGCTGAAGCTTCAACTTCGGATACACGTTGTCATCTTCTCTGTTGTGATGCGCTTCCGACTTTGCAACTACGGTGACTGAGTCCGCTACAGCCACGAGTAGTCTGTCTAATCCTCTGTTGAAAGTTCCTAATGATGAACTCAACCGGAAAATTCTAAAGCCTCCCGCTGCAACAGCAGCAGCAGCAGCGGTAGTTTATTTAGTGCTAGCAGCTCCCGACATAACAGGATTGCTAACAGCACCACGAGTGACATGCTGTGACTTGCTTTTACGTTCCTCCGACGGGATCCTGCCGGAGTCCTCAAGGTATCCTGTCGGAATCCTGGCTATATAAAGCGCGCCTTATTGAGTCGACCGAATCAAATCAATACACTCCTCATTGAGCCTTTTGCAGAGCAGATGGACTCTGCGACGGCGAATAAAATTCAGTCTCCGTGGAGGCGACGACAACCTGAACGAACTACGGGACGGATGAATGAATGAATGAAGCAACGCACAGAGTTATCTACGAGGGAAGGGATGCCCGTGCCTCCCGTCCTGTGGGAAAATTCGTTCTCTAACTCGCTCGCTCGCTCGCTCGCTCGCTGTCAGAGACGGGGGCATCAATATATCGAGTCGCAATCGGCGGAGCATCCGCACTCCCATGTATGAGGCCACTCTATCCAATGAGATGGCTAGCCGGCGAGAGAGTCATGCGTCCACCCCGCTCGAGAACGGACGCAACGGAGTTGAGAAAGCTCAGCTTCGTGAAAGCTGTACTCTGCATCAGAGCTGGACTTGGGGCCGTATTTCATGGCTCGGAGGCGACCGATTGGAAAGGAGATTCCGTTCGTCGTTGGAAGTTTTCGATTTCAAAGCAGAGGTCTTTGACGTGGCGTACGGATCAAAATGTTTTCCCAGATTCTTTCATCCATTCCTCCTCGTGTTCGTTCTGCGCCAGATTGGGTGCTGGACGAACAAAGCTCGATCGCTCGAACGAACGTCTCCACGGCCGAAGTTGAGACTGCGAGTCAGAATCATTTGGTTCCGGTTTGGAGTCCGTTCATCACCTTCGACTTCAGATCAGATTTTGACAAAAAAGTGCATCTCCCACGTCGGATTGAACGCTGGCGTTCTAGCACCGATTCAATCTGACAACGAGAAGCGCTCATAGTGAAAGAATGAAAGCCTCTCCACCGTTGTCGTTTACACTATCATCATCTAACTATTGGCGACTTCGATGGCAGGCTTACGGCTAACAAGATTCCTGGTGCTGCCGTCGACAACGCGACACGAGATTAGTGACTTTGGCTGATGATACTAACTAGCATGATAAGCGTTTCAGCCCTTAATTGGTTAATCCTTTGAGGGTTCTCGCCGGTGCGAACATTTGCCGTCTTGTGAAAATTCTCTTTCGACATCGGCCTCTATTCCTATCTGTGTCGTCCACTTTTCTTAAGTTTCCAACTTTACCGTTCCTCCATCGAACGGCTTCTCCAAAGTCAAACACAACAACTTAGACTCTGGGGGATTCGGCATTCACGTCACGGAAATATTTGAGAAGAGACACTTGAAGCATTTCCTTACTTTGTAAGCATTTTGAGCATCGTCTCTTGCTGGAGTGGCCGCTGTCGAATGCCGGCCTTTGTCTAGAAGCTCCACAACGTACGGCAAAACGCAATTCGTTTGCCATTTCTGTACATAGAGATTGGCGGTCGACCTGAAATTGAATCAAGCGAAACTTGTAGCTTTCGGTCGAAGTCAAAAACTCGAGTCCGACCAAGAGTTCAATCATTCCAAGACGCAGGACGGCTTCGAGGTCCTCGTCGGTCCTGCGGGAAGGAAGTTGGCGACAAATGACGGATCGAATCGCTCACCTGTGAGTTGTTTCGGGCATTCCAAATAAACTCGAAGATGGCTGTGAGTATGGCGACGGCCAAGCCAACGAGTAGCACGACGAAAACGCCGCCAATGTTGCCGATGCCGAGGGCGTTCGCTTTACCCTCTTTGTTTTTCTCGTCGCGGCTACAAGTCAGCCCTGGCGATTTCCACCACTTGTTGTACAACATTTGCGTCACGCCTGCGAATGAAACAGAGGGGAAACGGAGGATTAATGGTCAATTCAAACTCATCGATACATCAGCGGCAATCTGCAGACCTATAAATCAACTACGTCGCCTCGCGGAACACCGATGGTGGCCACCAAAGGTCCCGGGAACGGCCTCATTCGGAAGCTGAGTTGCTCTTCACAATTTCACTCTACAGTGGTTGTGTTGTTTGTCAATTTTCCAAGAGATGGTGAGGTCAGAAATAAACTTCTCCTTTCGAGTCTCGCTTGGTCGCGGAAACGTTTTGTTCGAGCGATCCATCATCGAATGTTGATTTCAGCTTCGGAAAATCTTCGATATCGAGAGGAGTCTCTTCTGAAAAACCATTGGAAGCGCGATCACAAGTAGTCTCGCAGTGATTCCCCTCGGAGCGCTTCAGTTGAGGAGGGAATCTGCAGCCAATTGTTCTCCAGTTTGTTGCTTCTGGATGATTTGTGGACCACGGAGAAACGATTCGGTCGAGAGCACTGCCACAGGCCAGCGATGTCGTCATCAACTCCGACCTCTCATGAGCGGAATTTTCCGTTCTCTTCCAAGAGGGCTCTCAGAATAGAGTTTCGTCCAAACAGGGACCCGGAAAGCTGGACTCCGGGTTGGAATTTTCAGTCGAATTCATGACTTTCCGGTCAAGAACAAGCTGTCCCAGAACTAAAACTATTCATGCCCTCAGTTCCGAAGAATGAGATGATCCCAATTGGATGTCAGGTGAACATCGAATGAGTTTCGTGATATTGGGACGAGAATCGTGTCCATGGGTGGTAATCGCAGGTAAATGATTTCCCGGCTGGGAAGCTTCCCTAATTTTGGAAGATCCGACCACTGGGTACGTGCTCTGCGTTAGCTTCCCCGAGGGCAAGACAAAAATCCCATTTGTTTCGTCGATTGTATATTATTCTCGGTAAGTCAGCGTATAATAAATGGATATTCTCAGCAGGTCAACCGCAGTGTCTGGTAACTTCGCTACATTAGAGCCATCTGCTATCCGGCTAGGATGCAGTGGCCAGCCAACACGTTTGCAACGTAGCCGGGAGTAATTTGTGGAAGAGCGATACTTTGCTCATCTATCCATCCACAGCCGCTCCTGTTTGGGTGGTGCAAAAGTGGCTTCCGATCCAGCCTTTCTATCCTCCAGCAACGTATTTTTCTTCCTCAGACGCGAGCGATCACGAACGAGCAGCCGGAATAAAAACAGCGGCGGCTCTCAGTCTGCGAACAGAACTCTGGAAGAAGTTCGCAGTTCATAATACATGAAGACAGATGTGGTCGACTTCCGAGATGCTTCGATGGCCGAGCATCCATCGAATCTTCTGCTCTGCACTTCGAAATTTTGGAGATTTCACTTCTGCTGAGATTACTCATAGGTCTCGTGAGCGTAATGGGATCGGTGAAACCATCTTCGGAATACTCATGTGAGATCGTAAGCGGTTGTGACCACTCCCTTCCGTGACTTGAGACGCAGTCGAGTGTTCGATATCTTCCCGCGTTATCCGAAGTCTTGTCTTGGCCCACGACGCTTTTAGCTGCTGTCATCCCGCAGCGGACGCCGTGCGTAACCGGTGGGATCGGCAAGAGGTGAAAGGGTTGGATCAGTTTTGCGGAAGTGTGACGGCAAAACTTTTTGAAGCGACCGACGTCGTGCAGTGCATCCGAACAGTGAGCGGACCGCTTCAGTGACGAATCCAAGTTTTCTGGCTTTTCAACTTGAGAATCGAGCCATGAAAACCACAACAAACAAGTTCATGCCCCACTTCTCAATTCGCTCTGATCGAACTCCAGACAGGTTGACTTCAGCGAGCGAAAGAGCCGACTTCTGGATTCAGGGATCCATCGATCAATTCATCCAGCCATCAATCGATCTGGTTTCACTGACTGAGCGATGTCAGATCTAAACGTGTGTTGATAGGAGACACATGCTCCGGTGACGGCTGGTGGCCATGCCGTTTTCTCTCTCGCTCTGACTCTACTTGTTTCTCTCGCACAAACACACGTTAACGTCCCTCCTCCCCGACCCATGGCAACCAATGCGGCCAACTCACGAGACAGCCGGTCGCTGTCCCTTCAGTCAGTTGCTGCACCGTTCGTTCGCTGCTTCGTTCATTCATTCATTCATTCAGCAAGTCAAGTCAGCGAATCCGGCGCGTTTCAAGCAGTCAGCTGGCTGGCTGGCTGGCCGGCCGTCAAAATCGGCTGGTGCAGTGCTCCGTCGGGAAACATGGGGACAGCCGTCGGCGCAACGCTCTGTCTCTTGGTTCGTCCGTAGTGCGTGCGTGTGTCTGTCGTCCGGCCGGTGACGAGAACGGACGAAAGTAACGGATCGCTTGCGGACTCGCTCTTGTTGCTTGCCAGAGTCGCTGTTTCGAATCACGATCGCCGCCACGCGTTCGATTGCAGTTAGTTCAGTAGGCGGACATTGGAGAGAGTGCGAGGCCGCCTCCGAATTTGTTCGGCCTTTTGCTAGCAGCTCGCTTAGCTTGGAGTCGGGCCGGCACGGAAGCAGTAACAGCAACTCAGGGACAGCCGCTCGGGTGAACTGAGGAGTAGACTTTTAGACAGGTCGCTGAGTTGGCGCAGGCAACACTTAGTGCCCTCGTTGGAGAGGAACCCTGAGCTTTATTGTCAACGACGATTACTGCGGACAAAAACTCACTCTCGAGTGTTCTAGCCGAGCTGATTTCAAAACAAAATGGAAGTTGGTGGAAACGTTCCCTATGAGACTTTCTACGCGCTCTACTACTGCAATGCTTCCGGGTGAGTAAAGTTTCGATCAAACAATTGAACATACACACTGCGAGAACGTTTCATCTGTGAAAAGTGTTCAGGGAAGAAAAGAGCGGGTGGGAAAACCGGCGAAAGCGGAAACCACGCTGTCGTCGCTGGGAACAGCGATTGCAGTTAGTACAAAAGCGAAGTATGACACAAGGGCAGAAGCGGGCACCACTCATTCTCTCGCTGGACACGGTATCCGACAGGTGTTCTCCGCGGAGCGATTTCTCAAACATCGAGGCTATGTGTAATCACGGATTGAAAAATCAAATGTTTTCGTGGATTCGAATTGGCCGCCACTTTCACTGGCCTGGATGCACAACAAAATTCAAAGCAGTCACAACGGTGCCGAGTGAACAATGCAGGTGCCAGTGACCGCTCCGATATCGCTCCTGGAACCCGTATGGATTGATTCATTCTTTTGGAAGTGAAGAAAAGAGACGTTTTGTATTTCTGAAGCGTTTCCCAATCGACTCGAAGACAAGCCTCGGCGTTTGGCTACAATTTCCTCCTTTTTTCTTTCGGCTGAAAATTTTCTGTGACCCTTCGGTCAAAGGGGCAAGTCCGCCCAGAAAGCCAAGGAGGTACAACGCCCCGGGGCAACGTCTAGTTGTCCACGAGCCATTGAACAAATGATTCGCACGTTCAGGGTTTGTTTTCAATGAAGCGATCAATGCTCGTTATTTCGTTCCTTTCGCTGCTCTTTGGGAAGCGATCATCTATGAAGTTCGGGCTAGCGGTGTTTGGTTGATATGTAGTGCAGACTTTGCAAAAACCACCGACGAACGTAACCTTCGAAAGCTAACGAGAAATTATTTACATATTCTTACAGCGCTCGGTGAGTATTCGACTGTTTAATCAGACTCGATATGGTTTTGTGTGCGCTGGGACGAACGCTTGCGAATTCGAATCCGACCATCGCTGTTTCTACTAGCTCAGTCAGATGAATTATGGTCTGCTTTGAGCGTTTTCGAGTGAATTTTCTTTCGGTGATGCTGTCGGGCTGAGAACAGAGTTTTTCAGATAGTTTTCGAAAACGGTCGCCGATCTCAATTTCGTCAGGAGCACATCAGATGTGTGCCATGGAAATATTCCGCTGTCTGTTTTGAAATTTCCAGTCGTGCCTGGTTTCATTCGGCGAACATCAGGAAACCAGATTCAGCGACAACTTTGCTCTGCTGTTCGAGGCTTTTCAACCAGACAAACGTTGAAAACTCGCGAGAAACACTCGGCCTAGAACTCATTGCTGCGGGGTTCAAACCGCGGAGAGTTCCGCGCCGCGCAACGCTTCGGGACGACGGCTTCAGGTCAACGACCGCTTTCTAAGTCAAAAGAAATTGGCTTTCAGATTTTGAATGAGAGCTCGCCCTGAGAAGAGCAATACCCGAATAATGAACATCTGAGTGAGCAACGACTTCGATGTTCGAGATGTTCCGTTCATGTTTTTGCTGTGTAGATGTTGAAACAATGTTCCATGTCGGTCGTTGATGTCGAAACCGAGGTTCATGCCCGATGTTGACACCGCGTTTGAGTTCTGTTCTGCCGCCGCAAAACGCTGGAGGGAAACCGATGGCTCCGACTCAATAATTAACAGAGTTTGACGTTTCGACTTTCAGCAAAGGTTCAAACCCCGAACTGGAATCGAATCCCTCGAACAAGAGCACCGTCACGCAACATCTCTACCTGAACATCCTCGACACGAATTTGAGCGGAGAAAAAGAAACAGATCTCCGATGTTTCCTTCAGAAGAAGATCCAACTGAAGGACCTGGTACTGGAAGCCGGAGCCAAAGCAGCCTCATTAGACGTTGGGTGAGAGCATTTTTCATCACGATATTTTAAGTGAACTTTTCCGCTACAACATCGCATAACTGACAGAAAACGCGTCTGAACAAATTGCGTGGGGGAGAACGCGAACAGCGGAAAAGGGAAAAAAATGGTTCTCATTGAAAAATATCTTCGAAGTCATTAAGGGAAGAAAAAGAGCGCAATCTGTTTCCTTCCCGGCGGACTTCTCCCTTCGACGACATTCGGGAAGATTTTGGAAAAAAAAGAGCCTCCCCTGTAGTTCCAGATTATTCCGCGACTCTTCGAAATTGCCAGAGATCTGAGCCGGAAAACAGAGCAGATGCATCAGGTACTCAATGTCTCGTTATCTGCACTCGCTGTATTCGGTTCCGAACTCTGATTGTGTTTCCGCCATTCGAGGAAGTGTTTTCGTGGGTCAATTCAAACTTTCGGGGCAACTGAAGCGAACGCCGAAGTTTTCCGGGCTCAGATGTCTGTCTGCTGAAATTCTCGGTTAATTGTCCCCGTTGTGTTGCGCCACGTGCCGCAGGGTAACATCACGCACGCGCGTCCGGATCGCTGATGACAACGGAGACAGCGTCGACGCCGCGTATAATTCGCCGGCATAATACCTGAAGGGTGATGTGTTGTCTGATGTGGCGCGAATTTCGCCGCCACTTCAGCGCTAAATCAGTCGCGGAAGGGATCGCACCACGAAAGTTTAGATTCGTTGCGCTAATTGTGTAGCACGGTTTTGAACTCCCCTTAATGCTATCGGAGTTGATCAAGAGTCTCTTTGGATTATAGCAAGCTGAACGATGGCATGGTGGTCGTCCACGTGCTCCGAATGGAGAAGAAGAAAAAGCCCCGATCTTGAGTTCATGTAGGGAGGTTATAAAATGCCGATCCAGGTAGTCGCCCGCCGCAGCTGTTGTCGCTGCCGCTGCTTCAATCGTTTTCTCAGTGTGAGCTTACCATGCAGCAGCCGAAGCAGAAGGGAAGAATAGGGGTTAATGGTCTGTGGCGGAACGTTTGATTGAAGTCTCCTCAGGGAGCCATAGTTCGCTCAACTATCTCACAGAGAGTTCATATCAAGCGGGTCGATAATTCTGTGCACGCCTTTTATTCACTGAATCGCACCGAGAACATAAATTTTTCCACAACGTTCCAATGCCTCCTCTTCGCGAGAAATTTAATCCAACGGATCTCAAGCTCTCACTTCCGATCCCTAGAAATTGAGATCGAGAATTCGGAAACAATGACCACGGGAGTAACGCGTCCATCGTTCCAACGATCTCTTCTCTATTTGCTTGACACCAATATTCATGACATTGCAGGACCCGTGGGAGTGTCATGTGTGTATACCATTTGTTCCCGAAGCTGCAGGGTAATCCTGGTCAAGGCTATTGTCTCGCTTTCCTCGCGCCGGACGACGGCTGTCTCGATCTGTTCCTCAACGAAGTCGACGCTTTTATGCGACTACATGATCTCCAGAACTGTGAAAAATATCTCCCGGAAGAGACGCGCGAGTCGCTCAAACAGTGGCACAAGGAGAGTACGCTGTTCATCGGACGGATCCTTCGAGGTGAGCTGTTTCCCGTTTGGATTACCCAGCATTCCTCTTCCTTGAGCCGAGAAATCATCAAATTTTCACCAAATCCTCGGGAACATTTCCGTCGCAGTTCGTCAGGAATGCAAACTTTCGAAGCTTAGAACCTCCTCGATGTTTCAGCCCTAGGCGAGAGGACAGCGGTGTTGCTACATTTGGCCCTGAGTGGGGGAACTCTTGACTGCGAGCAGATCGTCGATCCCGGACTCCGCGCAGATTTGAAGCTCTTCATGTCGTGCTGCGGTCTCCATGAACTTCGTCGCGTAGTCAAATCCCACGCCTCGCTGCCGAAAGTCATCGTTGCCAAACAGGTGATTGAAATTTCCAGTCCCGAATCTTGTTATGCCTCTCTGTAGCTCCATCGCGCTGAGGGGCATAGGAGTCGAGTTTTTCTCTCGGGGAAGTCTCTCAGAGTCGAATCAGAGCCTGCGGTCGTTGTGGACCGCTTGCTTCATCACCAGCGAGCTCGGAGAATGGTCAACTCGTTTGAGTTTGTGTCGAGAGAAAGAAAGAAAGAACGAAAGGGCATGTTCCCTCATGAAAGGAAGGATTTGGCACAGTATGTTCAACTGGGTTGACTGTCGTCTCCACGACAGTTCAAGACCCAAGACCGGGTTCAGTCTCACGTCGTGCCTGCCCACCCAAGCGGGCCAGCAAGAAAAGAAGAATGAATGGAGGAACATTGCTCTAATAGGCTTCCCTCATAGAAGGCTCGCCCACTGCTTCCGGATGACAGCAATTAATTCCGAATGGTAGAGAGTGGAAAGCTTCTCAATTCTTAGCGGGGGCCTCAATATCGATTCAGGGTCGTTTCAGGTCGTGCGGTGTCGCCTGGGGCGATTCCTCCGTCCGGTCATCATCCACAGGAGAGCCTCAAGAGGAGAAAGAAAGTAGAAAAAAGAAAAGTGGTCACAGAGTGTCTCTCCGTGATGAGCCATTTTGTTTTTGGTCGCGGACCAACGAGAAAATGTTCTGCGATTTGAAGTCGGGGCGAGCGTTAGACGAACCGGATTCAACGCCATTCCGGTGTTTTCACCTTTCCGTCGGCTATCGAACGCAATAAAAATTATCGGAACCCTTTACTCAGAACAAACTTTTTCGGAGGAACAGATCAGTCTGTTTCGGGTTCAGAAACGACCGAAAGCCGGAGCAACACCTCCGAGTCGATAGCCTCGTTTCCAATCGTTGCTTCGGAAGTTTCTGCAGCAACGATCGACCTGCGGAATGAGGTGGGTCTCCGATGGCAATGAGACCCTCGCGGACGGGAAGACAGAAGGGGCCAACATCCTTTTTCTCATTCGAGCAAACTTCCCAAATGATTCTATTGGCCTTTTTGTGTTGGGCTGACTGACCCGCTTCAATCGAGCTGTTCGCGAAGTGTGAAGTTGAAGAAGCCGACTCCCTTCACATTTGGTGCTCGCTTCGCTCGACGAGCTGAGCTGACGGTCAGCCGGGCGAGCGAGGTTCCGATGATTCTACGTGAGATGGATTATTATCAAAGAAATTTGACCTTTCCCTCGTCCGTCGAGAATATGTTGAGAGTCCGGCTCAGTTTACGAGGTCTCGAAACCGAAAGAGCCCTGAATTACCTCGTGGTAATCTCCTCATTTTCCGCTGATAAGCTCGAGGAAAGTGGCGGATTGCCATTGAGATCTTTGTCGACACGGCTTTGCAACTGAATTCCGATCGGTATAAATCAATCGAGTACTCGGACGCAGTCCCCTCTCCCGACAGCATCGTAACTGTTCGGAATTCCGACTCATATCTCTGCTCCCTTCTCCAGATTGACGAGGCCGGGCAAATCCAGCTGTCATCCGAGGAATGTTCTTCAGACTCCCTTCAATGGTGTCGCCGATTGCTGCAGGAGAATCCAGACGATCCCGTCATTCTGCGCAGAATAATCGAGGGATACAAGATTCGAGTAAGTGGGCGCGTTCCCTACGATGGACAAGATTACATCTAATTACTCACAGATGCAACTTCCTTCAGCACGACCGCCCTGTCTCTGAACAGAGCAAAACGGAAGCCGGTACTGAGTGAGTTCGATGCTCTAACGATGCTTTCCCTTGATTCATTCGCAGACTATTCAGGATATGAACCTGGTGCGACGCATTGTTCGCAAAGCCGAGAGCGATCATTACGCCTTGTATCGCGCTTATAAGCTGCTGAAGGAGTGCGGCTACACAAAAACGCTTCTGGGTCTTTCAATGTCGGAGCACGATTCGAGCTGTGTATCGCTCGACGCGGAAACCGGTGCGAGCTTTACGCCGAGCACTAACTCGACGCCATATCGAGGATCGACGAGCAGTTCAGGGAGCAATAGCAGCTTCGCCGGTCAGGAACTGATGGGTGACGACGTCATTTCGATACTTTTGGAACATTTGCCCGAAGACACTCCGTTCCCGGACTGCGCGACTCCGCCTGGACAGCAACAGATCTCGTTCTATTCCTGAGGAGCGAGCAGGAGGAAAGGAAACACGCGTGCCGCCGCCTCCTCCACCACGATGGAAAGCTGCTTCGCGCTTCATCACGATCAGAGCAGAAAACGAGTCAACGAGAGCACTCGTTCAATGGAATCAGTCGACACGGAACCTCAAGTTGTCGACGCTGAGTGATAATGCCAATGTGATTTGTTAGCAATAAGATGTCTAGCGCACTCTTGAATTATTCAATAAATTGTGCAACCGAACGCACGAAGCGGATGAATATTCAGTCAAAGTAATATAAGGTCTCCCGGACCTTTTTTTTTTGCACACGCTACATTCCAGCCAGAAGCAAACTCCCACGGAAAGAGCATCAGACGAGCAATGAGGCCATTCGATGTAATGAGGCAAATAAACGAATTATCGTGTGCTCGGTTGCTTCGACGTTTGCCTGTTCGTACGCTTGCTTGCTTGCCTGTCTGTCTGCCTGCGTGCTCGTTTTTTCCCCGTTCTCCCACCGATTCGGCAGAGTATAGAGTCTACTCATGAAGATCACTGCGCAGAATCAGAACAAGGAAAAAAGAAGCCGACTAGAAATCATCCGGAAAGTCGCTGACGGTGACCTTGAATCGAAAACGGACAAAGGTAACCGCATGGTTGAGATACTCGAGGACGATTTTGTTTTTTTCTTCTTGCCTCTGGTGAAGAGTTCGATTTTCAATATGAGCCGACGGACGATTCCCTACAACAGTGTCTTCCCGGGGTGTCAGTCCTATCAGACGAGAAAGACGAGATAACCATTCGAAACGTAATTTTGCCGTTCACCCATCGAGCTTGATTGCTCTCTCGCTTTGCTTTCTTGCGCCCTCTCTCGATCGCTTCCTCGGTCTTCGGAAAAGCTCGGAACTACTCCGCAATCTCGTGCAACCGTAAAAAACAACATTACAGCATTTAGTGAAGTCGAACGAATCGGTCCGGTGTGAAACTGCACACACGAGAGCCCGGCAAAAGAACTAACTACTCCGAAGCATTAACTCGTGTCGACCTCGTCGGCGAAGAGAGCCTCACGTGCGTGTCTCACGAAGTGTATCGCATTCCAGGCGGCGGCGCCCGAGAACGCTGGCTCTGCTGTTTCAGCTAGAAAATAGGTCGAAGTGAGGAAATCCCGGTTTTGTTGAGGATCTGGCTTCGTTCCTTGTGGAGCGAATTCCGCGAATATCTTGAGCTGATCTACTCTGCGTGGCGTCAAGGATGAATGACTGACATTCAGCAGAGTGGAAGACGACGACCCCTGCTTGTTGTGCAACACGGGAAGCTGTCGAGAACAAGACAGCTCGCGTCTCCTGTTTTGACGTGAGTCAATTTTCGAAACACTGTTCCCGTCGACGTCGAATGTTCCTCGCGAGCGCGACAGTTGATTCAGGAAACGTACAGAGTCACAGAGCCGCTACGTACACGGGATACATCTCAAGTTATCTTGTTGCATTTCCGACAGAGACGAAATATCGAATACAAACTCACCTTTCTCCTGCAGGTCGAGGATTGCCAGTGAGAGCTTATCTCTCCATGGCGATCCAATGGGGGTTCCAATACCGTAGCCTTTATTATCCAAGAGTGTGCCTACGGCTGTGAGGTTGCAATCGCGTTGGACTTTGTAATCCAACATCGTCGACTCCATGAGAAATGCATAGTTGCCTTGTAGTACTCGCTCTACGCCCTCTTCATATGTGCTAACAAATACGTTAGGCCGGTTCTTCATATATCTGAAAGAAGAGAAACGAAACGACTCGTCTTTGATACTGCTGTTGCTTCTATTGTAGTTGCTGTTGTTGTCGTTGATTCTGCTGAAGAAGGTGTTAGACGACCGGATTTCGAGAACGAGGCGCGGACAACACGGGAAGATAGAGAGCTACGTGACCGGAGTTCCTTCGGCCGGCCAACCGGTTGGCCCTCGTATCGTTCGGTAAAGCGTTCGTCTCCAATGACTACAAAATTGTGTTCGCCCTTTGCAAGCAGTTGTGTGTGGAAAGTGCTCTTGGAGGTCTCTTCTCTCTGTCCGTTGTCCGCGGCTTCCTGGGTCTTGTTTTGTTGTGGTGTGAGTTTTGAATAGATACGGATGTATGCACTCACCTCCACATTTTCTGGTAGAGCTCGAGCTTCGAGTCGCGGAAAAAGGTCATCGTCGATCCGGAGTCGAGGGTGCCGTAGGCGATTTTGCTTTGTTCGGCGAGGTCCTCGACCGACTCGATTGGTGTTATCATTCGTTCCACTGTGAGGAACGCGGCCAGGTTGGCTGTGTAGGATGAAATTAGAATCAAAGTGAAGAACCACCATATCGTCCCCACCATTCGCGTTGACGTTGCCTTGGGGTTGAGGTCGCAGCCCTGGTGCATCAGAGTTACAATTGTGAACCAAAAACTATTTCCTGCAATGAAGGAAGGAAGCAAACCGGCGATTACCATTCGGAACAGATTCCTGTTCTTGACACAGAGTTCCTTGAAATTCTAGTTTCAGCTTTCAGCTAAACTCGGCTGTTCGCCCGCTCGAGTTTTGTTCCGACAACGATTCTTCGGAACCGGTCGACGACTTTTCGGTGGTTCGTTTGCTTCACGACACGGGAACTGTTGCTGCTGCTGCTTGTGGGTCGTTGTTCCGTCGAGAGTTTCGTCGATGAAATAAGAATTGTTGCATCCGTTCCTCGAAGCGGCGGCATCAACAATTCAGAGGTCTTGGCAGGCGAGCCATAGAAGAAACAGAGCCGCCTCGAGAATAAAATATGCAAAGCTGCGAGCATGTGCGGGACTGCGGAGTCTGGGGACGTTCGAATGCTGCGCAGATGAACGAAAGCTTGACATCGGCCTAGTTGGATTGAGCCAGTCGTCGCTGGCGGACAACGGAGCCAACCAGCCGCCTACAGAACGTAAAACGAGCTTGCCGGCGCAAAGGACGATGGTTGGCTTGCCGGCACAAATGTCACGCTGTCACGATGACAGTGCGTCCATGGCTGCTGCTGCTTTCAGTTCGGTTGCATCCGTTCGACTCGGGTCGAGGAGTCGTTGTCGCCGTCGTCGCGCGTGCTTGCTTCTCCTTGTTCGGAAAGAAGCAACGAATTTAGCTTTGGCAATGGAAGCCGCTGGTTTTGTCCGCTGGCTTGCTTGCTTGCTTGCTTGACGCTAAGCAAAGCATGCAGGCCGTAAATCACCGAGGGCGATCGCTGGGGACCATGAGCCCAAGAGAATGCCGCCGCCTTCACACACACACACGCGAAATGTTATCTCCTTGTTGCCTTCAGAAAGGAAAACAAAGGGAAGAGCACAAGGAGAAACGACGGGTCAGAAGTCAGGAGATTACCATCACCCCGAGTTGAACCTTTCTTCGCTCTCATTTAGTTCCTTCCCCTTCTTTTGCTCGGATCGAGTCCCCTAGTCTTTCAGCCCCTTCCGTTCCTTTGAACCTTCCTAAACTCCTCCGGAACCCTTGCGATCCGTGTTCCCAGCTCCACGCAAACAGTTTTTAGCCCCTGGAGCCTTTCTCTGGGAGTTTGAACAGAAAGGAAAAAAGACACTGACGCAGAGTCATTGCCTCTGGGAGGAGAATCCGTTGAGCGATTGAGGTACGAGAAGGTTCATTCAACGGAAGATTTCCAACGCACGTCTCCGAGCGACCGAACTCACGATTTCGAGATTTCCGTGTTCAAAACAACAAAGTGCTGTACGTTTGTTCCGGTTACTTTTAGAAGTTAGATGCTTTGCCCATTGGGCCCGTTTACTTTCGAAAGTTCCTCCACTGGCGGACTTTTTCGGACACCAACTACCGTTTCCATCGACAGTGTCCGTGCGTGGGCGTCGCGAGAGCGAATGTTAATCGAACAACACAACACCAAAGAGTAACAATCTACCCATCGTGCGGAACTTTGTTTCCCTCACCCCCACTTTCCAAACCTCTGTCACCATCTCTAACCACTTTCAAGAGAGGAGCTGAACCATCTGCTAGTGCCGCCACCCTTGCCCCTTATGACGTTGTTGTGGACAGTGTCGATGATTGACGATGATTAAACGTGGAAGCTCCGCTCAATGGGGAAGGAAACGAATTGACCGATTGCTCTGTTCGGGGGCAGCTCGACAAGCCTCTTGACTGTCTCGCGTTCGGGACGAGTGACCCTCGAGCGAAACGAGGGAAAACCTCTGGTTGGGGAAGCACGCGGTCAAGCAGCACGATCGTCGCTTCTACTGCCGCCGTTTTCTACGTCGTTATCGTCTTGTCGCGTTCGTTGAAAAGCATTCGGCGGTAAAGTGACGACTAAACAAGCGTCTCAAGAGCTCTTCACCTCGGTCAGCCAGGCCACAGGCAGCACGTGCTCCTGCCCACGCCTGTTCTCTCCTTCTCACGGACGCTGAGAATCCTGCAGTGAGCCCATCGTCCACATCACGGAATCGATTCCTTTCTAGTTTTCCTCCTTTCACGAAAATGACGGTGACACCGCATCATCAGGCCGAGCTTCTTTGGAAGAGTGAGGCTCTGTGCTCCTCGTTCGATCTACCCGAGGATTAATGAGAGCAGCATTATAAGGGAACAAAAGGTGTAGCGACCCGTGGAGATAAAGAAGTTTTCTACAATGTTATAACGCCACTATTCGCAGGTATGTATTGTATTCGCTTGGAATAATTTACGAGCCGTTTGGGATTCTTCCCTTGTCCGCTCAGCCACGTTGCAAACGTATGCAAGTCCTCTGCTTTCTCGTCGCTTTCTTTCTTCCTTCTCTTTCGAAAAAGGGAGGAAGGAAACTCTCTCGCCCGTTTTCTTGGTTTCTCGTTGTTGTTGTAGTGATATATATCCTCCGGAAGATACATATGTGTCTCGAGAAGACCAAGATTAACGCGTGAACGTGGCCAGACTCTGAAACCGATCCGGTGACCTTGTTGTCTTGTCGCATAAGGGAGCTCCCTCCCTCCCAAGACGAGGCAACCGCTGCCGCGTCACCCGCGGACGAGAGGCGTCCGAGAGGGGAATAAGGACTCGAGGAGGAAAATAAAAGGAAAGAAACGGCCGCATCCACCAGAGCCTGTCTTCCCATTCACCTGGCTGTTTGGCTGCGTGTGCTGCGTGCCTCACACAGTAAACCGCCTCAGTCCTAATGAAGCGTGAGATCAAAGCCTTTGGTTGTGCGTCCGTTCTTCTCGAAAAAGCTCTTTGCTCCTTAGCCAGTGTCGGAGGAAAAAAGGGGTGGGGAGGGGGAGTTGTGCAACGCACGAAGCGGCCGACATCCCTCTTCTGAGCGTTCTTTCTTTTCTATTATTCCGTTTAAGTGTATAAGTAATGTGGCTGACCAAACTGACAACCAACCAAGCGAACGACTGGATGCTCGCTGGTCCGAGTGAGTTCAGCCAAACGGCCGCCGAGGAAGGCTTTTCCAATCCTCCGCCATTGAGCTCCTGATCTCTGTTTTTGAGGACAGCGCAGCGGACGGAAGAAAGAAAAAAAAGCAAAAGCCGAACGTCTTTGTCCTGCGTTTCGAGCTCGGGATCGGCGTTTTCTGAGCCCAAACTGTTGAGTGTCACGCGGCCAACTTTAGATGCCACAGAAGCAAGACTCCAAGAGGAGATTTGACTTTTCCGACTCCGTTTCTGATATATTGTAGTTGGATAGGAACGAATTACCATGGCCAGTGCATTGTGAGTTCTTTCGTCAAGATTCAAGAGGGTATTTTTTGGTCTGGCTCACACTACTAAGCCGCCCCAATGGTGACGGAAAGCGTCGGATCGAGTTGAAAACGACATCTTCATGCCTCCATCATCGACGGACAGAGCGAGTGCAGATCCGTCAAACAGGGATGAGGACGAGCATCAATAAATGATCACACGCTCCGTCGCAGAACTTTCGACTCAACGCAGTTTCCTCGCTCGCTCGCAGACAGATCGAGTGACCGTCAATCGATGACTAGATGCCAATCATGCGACGATACTATGTTTCGCGGCGTTGCAACAGGGTTGGTTGGACGGGATTATCGCGAGGACTGCTGAGTCTCTCCCTTCGTTTTCGATGATAATACCTTCAGAAGGATGGGAAATTCATTCGAGAGAAACAAACTTACCGAGGCTGAATTGGTTCTCCATGAGACCGGACTCCTTAACACAGGGATGAGGGTCCTTCCACTCGTAAGGGGAGAAACGGGCAACCAGGAACATGGTGCACGAGACGAGAACGTACGCGCAGAGAACATACATCCAGATGTACGTATCTAGAGGGCTCATAAAGGAAAACAGCCTCACCGGCATCCCGCTGGGCAGCTTAAATAAAATCTGGATTCCCAGATTCATGAACGGTTTGGTGAAATCGATGACACTTTCACGCGCAAAGTTGATCGTCATAGGAGCGACAGCAAGATCTGCATTCTGAAAGAAATGAACTCCGGGTTATCATGAAGGAAAGTCTTACGTTCTCGGATCTCGACTTCAGAAGTCTAAGGGATCGCGGCGGGTTGTGATCGCCATCTTCATTACTCCGTCTAATGGCCTCGAGTGGACCGCGCGACGGAATCCCAAGAGCCAGTAAATCAGCGCAGCGTCATATGGTGGATACGGGCAGACGATCTATTGAGACCGAGCTTTTTGTTAAGTCATATTTTTTCGTTCGGAAAGAAAAGACTCGCTGCCGCCACCGACGACCATAAGCGATTGCTGTGCAAAATCTTTTCAGGAGTTTTCTATTGACCACATGAGCTGCAGAGGCGGTGACGTCCGCGGTTCTCGCAGGAATCCACAGCACTTAGCGCCTTGGCCGGACAGGCAGCAGGCAGGCGGTCGAGCGGCAAACTTCTGCATCGAGCAGAAGAATGGAAGAACTCTCGTGAAGTAAGAAAAACGAGTCCGGGACGGAAATTGCACGATCCCGATGTACCCTTGAGGGTGGTCGAGTGGCGGAAAGAAGCTACGACGGAAGGTGAGCCGAAGAAAACTGTCCGACTCGAGAAAACGTCATCAGAAAGAAGGACACGCGGATGAGAAGGAGGAGTATCCAAGTTGAGTTGAGGCACAATAAGATCAATGTCGGATGTGTGAGATGTTACTCTTCTAGGGAACGCCGTCATGAAATCAGTTTCGTAATGCTGTCCACCCCAACCGGCTAACTTGGTTGTTGGTTGGCGAACCGTATATTTATTTATCCGCGATGTTGCGGTACGTCATCTGTACATTAAGCCTCCTCCAGCTTCTCTCCGTTCTTCTTTCTGCTCGATGGGGACGGATACAACTGCATGGAGCACACCAACTGCTCCAACCGAGCAAGCAACAACCACTCTCGATGTTGCCATGCCGGCCACTGTTGCTCTTCCTACCGTAAGAAGATGTGTCACTGTGAGTTATTGTACATTTTTTCCTCGGCTGTCGTCTGACGCGACATGTATGGAACAGAACGTACAGACAGTCAGATAGGGAAGTCAGATGGGCAACACTGTGTCCACTCGACAGGCAACAGGACATTGAGTGCGGCCAGACCGTGTTCAACCGTGAAGTCTCTCTCTCTCTCTCTCTTTCTCTCTCTCTCTCTCCCTCTCTCTCTCTCACTCTCCCTCCCCCTCTCTCTCGCGCGCTCTCTCTCTCTCTTTCTCTCTCGCTGGAGCCGAATTTCGTTAATTTTCGAAAGTCGAAAAACGTTCGTTATAACGAGCTTCCATGAGACGGACTGCCTGGTATAAGGAACGTGTTTTTGCCCCGGGCTGCCTTGGATGAGACTCTCACCAGTTGTTTGTCAGAAAAGTTTCCCCTAGCAAGAGATGTACAATAAGTAGGCCTGTAGGTATTTCGAAATTATTCCACTTAATCCCGTAATAAGGAAGTCGTGACTCAGGAACAATTTCGAAATATTCACATCCATAAAGGGATTCTTTCCTCCCGTTCAGCGAGGCAATTCATCTCCGTTGGAACGGTAGAAGCGATATTCTGTTCCGTTTGCGTGACGCTTCGCATGATTTTGTAACCTCATTCTTCTGGAATTTCTGTCGGTACAACTATTAGGGGAACATCCCTTCTCATAAGCTGACAGTGTGCCTCGACAGACGACAGAGTCCATTAAAAATTTACGAGGAATAATCTTCTGGCTTCGAGGCAGCCACGTTAGAATGCGCCTCGGGCGGCACGCGGAACGGACGCGTGTTTGTGCGTGTCATCTGTATTGGGTAACACTTGGAAGCAGAAGAATGCGATGCGTAACATTGAATAAATTATGAACGTTGTCGTCGTCATTGTTGGTGTGGTCCGCACTAATCAAGCGTTCCTTTCGCTGTCTGTCGGTCTGTTCCTCCCTCTGGTGAAGAGTTCGAGCTCATCAAGTCAACGTCGCGAGGGTGGAACTCGAACACTTTGAGCGTTTGTTACCCACCGCCTGCTTCGAGTTTTCCTTCCGATGTGGAATTTCAAATCTCGACCTCGAACGAATCACACAGTCGACGCATTGCCTCGGAGGAAGCTTTTTCGGATGAAACGGATTTGTCAGCTCGACCTCGCATCGAAGTCGTGAACTCGTGAACTAGTCGTTAGTTCAATGGAGCGGAAGACTCTGCTGCGGGGGTGGAGGAGCTTAAGATCGTTGTAACATCGACCACGTTCACAGTCTCTGGCATTAACTGACTCGTCGCTCGCTCGTCTACTTTGCTTCCTTTCTTCCGAGAAGCCATTCCCTCCAGACTGCGAAAGGTACAGTGTTAAAATATCGGCAAAGACTCCAACGTACGAGAACAGGGACTACCAACGACGAGACGAGAAGGTGAAAGTGAATTCTGATGAAGACTAATTTGAACGGTCGAACAATGAGTTCGTGATAGCATCCATCGTTCCCTCGTCGTCGTCATCGCCGCCGCCTTCCCTCCTCAGCTCGTGTCACCTTCATGCTGAAACTTTCACTACGCAAACTACCAGGGAAACACTGTACATACATTGGCGAGTTGATGAGCGAGGTCATCCGCCAATGGTCAGAGGAATTATTTTCAGAGAATTTGCTCCCGATCGTACTTCTGTCGTTCACTCAATCGTGCTCTCTGATCACGGTCGTCGTTGCGGTGACGTCATCGCAGATTATTTTCACCTTGTAGGTGCGACAACCGCGAGACTCCGGAACGGATGAGCAGCGAGAGCGCTCGACTGGCTGCATGCTTGACTGACTGACTGAGACGTTCGGCGAGGCTGACCGGAGTCGATAAGCCCAAGGGCGGATGAACGAAGATAACTGAGATCGATAGCTGGTTGCCGCAGTGAGTGCTGTGGGTGTCCCACGACGCAGCGGAAGAAGAGTTTGTTGAGATTCGCTCTCGGTTCCCTAACCCTCCTCTTGTTCGCATCCAATCCACGGGATTCTGGAGGAGTTCAGCTCCTTGCGACAATAACAGCTCCGTCCCTTTCCAAAGTTGAGCTTCCGATCGACGATCTCGAAGCCGCTGCCGTCCGTGAGGAACAGGTCCCGGAAAGCGCCAGGAATCGAATCCTGGATCTCATCGTCCCGTGTTTGGATCTTCTTGAAGTTATGAAAATCTCGGATTCGACCGCGTTGGTGGTGACATCCCGGATCCGGATGCCGTTATCGTCGGCTAGAACGACCCGGCGCTCGATATGCCGCGGCTCCTCGGGGGAAATTTCATTGGCAATCAAATATTTCACTCAAATGCGTTTCCGCTAGTCGGAGAAAGTGAGCCGAATCAGTTGAGAGACACCTGATCCAGACAGCGACAGCAACCAGCTCGCGATAATGTTCCTCGAAGGGCCCAAAGGTTCCGTGTTGCGGCGAGTCCGTTCCCGCCTCAATCATGGCTCGAAAGGAAAAAATGTTGCACGGGATGGATTCAGTTCAGATCATTACGAGGAGCACCTCTGGCGGGCGGGTTTGTCGCGAACCGCCTGCCGGTCGAGCAAGCAAGCAAGCAAGCAGAGCAACGAAATGGACGACCACCGAATCGTGAAACGTTTGGCACGGAAGGTACGAATCGTAAAAGCGCCTTATTGGATGGAATCAGTTTTTCCCGGCGTTGCTCCCTGACTGTTAGGTTGCCGCCGTCCGGCTGGTCGGTCGGTCGGTCGGTCAGGTGGCCGTTTGGTCCGGGTTGGAATGATCTGCAACATCGGTATAAATCCGTGATGCCGTAGTTATGATCCAAGAGGAAATCCAGTCGCAATGTCGCTCTTGTTGCCGGATTGGAGTTTCGAGAGAATGCGAACTGCTCTCAAAGGAACGGACGGTCGACCAGCGAGACAGGCATCCCGGGGAACAACACAAAAAGGAATCGTCCACTTTTCTACTGATTTTGTTCAGCGAATTCAGTTCAAGTTTCTTGTTTCGACCCCGTGGGCTCGGGTTCGCGCCCCCTGTGAGTTCCATGCGTGCCCAGACCCCCTGTAGGCCGCATTGTTCGTCCTCTCCCCTCGTCCGCGTTCACCTCGTGCCTATTCTGCCTAGCTGTCTACTTCTGTCGATCATTCGCGTTCAGAAGGAACGATTTCATCTCAATCCCGCGGGAGTTGGCTTCGTTGGCTTCCTGACTGCGTGGCTCCCGCGCTTGACGTGGAACGGGCGGAGGCCAAGCTTGTTGCGAATCGAATCTCGGCCTTCGGGAAAAAAGCGAAGGGGAAAAAAGTGATGTCGCTCGCCTCCGTGCATTTGCGAATCATACGATGCGACATTTGACTTTTAGATTGAGCAAATTTCACATTCGACTGCAGTTCCAATCAGCGGTTCGTCTGCTGTATTATTGATTAATAGCGAAGACCACTCGATTCGTGCGGTTTCGTTTGGGGCATGAAACAAACATCGATCCCGGCTGTTGCTTTCTCTTTTTAGCCTCAGTCGGTCTTTTCTTCACTCTTCCAACTTGTTTCGATAGCTGCTTCAGAGTCCGACGGCAACGAGAAAGGGGCTCCGTCCGCTGGGATATTTGCTGCGCTTCCAGGGAGTTCGGAGCGATCCGCGGTCTCTAGTTTTTATTTGGAAGCGATTTCGTAGAAAGGATTGACCGATCGTGACCGAAGTTTCGCCGCGAACTCTCAGAAATGGCCCAATCGAAGTTCAGGAACCGAGTAAGGAACTGAGCATTATCTTCTTGGACGACTCATCGTAGAAATCAACAGGAATGGGAAAAAGCTCTTCATTTGAACTGACTGCTTTTCCTGGGGCACAATCATTCGTTGGAATCTCTTTAGAATCTTCTCGGGTCTAGTGCTCGAGACAGCGTCCCAGCGCATCCGGGCGGCCAGTGCCGAGCATTCGGTTCGATTTTATGATTTGATTGTTTCTTTTCACGCATTATGGTACCAAAAGGAGTAATCGGTGGAACATCTCTGTGATCTGACCGCACAACAATCCTACAAACGAGCTCTGCAGGACATCCTGTCCAATGGCGTCGAATGTCATCATCGTCAGGGAATTGACACTCCTCGGAGATAGAGAAGTAGGAGTTGTGGGAGGTATTGGGATTGTAAGGAAAATGTGACGGGGAATATATCTCGATAAATCAACTGGCCACCGCGATGCCAGTCAGACGTCTGACCGAGAGGCTGAGCAGCCGACTGGTCGGAAGGGATTTCTGTTCGTTGCAGTCTCCTCCTCCTCCCCTCCCTGAGTCGTCCTGGTCGGGCGTTCGTCCGTTCGACCGACCGACCGACCGACTCTCTTTCCGTTTGTGAACAAGCTAATTAATCTTTCTCCGTCCATCTGAAGACAGGAACACCAACCACCGAACCAAGCGAGCAAGCAAGCAGCCAAGCAAGCACCGTATTACGGCGTCTATTCCGCTGCCTCCTCATCGCGGTTCGTTCACGTCTACTCTGCACTACCGGCCACGATAGAGTCGGGTTGGTTGATCTCGGGCTCAGCCGTAGAACTAACTGCGTGTCGGTCAGCCCGCTGACTTCTCGGAAACTACCTCAGTCAGTTTTGGCGGCTTGGATCGTGCCGAGAATCTTAATCACAATTGCGGCCGCAGCAACACGCCATCTTAATCCCTTTTACGAGAGACGGACATAGTGACGGGGAAACCAACAGACATATAGATAGAATCGAGAGTGAACACTCTGACCAACCGAAAGACCAACTCACAGACAGACGCCGCCGCCGCTGCCGCCGAAACGGAGAGACCAACAGCAAGACAGACAGGCGGGCAGGTAGTCAATCACCGACTCCACGCAAAGTCGGAGAACGAAAAGGAACCCCGAGAACGACGTCGACAAAAAGAGAGCAAAGGCACGAACAGCAGGCGTGACAGCGTCAAACAGTTAAGCCTTCGTGTACAACTGATGTGGTGCCTCGTATAGAGAGAGAGAGAGAGAGAGAGAGAAAGGGAAAAACACGTCTTCTTCTTCTTCATTGACTCAGGAGCGAGGCATGAACCCTCGTCGACTGTTTTCCTTCTTCAACGGAACCGGTCTTTCCTGCGCGTGAAGACAAACCATATCTCTGTTGTGGACGCACCCACATCCTCGTCTCTTGGAGAAGTAGCTCCAATTTTTGGATTTCGAAACTATTTCCACCAGCTCCCGGAATCCTTCGACGAGGACGAGAGTTGGATTCAAACAAGGATCACGGAAATCGCAACAAAGAGAGTAAAAGGTGGACCCTTCGTGTGGAGGACCCTTCGCCCGCCCAGGGACCAAGTCGAGATCGTGGAGTGGACCTGGATCTCAGGAACAGCGGATCTTTCACTCGGGAGGCAAAGGCTCGGGAGTGCATGATAATACACATAAGGAAATCTCCCTCCTGCCTTTCATTCTCAATCTTCACTCTGCCTCCTTCGCGGCTTGGTCGTTGGCGGGAAGATTGTCGTCTGTGGAAAGCAGTCCTTGTGTCGTCAGGAGCAAAATGTTTCTTCTCTGAGACGCGGACAGATGATGGGCTGGCTCGGCTTGCCTTGACACGGCACGGCATGACCGAGCTCTCGCGGTTCACGACCGACTCTCTTCGTTTCTATGGTCAAGAGTGGACACCTCGAGAGCCGCCTTGGCTACAAAAAAAGAGAAGAAAAGCGAGCAGCAGAAGGAGAGAAAAATCTATTCAAGTAGTCTGCGCATGATGACCTGAGGCGGCGGCGGTTAGGGCTGTGCTGCTCAGGACATTGGACGTCAGGACGCCGCTTCCGTTGAGGTAAAGAGTCGCTCTACGCCCTACGCACCACAGTAAAAGGGGCATGCGGAGAGGAAACGAAGCACTTATAAGACACCGAGGAGGGCGGCGGCGGCGGCAGCAGCAGCTAGAGCAAGTGCTGCATTGGGCCGGAAGGCGCCTTCATAAATCATAATGTTAATGTATTCGGTAGAAATGAGCGAAACGATACTGCACGATGGATACAGGTATCGACAAGAGGATAGCATCGAGCCACTCGCAACGGCTATAACGACTGCAACAGAAACGGCGACAGCACCCATGAAGGAGGACTTGTCGCGAGAAAGATACAGTACGAGTGCACATATCGATCCGAGAGCTGTGCTCGACCGCGCCGAAACAAACGCCGTACGCCTTCTGTTCGATTGGCTTTCTGGCCGCGTCCGCGCAAACGTCCGCGGCAGAAGAGTATCTTACTGACCAGCCCTACGAGCAAGCGAGACAGCCACCGACAATGAACGGATGAACAGCCAAAGGCGTTTCCTCAATTTGCTTCGAGCATCCGATGTCATCTATCATCTCAATAAACCCAGAGCTTCATTTCGTCGAGGCCCGCAGCCGAATCATCCGATCAGGGACCCAGGCAGGGAACAAGTCCACCTTTCCGAGCCCAAGGAAGTAGGATCTAGAGAGCAAGAGCGAAGCATTAATTCCCAATATTCCATTTGCTTCCCTCCCGACCTATCGCTTCCAAACGCCAACCGATCTTCTCGCCGCGGCGTCAAGGGCTAGGCCGTCGGCCGCGTTTTTCGTACGGTTCGTCCTTCGATTCGAACTTTCTAATCATCGATAGTTGCAAAAAGTTATATACGACAATTTTTCAATGAAAACCCAATGTTTGAGGCATGCGACGACGTCTAATCAACGAATTTCCATGATTGGAAATTTATTCTTGCTACGACTACAAATGAAGGCCGTCGGGATCCGTGGCGAGATGGAACGCCTACTTGAAGATTCAGGGCATGGCGTCAAAGTTTAGAATGATCCTTCGAGATATTCGGGATGTCTGCTTGACAAAGTTGGCCTTCGTTATCTCAGTCAACGACCCGGAGCCCCAATGATCGAGTCGCGAGTGGGATCGACCACGAACGGAAAAACAACGAACATCCAGCTAAATGGGATTTCCACGGGAGTGTTTTTCTCGTGATCTATCGTTCAAGTTGCGTGAA
The DNA here is from genome assembly GCA_021527715.1 of Neoseiulus cucumeris. Taxonomy (NCBI): domain Eukaryota; kingdom Metazoa; phylum Arthropoda; class Arachnida; order Mesostigmata; family Phytoseiidae; genus Neoseiulus; species Neoseiulus cucumeris. The sequence continues at coordinate 125,486 of JAJSRV010000005.1, read as the reverse complement.
TCAAATGTCGTTCGGGAGATGTTCCAGGCGACGGCCTCAGATGCAAATTCGGTCCTACCACCGGACATTATGAGCGACGAGGACGTCATACGAGTCCGAGGCTTAGTTGTCTGCGCAGCGCCTCATATTCAAAATTTAAGCATAACATTCCGCGTATTTTTCTCCGGCTCCGTAGATAAAAACTCCGACAAACCGAGTTGCAGGAGCTATCTACGACACGGTCGGAGCCAACGCGACTCCCGTTAGGAGGACCTCAGGACCGAAACACAGGGGCACCCGCAAGGGCACGGAGGAAACTACAACGCGCAGGTCGTTCCTTTGACATAGCGCTTGGCGACGAAGGAGCTCAGAGTTCACCCTGGAGCTGTTTAATGCACATGAACAACGGTGTCTACACATTTCCATGACTTCACGGGGTACGAGGACAGCGTCGAGGTTCTGTTTTTGTGCGATCGCGGAAGCTTCCCGCTACCTACAAGATCAACTTCGACAATGGTTTCGAAGGGAAGAGGGTTCAAGAGGGAAGCGAAGCCTCATAGAATCTCGGCCACACTAAATTCCGCTACAACGAAATAGATCGCAGTGCCGCAGAAAGGTGCGCCTGGAAAGTCGTCCTCCGATGTTGGGCCTTTGGCATGAAGCTCGGTTCCGACGCAATGCTGTGCTGTGGTTAACTACCGTTGTGGGATGAAAACCAATGGCCGGACCTAAATCCAAGGGATCACGGGATGTCCCGAGCAAGAGAGTCGAGAAGAGGAAAAGAAATAGCAATGAAGGGAAGAGAGTGCGCTCCAGAAGAAGAACTCGAAAGAGTTCGTCTCAGATTCCACACCTTGTTAATTCCGTGTCATTGAATCCATTCTGAATTCCGGAGCGGCAGACAGAATCTCCTCTCGAAGACGAAAAGACCGGGGACGGGGAATCTCTCGAAGCCGCAGCCAGCCGACTCCGGTCCTCTCTGAACTCAAGCCGATTGAAAAGGTTTTATCTCCATGAAGTTGGCAAATAGCGCACGACTAAGCTTGCCAACTTAGAATGATTACATTCCATTCTCAGACTTCCTGTACCCCGCCTCAATTCCTGCGTCCGACAGGAGTCTCGACTCGGATAAGGCTTTTCTACCCGAACGCAAGCTACTATTTGTTCGGTGGATGTGGAACTATTTCCATGGAAGCATCCGACGTCAGCGTCCGAAAATTGAACTTCATTTTGCGCAGGAAAGCCTGTGATGCTCGAACGCCATCCTGATCCGTTTTGACAAATCCAGATGAGTTGTCCGAAGTTTTCGAAACTCTTTCATGCAAGGACCGTTCGTTCCTGGAATGGAATGCATTCGCCGCTTCGCTCACCTTTTCTATGATCTCTCTGACCATGCCGTTCCACTCTAATGTCGTGGTGTTTTCGACTCCAAATTTATTGTCAGGCACTAGATAGAGATCGTAGTGGAAGCCGAGTTTATCGGCTAAGATGTTCAGCAGGTCCATGATGTAGCCTTCGTAGTCCTCATAAATGTTTCCCGTGCGGTTGGCCCCTCCTGCAATGCCCGACTCTCTGCCCTTAAAACTGCCTCCTTCCGGTTGATGACCTCCGGCAGTCTTTTGTTTCTTCGGCATCATGAATGGCACTGACTGAAAAAGGAAGCAAAGTATTCGTCAAATACGGTTCTATAGACGAATGACTCCGATTCTTTGAGGGAAGCTATTCGAGTCCGGCAGATGAACCTCAGAAATGCTAGTTCCTCGAGACCGGCAATCGAGGATTAATATCGAAACTTAGCTGAATAAGGCGTAATGGATAGAACGTCTGATGTGTTTATTGGTTGAGGCTTTGCAGATACGGCACACCCTCGCAAAATGGCTGGAGGCTCAATCAGTGAACTCTCAGCCGAACCATCTAACGACTAGTATCGGGAGAGTGACGCCCGTAAGCTTTGCGATCTAGTGCGCAAGCCGGCAGGTTGGCTGGAAAACTCAACTTCGTAGAAACGCAGTTAGTAATGATGCTAACTCACCTCGATAGTGGTAACTCGTAATGTGATATTCGTGGTTCCGAAGTCGTGGAAGGCTCCGTGGTTGATAATATTGAGTCGTTTTTGTGACGTCCACTCCCCGACTTTCACCAGGCGGTCCTGGCGTAGCTTTAGCAAATCTAGCTTTAAACTCGTTCTATTGCCTTCGTTGAATCTTATTTTACCTGAAACCGAAACAGAATGAGAACTTCCTGAAGCAACTCGAGTCGAGTGACTGGATCCAGGTTCCTGAACTCGGGTTCTCAGCTGCGACAACGGCCAAAAGTTTCGAAGGCGGCGAGCCAGTGTACGATTTCGATCATTTGCATAAGCTTCCGCAGCGTTTCGATTTCTCATTTCAGTCGATCGTCGTCGCCGTCTCATCGATGGCGTCGGAATTCTTGTGAGCACCGAGGAGAGACAATGCAGGCTGACTTTGGCCTGTGGTCGTTTCGGTTTTCATTTTTCAACCGTGTATGGAAACCTCATGTGCGCAGCGTGGTCTACCATTAGCAGAGACAGGCGAAAAAGATGAACGAACCAACACTCCACCAGTCTACGTTAATAGTGGAAGATTTCAGAAAGCGAGAGAGACAAAAAACCGGCTGTAGAGAAGAAGATCATCCATCCGACTGTGAGTGCTAACACACGAATGCTACAACTCGGCGGGCTCCCCACCAGCCCAACTCGACCCAACCCCGAGACCACGACCAAACCCGCGGATCTCAGAGAGAAAACTGGAAGAACCTCGGCCAGTTTTTTGGTGTCCATATGACGTGATGTTCCTTCTCCACTTAAGTTCACACCAGACTCGTTCAGGGCGATCTCAAGATGACGACGGGTTTCATGCGAAGAGGTCATGCGAAGACTTGGAGAGTTCGGCCACGAATGAGTCAGCGAGAGATTGAAAGAGAAGTTCAACTTACCGGTGAGCCCGTGGTAGTCAACCATGGAGATCAGGTTGAAAAGCGATGTGCCCTCGGACCATGAAAGTCCCTCTTCACATGAAACGTTGCTTGGCCGAAGTTGTGTCGCCCTACTCAAATCATTCATGCCGTGGGCGAAGGCGTAGACCGCGTCAAACGTAAGCGCTGCCTCCGTCTGCAGCGGGCCCGTACCGAGAGAGGAAGAGAGAGAGAGGATCCAGAAGTTAATCAAACGCTCCGAAAATTCACTTGCGCGTATAAACTGGAGCTGAAGTGTTTTGATCATTTGTCAAAATAACCCCGCTCTCACTCGATGCGCTGGATTCATTCGTTGTGATTCAGCACTATTAACTGCACCTTATCAAACAACCTCACTGAGAGTGAAGTATGCGAGTTTGAGCACGAAGATCGTCTGATAGACGTCTGCTGGCACCAAATTGAACCGAGGTTTTTTCTCCATCAATTAGCGCTCAGCATTAGGCCCTCGGCCTGGATTCGTTCTCAGTCGGAGACCTGAATCCAAGCTCTAAGGCTAGGAATCTCCCGGCGCGTAATGAACTCGCGCAATCGACCTCGGAAGTTTCATTCAGAGTTTCTTCAGAGGTCGAGCTATGAAGATCATTCAGAAGTTACGAGGGTGTTTGGCTGTATTTCCGTCGCGTTCCTTTTCAAATTAAAAACAGACTTCTTCGAAGCTTTTTCGGATTCTGATTTGTGTCTGGCATCGAGAACCGAGCCTCTTTGGCAGAGTCTAGGGTTTGCATTTCTCTTCTCGAGGGTGAAACGATCGTTCTTGAGTCGTACGATGCGAGTGCGGAGCCGGCCGAAAACAGGAGAGTTTACGAAATCAAGTCGCACTTAGAACAAGACCCACTCGTCTGTACGAGCAATCAGGGCAAGCTCTCAAATTGAGCGTCTCCTCGCCTCGTAGCAGAGTACCTCGGAAGGCCGGTCTACAGCTCTGCAATTTGAGGCTCGTAGACTATATTTATTTCCTCAACTATCTGATGGTATTATATGTTCGGCTCTGCCAGAGATCAAGTCGACGAATTCCCGTGACCTGTGCCTCTACGACCAGTGCAAGAATCGCGAGAATTCAGTCCGGACCGTTCCTCGGTTGCACGACGATTCGGCCGAGCGACAACAAAATTATTTTACCGGAAAGTCTGGTGTATAAGCGACTATTTTTTGATAATTTTTGGACATAACTTCGGGTGATGGACCTCATGTGTATGTCATGACAATTCTCCGCGATGTAATCAGCTCCTCATCTACTGTGTGAAATTGTCAGAACATAAACATTAGGTCCATCAGCCAACGTTCTGGACATCCTTGGGGTCGAGAAATTAGTACCTTAAAAGCCCGACTTCCGGATAGTGGTATTTGTCCTGGGAACAAGTCGTTAAATACATATACTTATATGTATTTTTCATATAATATTATAAAATATATATATATAATATATGTATCATATATATTATATATACAATATCATATATTTCTGGGTATATATAGTATATTATTATATGATAAATTACAATATATATTATATAAATTATAAAATTCACAGGGAAACAAAAGGGAAATCTCAAATGATATCATGAGAATATGTTACCTAATTAGGTGTCGAACCAAGGTTCGAGAAGTCCACTCACCGTTATAACATTGGTTTTATTGAGAATATTTTGACCATATGGGGTAAACTTTTCCATGTCGTTTAGAATGGCTCGAACCGTCTCGTTCTCTGAATCTACCATGCGAAAGGCTGTGATATTTACAAAGTTGTATTGAAAGTCTTCTAGGTTGAATGCTTCGATGTCCTGCAAGCAACGAAACTTCTTGAAAGCAAGCCGAGAAGGTCGGTCGCTCGCGCGTGTCCGCTACTCGTTGTAATTAGCATATTCAAAGATCTACGCCTCCGTCCAATGCACGCTTGGCTATGGTAAACGGCGGACGGCGACGATAGCTACATTTTATCTCGTTTTTCTCCCACGCCGACGTGTTTTTTTCCAACGACAACAAGAATCTCGATTCTCAACAGAGCCGCGAGTCTCGGAGTCTCCGGATTTTGTTCGCTGATTCGAATTTCGCGCACTTGGATGTTGCTGGAAAGTTCAACGATTCTTGGACGAACGTGGCCAGGGATTTCGCGGTCACAGTGTTGCACTTCCTTCGAGCGAAGAACTTTCTGAGCCGAGATCCGTGGGCCGCGATGGGGAGGTTTGATTGCGTTCGGGAACGAATCCTCGTCGATTCCCCGCGGAAACGATAGGTCGTCGCATGATTTTGATGATAGAGATTGTTAAGGTGATTCTCCCGTGAGGCACAATCATGGGGCATCGCTGTTGTCGTACACGGTCGAAAAACTCAGAGTTCCCCTTAAGAAACGCTTTCACGCATCATTAAAAGCGCGCAAAGAATCCCTTAATGACCCAAAAGAGGCTTCCAGACGGCACGGTTCTTGGAAGCTCCTCTAAACCGTGCGACCTTGCCGCGTCTTGGAATGAACCTTGCGATGATGAACAACTTGCCAACGGAGCGTATTACTTGCGAAACACGTTTCGCGCTACTGAATGATGCAGTCTCGTCGCAAGCACCAACGAACTCCTTTCCACGAATCTGGCGCGAAATTCTCGCGCGCCGGAAACTCATTAAACCGTCAATGGGCGTCGCTTTCCCGAAGACTTGATGTCATTTTGATTTCTCGCCATTCTCGCGCAGAATTTCTCCGACACAAATATTCGGCTGCATGGTTACATCTTGGTTGTTGTTTGCCAAAGAATCGCGAGCTGCACAAGATATCCGTTTCCAAAAATAGAGCGGATGCATTTCATCCATCTCAGCAGAAACCAAGGACGAAACGAATAATGAGCTCGTTCCTAATTCTCTGGAACCACGAAGGCTTTCGTTTCAATCTCGAAAGGCACTCAATCTTCGACATTTTTGGTATCAAAACACAGGCTCGTCGTACTCTTCTCAACTTTCCGCAGATTGACAGCTCAGCATCGTGCTTTTTATAGTTGAAAAGTCGAGTCTGAGATGCAAATAAGATCCATGCATCCTTGGCTTAATGTTGGCGACGCATAGTTCAAAGTTGGTTTAATGCATCCTATGTATTCCCTTGGCTGTAAGCTGAATGGTTTGGCATGCGAATAAAAGCATCGACTTCATCATGAGCACTTACGTAAGTGGCAAAATGATAATGGTATTTATAGTCATTCATTTGTATTTGAAGAATCTGGAAAAGAGAAAAAGAGCTTTTATAGTCTCAGAGTGCTGTAGAACTCTTGGAACTACGATTCGTCTTCAATTTTGCTGCCATTCGAGACAGAGCGGAGCTTGGTCCATCTTTCTGAAGAAGAAACGATGGCCCTATGTCCAGCTCTCAGGACATACATCGACGACAATCCAACAGCGACCGCCGCGGCAATTTGCTCTCAGGCGGCGCGTGCGACAGGACCTTACGGACTGGACAGAGCAAAGAGACTAATGAGCATCCTTAACCTTGGTTACTTTCTCTTCCGTTTCCTCTTCTCGTAGTGTGTGCTTTCTTCGTTCTCTCACATGGTAATTAGAAGACAGAGAAAAGAACTATACCTCCCAGCACTGAAGACCGCTGCGACAGCACTCGGCGAGCGCACAAGTCGTTTGTCCAACAAACGAACGAGTCAATTCAGAAAATTCAAACAACTCGTTCCTTCATTCTGCTCTGTCCGGAAGGACTGTCAAACAACGAGCCTCGATCCACAACTGAGGAAATTAACTCCGGCCCTCGAGAACAAACCACTGGATTAACTGAATGGTTGACTGCCTGACTCCCGTTCCGCTCCAGGAAAATTAAAGATCTTTGTCAGTTTATGGTCTGCAGTGGTAATCAGTTCGAGGTTGCTTTGTATTTCAGCCACCGTCGCCGTTTTTCTGGAGCCTGCTCTGTCGCTATGGTAGGAAACTTTGTTGGCGTCCACGACGTTGATGATTGCCGTAATGGTATAAAAAGAATCGAGCCAGGAGGAAGGTAGTGGTGTGCAGGTTGGATTTCCCCAACCGAATCAAAACACACCACGAACGCTTCGCCACCTCTGGACGCAACCAAACTTCACAAGCTACGGCCGCAACAGGTTTTATTTTTGCTCTTCTTTAGGGGTCAGGAGGTAAACAAGATAAGGATTAGTGAAGTTCCAGGATTGCGTAGATCCAAAATCAACGGCCAAAGAGGATTGCGCCGAACCGAGAAGGGAACTAAACGTTCGTCTTCAAATCCGTAACTAAGGTTCCTTTCGGCTGCAGAGACGAGATTTAGATGTCTCGTTTGCCACGAAAAGGAAAAAACGAAAAGAAACAACAGCATTCTGTACCTGTTGCTGGCTAGGGTGCCTGCAGGCTTTTGTTTATGTGGATATTTCGAAGAAACATTAGCATGTCATAAAACGCCCCAGGACTCGAGCTTGCCTCTATTTCTACAGACCCATTTCCCCGCGTCGTCCCCTCCGTCAGAACATGCTCTATATTTTTCCCGGTCGTCTTCCTTACTCGCTGGAAGAGCGCGCCGGAGGCTGCATCGCGCAAAGATTTCACGTGCCTCGACTTCATCTCTGACGTCTTGTTTGGAAATGCCGCATGACGTTCATGAACGAACGAACTCATAATAATCGCTTCGAACGATTTGCTCTATTCTGTTTCATGGAGCTCAGAGTACTTACAGCTCTAAGAAAGGCAGTGAGGTTCTCAGGTCGGACATCGACAATCATCGAATATATGCCGCGGCTTCGGATGTCCAGAAGAGTAGCCGTGAAATTTTCCGCCCTCCGGAACTGGTACTCCACGTTTTTCGGCGGGAAAGGACGGACTAACTCCTGCAGGTTAATTAGCGCTGGAAAGAGACAAAGTTGAAGCGATCAGTTTTGTTTCATCGAAGAAGCTGCATCGAGGGTTTCAGGCTTGAAATTCGAAATCGTCGCCGATCGGAGAGATTCGCGATCATTGTTTTTCCGTGACGGCGGGAACGACATGGCGTTTCGAGAAGGAAAAAATTCAATTTGCGTTCGCGGAGAGACGGGCTTCCTAAGAGTGGGTTTCTCGTGGACTGACGATAGATGACGCCGCTCTTTGGAAAACGAACAAAAAAAAACGAACCAACCGACCGAGTTATTAACATATTCCACGGAAACGGAAGAGGGAACCGCGGAGAAGCGTGTCTCCGTCGTCTCACGGGGTACTTCCACAAAGGTTCCTCCTGAGAAAGTAATTGGATATGACAGCCAGCCAGCCACTAAGCCAGTCAGGCAGTCCGGCCGGCCGGTTGTAAGCTAAACTGCATTCTGAAGTTTACGCGGGCGCGGTGACAACAACGAGAGACATTCGATTGCGATTCGGATGAACGCTAGACAACAAATGTGAGCAACATCAACGGGGAATTATGTTATCAGGGTGACGGATGGTCGAGCGGGATCCTCAGCCTCATCGACCGTTATCACCTCTCAAAGGCTTGGACAGCGCAAGACACCATTTCCGAAGCAAGAAAGACGAATCGTGTTTCTTCTGATGTAAACGCAAAGGTGTATTTAGCTCAACGGCCCCGAGCTGGCAAAGTCGAGTTTCAGCCGACTGTCGAGATTCGAAGTTGAAGGTTTCGAAAGTGATCGTCTCGTGTACAGAGGAGCCACGCTTTGACCTGGGCCAACAAGCCGCATTTGCATTTCGAAGTTCCATCGATTACACAGAGCTTATTTCCATGTTTCCCAACTCATCCCGGACAGGGTTAGCGTCCCGTGAAAGCAGCGTTAGCCTCCTTGCGTAATGAGCCGGACGCGTGTTAGGTCTCACTCACTGCGCTTTGCATTTAAGGGCACAGGTTTCGGAAAGTCCACGAAACTTTCGCACGCTATCGGCGCTGCAAGCTAGCTAGGTATGTATGTGCTGGGACGATGACAAAGGGAATACATCAGGTAGCGAAACAACGAAGGGTGGTTTCCGATCCAGACGGAACTTTTCCTCCGGCCAAAACAAACTGCAACAAACTCAGTGGGCAAAATCGATTGCGAATCTCAGTCGCCGCGGATGGTAGAGTAGAAAAAGATGGCAGAGGGACCTCGGAAGCGGGCAGAAAAAAAAATTGGCAGGAAATGGAAAAATAACCAGAGTAGGAGTCTGCAGAAAGGTGGGGAGTTGCGTGGAAGGCATAAAAAGCAACAGTTGCTTTCGGTGGGACGTCGCTCCTTGTGAGCTGCCGCTCTCCGGACTCTCTGGTGTTGGTCGGCACTTAAGTTGATTCTTGCCCGTCCAGCTTCACCTGTTTCTCCACTTTACAACAAGGAAGCAGGGGCCGGGCATTGAGCCGAATGTCTGGCGGGGGGTGAGCAGGCGAGGCAAGTTTGGAATAGCGCAAAGCAACTTTAAAAGCATCTCTGGCCGGACCAGTGGGAGCTGAAACGGCAGCGCTGGCGGCAACAGCGGTGGAAAAAGCCACACCGAGTGGTGAGCTGCGGAGCGTTCTCCCTAGTCTTTCTGTTTGGGTGTTTTCCTGCTCTCTTCCAGTCGCGTTTCACTTCTCAAGGCAGAGGAGAAAAAGAAAACAGAAGATGCAAAGAAACAAACAAACAGAGCACGTCAAAAAGCTCACTCAGAAACGAGTCGGGCTGCTGTGGAATCGCCTAAAGATGAGAACCTCAGTGAGAATGAAAGCCAACTCGATGGGTTCTCTTCATTCATCAGGGTCGCTTGAGTTGATGTTAGTGTCTAGGAGAGGCTAGGAAAGGTGATCTTGTCACGATCGATCCAAAGGTCTTAAATTCCTCACGCGCAGAGCCATAACAGAGGACACTCAGAAGCTGGAGGTCGGGTTCGCCTTCAGAATTTCGATTCAAGTTTCGTCAGCGGATGGTCAGTAAGACGTTTCATATTTCATCGCACATCTGGAACGCTCCGTTGACAGCCACGTGGCACGTTGAAAGGGTTTCGAATCAGTCACGTTCAGATGCGAATCAGAATGAGTTGGTGGGATTTCCGGCGAGGAGCACGGCTCCGCAGCACTTCGCGAGTTTCCAGTCAGATTTTGCTCCTTCTAGTTTTGTCACCATTTGGAATTTTCGAAGGAAAGAACGCGAGATCCCCCGGATGACGTGCTCCATTTCCATTCCTCATTAGATTTCCTTCGTTCTTATTCCGAGGAATTCCTGAGTGCCAAGATTGGTTGTGATTCGTTTCAGAGATGGAAAACTGCATCAAAGTCGGGGTAATCAATGCGAATAGAGGAAATCTCGCGAGAACAAAATGAATGCTGAATCTCGACAACAGCGGCGATGTGTTTGTAACGAACTCGCCTCGACTCCGTGCTAGACGTAGCCACCAAATGGCAAACAACTCTTCCATGTGTGTCTTGATGACATGGACGACAAGCTCGGGAACTTGTTGTCAGGGTTCCCGCTTGAGAAACGACGCCCTCTCCGTCGTTATGTCGGCGGATGCCAGCGGACTTGGGTCCGGCTTTTAGATTGCTATTCAAACACACGACTTCGCACAAACTCTCAGAAGACAACAAGCGAACAAACAAACAAACAAACACTCGCTTAGTCATTCGTGTGATCGCTGTTGGTCCGTTCATGTTAGCGGTCAAAAGAGCCGCTTTGAGTGAGAACAACATGTCGACCAGTTTGCTCACTCGACAGCAGGAGAGAAAGTGTAGAAGCCAAACGGCCGAACAAACAAACAAACGAACGAACGCAGGCAGGCAACGCGTTTGTCTCTGCAATTGCACAGGCTGTGCGAGCCCTCCGCCCAGCTCACGTCCCGATGTTGCTTCACCTGAGAAACCTGTCGGCCTTTTCGACAAAGACAAGGTTCAACATGTGCGTCGGCTTGTCAGGTGACCCGGATGACTCGGGGCGTTCAGTTTTTTTTGTTTCCGTCGTTTTTGACAACAGGAACAACCTCTGCATCAGCACCATAGGATGCAGCACCGATAGATCCGGGACGTTGGGACTCAAACAAGTGAGCCGGAACGAGCACGGGAAGGCTAACAAGGGGGTAGATTCCAGGAGCAGGAGGTGGAGAACAAGGACGACGCGGGGGGGGGGGACGGAAAACGAACACTTGGAATTTTCCAATAAACGATCAAGCAAACGGTCCAGCACGTGGCTCAACCGAGGTCTTGACCGGTTAGCCGCAGCGGCGGATATATAGAGTATAGAAGAGCTCCTCAGCATCGCCACCAGCGCATACCAAACTGCAAGGAGACAATGTTCTTCTGTCTTCCCAGCCGCTCGCTCGTTCGTCTGTCCGTCTTTCTTTTTGCCGTTTCGTCGATCTGTCCGTCCTTCTGTGTGCCCGTCTGCAGCTGTAATTGCCGACTGACTTTCAGACATATTGGCGTCTTTCTATGCCGCAGACGCCGACGCCGCCGCAGGCCTGCCCCTGTCGTAGAGTCAGAGCGAGCGACGGGCAAGCACGCGACCAATGGACCAACCAACCGAGCAACGGAGAAACGAGCGTCTTGCCTTCCTGATGGATCAGATCTCTCTGGATGCTTCACCCCCACCCCCCACCCTTTGCTCCGCCAACGGGCAGACGGACGGAGGCGAACGAACCAACGGATAGATGGATCTGATCTTCGTTTCGGTGTCGCATTCCTGTTTGCCCTCATGTCTTTCTCTTTTCCCTCACTCGATCTGATGCAGTAGCTAGCCAACTCGGATCCGATGATGACCTCGGATCAGAATAGTTCGAAGATCTGATCTCGCACATACGCTCGCTCGTTCGCTTGTCCAACAAACTCGAGTACACAACCACGAGATATCACGGGAGCTCAATGACTGTCATGAAAATCAAGCTCGATCGGATAACGGTGCAACTATCGGGCTTGTTCGCAGCCGCCCGTGCAGGCATTATAAGAACAAACATCTGCTTTGACACCTAGAGTGGCGATGATTCGATGTCGTCGATATTCGATTCTCAAGAACCACTAACATTCCCAAATACGAGGAACTCTCTAAATTGCAGCCTGCGGGGAAATCAATGTCAATTATGGAACTACGAGGGGACGCAGTGCGCTCGGGAGCATTGCTTTTCTCAACTGATTCAGCAGGAAACGAGTCGTTTTCAGAAAACGCAAGCCTGAGAAGCTGCGGAATGGTTCAGATCTATAGTACGATACCAAACAATTTACAATTATGTCTTTGATTCAGTCGAGTAGGACATGTATTCTTCATTTTGAAGAGCCATCTTCAGAGGGAGAGAATGAAAATCTCTCGTTGAGCTGCTAGTTTAAAGTGTCACTTTGGGAACCGTTGGTCTCGCTGATCGACTTACACCAGCATCCTACATAAAGTCAAATAAAGTCAATCCTATCACGAGGCATATTGCAGACTCTCGTCGGGAGGAACAGTACCTGAAGTCGTTTCGACCCTCAAAACTGTCACCCTTCTTCGGAGTCGACAATATCTTCGCGAGACTTCGATTTCTGGCGGGATCAACAACCGGCTCAATATTAAAGCGTGAATCAGAGCAATTACGTTGGAAAGTTGCCTATCATCAACAGCTGCATTACGTAGCCCTGGATCAGTTCAGCGCATCAACGATCATCAACACCTGCTCCTTGAGCCCGAACTCAGTATCGTCATTAGTCGGTCACCTGCTTTCGACTTCGAGGAGTTTGTAGCATTAGTATTGATACTGGGATAAAACCATGATACGCAAATAGACCTGTAGCTGAAAGTTGAGCGCCAGATGGCTCAGTGTGTTGTCGACTTGGAAGAGCCGTGACGGGACAAAAGTTTGTGAAGCCGTATGAATTCTCGAATAGCGTAATAAATGAATGAATTAATGAATGAACGAAGAAACCAACGGTCGAGCGAGCGAATGGATGTTAGGAAGAAGGGAGTATCCAGAGAGCGGATTAGCTAAATGGTCCTGGGTCCGTCGTCGTCGCGGCCGCTTACCCACTCCCAGCGCCCGTCGCGACGGTTGCCGTTAAGTACACTCTTTGCGCATGAAGAGAATCACTTCAGTAATTTCGCCGCCGCCGCCGCCGCCGCCGCCGCCGCCGCCGCCGCCACCCACGGTCGCAGTTTAATGGAGGTGGCCAGATAGAAGGTAGCAAACCCTGGAGATGATAGCCCCCACACTTTCTCTTCATCCCACCGCTGTCGTTCTTTCAATCTATCTATATTTCCATGCCTCACTTCCGCAACCTCGCTCTTTCACTCAGAGGACTTGGACTGCTGGATTTCCTTCTCACCGACTACGAACGGATGAAGTGGCAATGATTTTCAAAGTTTACGGCTGAGCTCGACCGACAGTGATCCCTCGGGTGAAAATTTATGGAAATTGATGATTGCTGCCCTGTGAGACCGTTTGCTCCCGTGCCGGCCTGCTGCTGTTTTCCCGAGTAATCCTCTCTTCCCTTCGGAAACGCCTGCGGTACCTCCGCTCGAAGACTCCTCAGGACACCAACAGTAGCTAACCGGCCTTCCGTTGGCCGCTTCTTCGTCCCGTTACACATTTTCCTTCCGCCTCTACTCGTCGTGTCTTTCACTCGCGTTCTTCAGCGGAGCGGCTGGATTTTGTGAACAACCTTTCAAAGCTACGAATGCAGACTGAAAAAGCCGCCTCGAACGACGAGTTCACTGGACGCGTTTTGGGTCCAGTCGAGGCAAGCTGAGCTTGAACGAGCTTCTCAAGCAGAGAAAATGGAAGGGGCGGTTGTTGACGCACGCTGAGCATTCATCCCTACGCTCACAGGCTCTTGGTTCCGACATAAGCACACGAGAGTGTATGCTCCACGCGACGTAGTCTAATGAGACACTGGTGTTGATTATAATCGCTCCCACTCACTGTTAGACTTCCAAAGCACGAGCTCTCCCCTAGCTTGTTGGTTTTCTGAAGCTCCATCCAACCCTATAAGTACTCCTGAATGTTCCTCGCAAGGGATGCGTCTATGTCCTCGAAAATTACTCTTGTTTCTCAAAAACAAGAGTGACTATCTAGACCCCTCGGCTCCGAGAGGAATTCCTGTCCACTCTCCCTCGAGAAATCCTGGGATCTTCTGATCTCGTTTCTGTACTCTCACGATGTTCACGTTCCACGTCTGATCTTCTTTTCACGTTTTCTTCAAGCGAAGAACCGTTTCGGTTTCGTAGGCCATTTGAAACAAGTGGTCCTTGACATCTCATGGGTGGCGTTCCTCGATTCCTGTTTCGTTCGTTCGCGCTCTCGATCATTCCAACTGAAACCTTTCTGAATTCGAAAGCTGTTTCGTCTTCTAAGATTTCGCTTCCTTGACTCTGTTCAATGATCCACGCTGATATTCTCGCCTGTTACGAGTACTTTTGCTTGATTTTTATCCTTTGTGGAACCTTAAATTCCGTTCAGGTTCGTTCTCTCCTTGAGAAGTGATGCGTGTCAACGGGTACTCGACCTTGAGGAGCCCGATAACTCGAGTGTTGCGTCGAAGAAACTCGTGTAACCGTGTCTCATCCTCGACATTGATCTGAGTCGTCGGGTGTCGGGATTACAGATGCGAGCGAAACCAGGAATTCGGTCTTTCTTACTGCGATCTGCAATTACTATATCGTCGAGTGCAGTCGTTGTCTACTTTTGCTCCTTTTCCTCTCAAGCTGCATCACTCGCCGTCGCCGTCTCGTCGAACGGATTAATTAATGATGCCTGACAACGGACAGTAATCTAACCGTCGTCGTTGTAATCAGGCGGCCTTCCTACCGAAAGCGAAGGGGTTCGGTCGAATTAAAGCTTGGCAACACGGAAGACGAAAACGGGGGCACCGGCAGCAGCGGCTACGACAACAAAGGAGACTACACCGAAGAGACGGAAGAGGTGCACGAGTCCGCGTATCATTGGGAATTAAGTGCCGTGCTCTGCTAACACGGATATCGGCCCCTCTCCTAGGACGGGACCTCCTGAATCATCGGAGAAAGCTACAAAACAGATTTCTCGAGGAATCGGAATGGCTGCTACTTGAAATCAATGCGCGTGGCTCGTGGAAGCGTTTTGATAAAAAAGGACGCACGGTCCACAACTCCCGTAAATTAGCAAGAGAACAAGTGCAAGCCCAGTAGCATTCCTTGCTGCCTTCGCTTCCCATGCAGCTTCGAAAATGGAGCTCGACAATTCTCCCAAGACTCCAACGCTTTGTCTCATGAATGCTAACACGAGGAACGAGTCCCTGCGAGAAACAACCCGAGTCCGGAAAACGGTAACCTGTAAGCCAGGACGCAAGGCCAATCTCGGAAGAAAACGGCTCATGGGAAAATAGTCCATATTCGTCAGGGAAACAGAGATAAAAAGACAAACGTCAGTCAGTCAGGCAGGCTTCAAACCCACGTTGGAAGCGCATTACGAAAGGAGGAACTACCTTCCTGCCTGCCAAGGCGCCCATATCGGCTCTTCCAATCCCGACACCCTAACCGTCGAGTTATTTTTTTTTGTCTTCTTCTCTGCTCTGCTTGTTCCTGGGAGAAGGGTATTTTGAAAAGCGTTGGACTGGAGCTTCACCCTTCAGGTTGAGGATTCCTCTCGAGATTTGTCATTCTCTGAAGGAGCTCTCACCGAACAAGAACAGCGCCTCAGTAGCCTAGATAAAGAAGCCGCTCCCGTGAATGAAAGTAGCAGCGACGGCAGCAGCAGCGGCAGCTCCATTAGTTGGGTTAGGACTCCGAGACCCCGGGAAACCTCACGTTGAGAGGGAGTTGAGTGGCGTATGAAATCACCTCGAGGAAAACTGCGCGTAGCCCGTCAAACGAGACCGTACGTGAGGAACAACACGTTGATGGGAATTCGTGAGGCTCCATCAAGTTGGCGGACGATCTTTCTGCCGGTGTTTTTCTTCTCCTCTTTATTTTTGTGATTTTGTCTCGGCTCTCCTTGTGTTCATTGCTCGCACGGTCTATCTGCGGCGCTCAACGGCTGCCGATACCATGGAAAAAGATAATGATCATAGATAAGAGCGCTAACCGAGCCAGGAGCAACTATGAGTAACGTATGAACAGAGGAAACGAGGGCCTTGCTCGAGCAACTCCTCGGTTCGGCTGTCGTTCGGTCTGTCGGTCGCTTCGTTGACCAGCTGGATAGATGGCGAACGCAACAACAGATCATTGTTTTCTAATTCCCACTCTTCCTTCCGTTCCTTTGATGGCGAGCTTACGAAGCAGTGGTCGGATAGAGAGACGCCGTCGCTAGGGTCGACTACAAGACCGAGGGGAAATGAATGGGGAGCGACGAGAAACAGTGAGAAGGAGTTGCAGCAGCAGTAGCAACCGACGGACACCACCGTGACCAGCGTCTTGATAGCGACCGCTAGACTGTGTTGTGGTCCTGATGGCTCCTTCATTGTCGGTGTGCGGCCTGCCGTGGCTAGTTGAACGGATGAGCGAAGAATCCGTCCGACTGTCAACATCGCTGTTGTCGCCGGGGATGTCGATGCTCTCGTTGACCACTGCTTTGTATATTCATAAACAGAAGAACAAGTGAATTAATCTTATGATTAGGTAACATCGTCACTCATCCACTCGAGCGATCAAGCAGGACAACCGAGAGACGGCTTGGCAGAGTCCTCATCGTTTGATTCTCATGAATGGTCTCATCCAATGACGAATATTCCAGGCGATTGAGATGGAAACCTGTAAAGTTCATACAGCCTACGACAACTGACAGAGTAAACGGACTTTGGCTTCTTTTGAGGGACCCTTGGCCTTCCCCCCGAAACGGTCTTGGCCCCTCCCGACAGAAAATCGTGTAGGCGCGCCTGTTTCGTGTGTCTAGCCTCGATAACGAGTGTTTCTTTCGTGGATCCTATAACCACGGCTGCCGGTTGGAGACGGCGCCGGATCACTGATACTGAACTGGATCAGACTGAATCACTGGATCACCGAATCCGTGATTTCCGCGTCGAAATTCGCGCTCGCGCCAAAACCGCGAAGCTCACCCCAGCGTGTTCGATAACTGCCGTGAATCGTTTTTCGTCGGAGTTCACGGACTCGGTGAAAATTCCATGGATTTGGCCCTAAACCCATTTGTTTGACGCGGAATTCGCGGATACTTTTCAAGATTCATGGATTCGGTGCGAAATCTGCAGCTTTGGCTCGAAAATCACGTATTCTGCGCGACATTTGCGAAAGCCAACCTCTCTGCGCTAAATTCAAATTATCAGTGATGATGAGAATGACAACGCTACTGACTGACTCTATCACAGATGAGTAAATTCCTCGCAAGACTCATTTTCTTTCTCTTTGCTTATTTCTCGCTGGAGCTTCTAAAAGCGAGCAGGGCACTGGGGCATTCATGGAAACAAAAAGAAAGAGCGAATGTGGTGGCCGAGTCGGCGCACACAGTCGGTGAAGTGCTATAACGGGGTCATCTTCTGAGATCGGATGTAAACGAAACTGTCCAGAAACCGCGTGGGATCAAATCAACGAATGAAAATAGAAAGTCGAATCTGCATAATCCTCCACGCTTAAGAAGAGAGTTATAAAAACAATGCTATCTTTGCCATTCCTTTCCGACACCGTGCTCCCACCATGGGCATCCGTGCCAAAGCTTTTTCTTGGTTCTTCTGAAGGTCGGATCATGAGTCAGATGGGAAAGTTCCTGGAATGGCTTCTTGCCCAGATCTCATCCCACAAATGGGTCATGACTTCGTCTTCTGCTTCCGTTCCTGAGCTGAACCTACACGTTGGGAAGCAGAATCAAAACCAGGACCTAAACAAGACAGCGTTTCCTGAGGTTCGACGATGCCGTCTGCGCTTGGACTACGTGCAGCGTGAAAGTGAGTGAGCGAATGAGAGAAGTCTCTCATTTCGAGCCAGATTTATGTATTCCAGGGACTGGGTTGGCCAATCATCATCCCAGATGACCGGAGATGTGTTCGTAATTACAGTGTTACAGCTAGAAGCATCTGCTTCGTTTCTTCTCCGTCCGTCGCTCCGTCTGTCAGTTTGCTTGTCGGCCTGTGTTCTTTCCCTAATAGCAATGTTGTGTAGATACGCGCAGGTGTGCTTCATTCATTCACACTTGGCGCGAAGACAGCGCCAAATGAACATGTACGACAAAGAAACACGCGGCCACCAGACATACGTCAAATAATGCGAGTACACAAAGCATAAGGAAATAGATATGATGTGCTCGTCTGCGAAGCGCCTCTCGGCTTGGAATTAAGGATAAGGAACCACAGCTGTCAAATAAGAACGAGTTTCGTTATCACGAACCGCCGTTGCGAGGCGTATTCTGGAAACGCGCGATTGATATCTTGGTGTAAGACGAAGAATCATGAAAATAGCAATTGAGTGCCTCTCTGAATTGACTCGTCAGTGTTGGTCTGATCATTGTGTCCATGTCATGATCTTTTGGGGGAGAATTGGAGAGAAACTCCAAGCTCCATATGATGATGACTCTCTTCCGAAAATCGTCGGAATCACTCCTCGAACCGCAAGAAAAAAGTTGACTCGACACCCATCACGGTCTATTACTCAGAGGAAAAAAACGAAAAAAGCGTTTGCCGACGAGGCACCTCTTAGGAGCTTCGCGGCAAACTGCGAACAGCATAACGGAGAAGGCGAGATCGGGGAGCAGGCTCCAGTGTCTCGGGTGAACATAATTGACCCGGTCATGCATAATTTATTGTTGACAAGTAATTGACACCTCTGTCGTGCCTCGACTCGCAGTCTCGTTCTCCTAGTAATTCGCTAATAGCTAGCGCAGGGAGCACAGAACGAAGAGTGCTGCCTGGAGACTTATTGTGGGCTGCTCCAGCAGAACCAACTGCGGATCCAACTCGGACTCCTGCTCGCGTTCCGGGACGTAGAAACTCGACATCCTATCAGCGTTCATGTCTTCCACGTCGTTGCCACGGGCGATCTGTGGTACGTGAGACGAACAACTCGGACCACGGGCACTTGACTCATCGAGTGAAGAAGCTGACTGAATATCGTTTTCTTCTATTGGAGTTGCCTTTGCATAGGGACTTGTAGCTGCTCCACAACAGGCGACTTTCGAGAGTTACTTTGCATTTCTCGATTCACTTTGGTAAGGCAGGACTTCTGCAAGTCTTTGAATGAATGCAGCGCAGACGTTTCCGACAGAGAAGTTCCTCATGGCTCCGAGGCCTCCGAAAATGCACCCTCCATCACTAGCATCGAACAAAAACATATTCTCGAAATTTCAACTTCCGACCCGAAATTGGAAGACTCGACGGCGAACCTCTAGAGGCTTAAGGTTCGGAAACATTTTCGCCGTCCCAAAGATCGGCCCAAAGGAGAAAAAAAGCCCTATATAGAGTACGAGAGAAAATCCCTCAATGAATGATCGGTGCACAGCACCGGCCGTGCGCTGACACTGAACACGACTGCCCGTGCAAGTAGAAGGTTCAATGAAGTCCATGCTGTCGCTGAAACTGAGCAGAGAAACTGCAACGGATATACCGCAAATACCCTCGATAGGGCCTCCGACACACGAAGCGAGTGGTTGTTGGGTACGAGCAGGGATGCAACACCGGTTACGGTTCCTGAGAGACGATAAATCCCCAATCTATGATTCCATCTCCTGAGTAATCGAGTAAGTACGGTCACTGTCTCGGAGTAGGGGTTTTTAGGCCCAATAAAAAGCTCGCTCCCGCGGCTGAGACTGAATATTTATTTGCTTGTCTCCGTCTTGCTGCGAGATTTTCGGGCTCGTAGACGTTGGTCTGATACGACGTGGCCGTCAAACTCACCGGAGTAGCCGAGAAAAGCGCCGCTTTCTCTCAGATATTCGACCAGAACCATACAGCGGTACGGAGCTTTGATTGTCGCTACTCCTCTGGCGAAAAGACATACGAACAAAAAAACGGCGGAAATGCGGCGATCTAACGTCAACCTCACAAGGAAAATACTCGTTTCCTTCCGCTACGATTTCTCCAAGAACCAGAACGACATAGCTGAGGATCCCTGGAGATCCGATTGGAGATAAAGTGCTCACTACCAGAAGAAAAACTATCCCAAATTCGTGCTTGAAAAATAAGGAAGCAGAAAGATCGCGTTCAATCAAGGCTACAGAGGCGACTTGACGGCTCGAGCAGAAGTCGTGGTCACAAAAACCCAAGGGAGACCGAATCGGGCTTTGCACGCCAAGTAACGCAGTGACAGCGACTCACACTTCATTATTTTTATTCTTTCTAGCAGGACGGCAGATGTCGCGCGCAACAACGACTCCCTCCAGGAGCACGAGAATCGATGAGGCAAGAAGTCACGTCATCATGAATCCGGAGTTTCTTCGAGCTGAAGTTTTACAGATGTAAAATTTCCATAAAAGTTTGTCTGTGCCTCGTTTCCCTCGTTACTTTCTGTCGGCTGAAGGTCCAAGCCAGGTGTCGGAACATCGAGACTAGACTGCGTGGCCTTTGAATCTATTCAGTTCTATGTACATATTCGGGAATTATCGCCATCGATCGATTCTCGCCGTTCACATCAGGGGTCACCTGGGTTTTCCTGAGTTAGTTTTTTTGTTTACTCGATGTGACACTGGTGTGCTCTCAAACTTCAGCAGGCCTCTTTGTGCTCGCTCGGCATTCCATCAAACGTAGCTTAAACCCCAAAGACGGGAGATGTTGCTTCATCGTTGAAAGCGGTCGGAGAAGGGGGCCCCGAGGTTTTCCATCTTTCTTGCTGGGTCACGCTAGGCGCTACTCCAACGTTGACGCGTTTTTCCCGACGTGGTCTCCCGCCTGACTCGACCCGGCGACTACCAACTTTCGTTGGCATCGAGAGTGTTCGTCTAGAAAGTAATTCGAGGAATTCACGCACATCACGAAAGCGGAGAGGATCGCTTGGAAGTTGGAACACAACGACGTCATCAAGCATTGCTGGAAATGGAACCGAATTTCCTTCCAAAGTCCGCGGTATGCAATCTCAGAAGAAGTCAACAAATCACGTCACGACGTACGACGCGTCGTATTGGTTTCGATTTCGCTGAAAGCCGCGTCGAGTTCACTAGAGGGCAATTGACTGAGACATTTGAAGAAGGAAACATTGACGGAACCTTCAGCGGTGAGTTTGAAAGAGACTTCAATCGCTGTTGAATCGATACGCAGTAGCTCCAGTTTCGCCCCTGTTCGTCACTCCTCTCGAAACCTCTGTGGACGAACGAATCGAAAGCTCACTTACAAATATCGTCTTGGTAAAGTACAGCAATTTTGGTCCAATTGAGGTACGAGACGAGATCCTTGAGAGAGTTGCCCATGACCTGCGAGTCCGGGTGCAGATTAATCGAAAAGTCTTTGACGTCCGTCTCGAGGTCTAATCGTGATTCGATGTGCGGGATGTCAAGGGAGTCAGCTAGCGACTGGATATGGCCTCCAACAACGGGATCCGAGGGACCAAATATTGTTGCTGCCCCCTCCTTTATCAGATGACACGCTGTAAAGAATCGATCGAGTTTTAGCGATCAGTCCCACTCTCTTTTGTTGTTCGATTCAGGGCTTTGAGTCGAAGGCCCGGCTCCTCCGGTCGAGGACTTATTCCTCTTCAAAGTGTTCGTCCGAAAAGAGTGTTGAGATGACGGCGCACTTACCCATCTTAGCAGCGCGGAAACTGTTGCCTCGTGGCACGTACTGGATGTCGTACTGGAACGTCACGTTAGGAAGGAGATTTCGGTCTTTGTTGATTCTCATTACAGCGTACTTGAAGGCCAACTCCGCTGAACTCCCTTTAAGCTCTTCTGTGAACAAGGCCCCTGGAAAGGAAGAACGAAGAGTCTCAGATTACATTTTTGCGGAGTACCGTGAAGTATTTTGGACCTCAACGGTGTCGCTCGTCGACGACCACTTGCAGCGACTTGGTTTCAGATAACTCCACTCCACATGATAAAAGCGTCTGTGTGAGCTCGAAACAGGACGGCGTGTTCTCCTGAATCGAGAACTGGAGTTTTCCGACGAAAAAAAAGCCCTAGAAGTAGCCCGTTCACGATGGTTTTACGTTGTTTCGGAGGAAAGTTTCGGACCTTGGACAGTCATCTTCAACGTTGGCTCACAATGGCGACCAGAGACGGTGGCTGTGGTGGTTCGTCTTAGCATTGTGTTGATGCAGCAAACATTAACACCGAGCATTAATCACGGGGATTCGCTGTCTCGTCACGTCACCGGCACAAAAAGCCTTCTTTGAGTACTTCTCCTCTCGAAAGGCTGCCAAGCTCACGCCAACAGTTTACGAAAACCAACGACCCCCTCACGGCCAGACTTTCCTGCCCTTCTGGCAGTTACCAACACCGACAACGCGACGTAGACAACGAGGCACCACAATATATACTCAGCGCTTCAAGACTTTCGCATTTGCCACGAAATTCCCAGGAAGAGGGATTCGAGTCACTTACGCAATCAGTAAACAGTCTCTTTCCTTG
The DNA here is from genome assembly GCA_021527715.1 of Neoseiulus cucumeris. NCBI lineage: Eukaryota > Metazoa > Arthropoda > Arachnida > Mesostigmata > Phytoseiidae > Neoseiulus > Neoseiulus cucumeris. The sequence continues at coordinate 103,178 of JAJSRV010000005.1, read as the reverse complement.
CCTCCTGCCGCGGAAGGATACAAGACGAAACGAAGGAGAGCGAGATTTCTAAACCGCACGTGATACGTTTCGTGGGCGAGCACTCCGACCGTCGCTCGGCAGCACGTGCTGAGCAGCTGAACTCTTCAAAGTGGCTGTTTGGCGTGTTCCTTTTCATTTACCCGACTGTCGTAGTAATTGTGACATGTATGCTCGAGAGTATGCTGAAACGTTGTCAAGCAACTCACTCGTAGATGAATCGGAGGAAGTCTCACTTTCGGGGCTTATTTGTTTGATGACTTTTCGTCATGAAGCCCCAAAGTTCAGGCGTGTGATCTGAAATTCGGAGCCGCCCTCCCAGCAGAGTGTCTCCCACGCTGAAAAAGTTCCCAGTGACGTTTGGATTCGGGGAAGTCCACGTTTGACTTGACGGAAATACGAACGAACGAACGAACGTAGCCGTTCACCATCAATCTCGATATCACTGACTAAGGCTCGCAGCAGTGGTCCGCCCGACTATCCGATCGTCCGTCTGTCGTTCGATCCAGTCAGCCAGCCAGCCAGCTAGTTTTTCTGTCCGTCTTTCCGTGGGAGAATCTGCAGGCGCGTCCGTGTATGCACAGACCCTTCTGTATGTTGGCCGCTTCGTCCCATGTTTCGTTCCCTGAACTTCGAGAGGAGAGACGCCTGATATTTTCATGGAGTTTGCAGTACGGACGGCGATATCAGGCAAGGGTTGAGTTTCGAAGGCGTCACGCTATTCACTAGCCGGTCACTAAGGATTCCCGAAACGAACCCCTGATCTCAATCGTCCGTGAACGCACGTTGTGGATCGACTAGACTAGATTATCGTTGAACGAGACGATCGGACCGCCTTGATCAAATAATTCCAACTCCTGGTGCGTTTCTTGTCGCCTGAATACCTCTTCAATGAGCCTGTCATCAGTCAGCAACTCTGAGGCTCCGCCCACGGAACGACCTCATGGTCCTGTGGCAAACTCGGAGCTTTGGTGGCCATGAATTCGCGATATTCCAAGAGTCAACGATGGATATTCGGGAGAAAGTTCGACTTCCACGATTCGCTTTCTAGAGATACAAAGCACGACTCGTTGAGACGACCACACACCAACGAGCTGAATATTCGTCGGCTCCCGCGACGTTTATTCGGCTGAGTCAGTACGCGACGGTTCGTCTCCTGTCGGAGTGACGTCCCTGGTGATTTTCAGTAACCTGATTCGAGACATACGACATGGAAATGAGTGCAAACGGCGCAGTCAATACTGCCGACACCAACGACGAGCTCGAAGTTGGAGGTCCGAACAGAGCTGAAAGAATAGCGGGAAATCCCCATCATGAAAATCGGAATCAACCAACGAGCGGACGAACGAATTGGATTCAAAGGGGCCCGAGAGATCTCAAACTCGATGATGTCTGCGCCAATTGCGCTTTAACGAGCCTCTGTCACATCTAGAACTTTCGCTCCTCGAGTTGAACATTCAGGAATTTCAAACAGTTCTTGAATCTCCTTCATATGTGCCTTTTCTGAACCGTGTTCTTTCCTTTCAAGTCCGGAAGTTCCTCGTTGTACGACAACCGGTTCCGGGAATCTGGATTTAATAGGCTCCACCTTGACCCTGGATGCTGCTGGGCTCTGAACCTAAACCCCTGAATTATACTAATCCGAATATGACGAACGTCTCTCACCACTATGCAACGTTAAGGTTGGACTTTTTAATATATCTACAGCGGGCTTTTCAAGCGCCGTTTTCGAAGCACGAAACACACCTGCCTTCACGAAGTAATCCGACAGGCTTTAGTCTACCTTGGAAGCATTGTTTAAAACCTGTTTCGCTTTGTGTTAGTTATCCACGGAGTGAATTGAGCGGGGGCTTCTCTTATGGAATGGATGACAATTCCGGAATGTTCCGTCATGATTCGGTCGAGGAAATCGGTCGCTGTGAATTTCATGGAATGGATCTTGGAAACTCGGTCGGTGAGTTAAGAAATCGAGGAAGCGTTTGAGGAACCCACCGAAGAGAGTGGGAGTTACAGTGTGTGGCATTCCCGCTTCGTCGCTCACCTCCAACACTTGGCAAGCATCAGTTGAAGTCCAATGCAGGCACCGAGTTCGCCTCCATTGATTCCGTTCGGTGCTTTGCCTCTTGACAAAAGTTTCTCCTTCTCCAGTCGCTCACGCAGCCGGTTCCTTCTGCAACAGCCCTCGATTCCTGGCTTCATCCTTATGTTCGCCAGTTCGTATTCTCCAAAGCCTGAAGACTTTTTCGACGGTGGCCGCCGTTGCAGCGCGCAGTTCTTTAGGCTTTCACGTTGCTTTTATGGGAGGCGAGAGAAGACGGCGACGGCAACACTGACGACAACAACGACCAGGACTCCAAAGAGGAGGAGGAGGAAAATACCAAAGGACGCGAACTAGTTTCGCAGCCGAGTGTCGACGAAGACTCTTCCTATCGATCTGCGTGTTGGTCGCTCGGTCGCCCGGCCGCCGGCGGTGCTGATGCTCAGCTCTCATTGAATAGACCCTCGTTTTGCTGTGCTCTGGTGTGATCCAAGAAAGCTTTCGTGCACTTCCTCGTCCGCCCATCCATTCGTCCAAAGGCTGATCTGGTCGCCTCTCCCGTAGGAGCAGTCGAATGGGAAACCGCAGCCAGCCATTGAATACTTGGCGAGATGAATGGACGCATTAAAGCGTGAAATGATATTATGATACTATACTATCACGATGAGGCGTGATTCATTCCCACGATCCGGGTAGAACCGCGCTGATGAGTGATACTTCCATCACTTTGCCAGTGAATCGTTCCAAAACCTCCAGATTCGCGACTCCAAAAACTTGAACGCTAGAGTTTGACGATTCAGTTCTTTCGGGGTTCCGTTGTTTCGATCTGACGCGCAGAAAAGGTGGAAGGATTCGGGCTAATGAGAAGTATTGCTTCGCTTAAAGCGATCGGACGCTTGCTTTATCGGAAAAGCGGTAGAAAATCGAAGTTCTCACACGATTGTTAATTTCGTTCGTCTCGACCCTCCTGGTTTCTGACCTCAAATGCTGAGCAACCGAAACCGCTGATTACAGAAGGACAACATGAAATCTCGGTCGGCCGCTGCCGGCGCAGCAACAGCAAGTTCCTTGGTTTTGTATTCACAGCTCAGCCGAAAGGAGAAGCGCTGTTGGGCCGTCAAGTCGCTCACCGGAAAATGTATCCTGGATTGCTTTTTTCTCCTCCGGCGCTTGTGTTGCTTCTGGCTCGCTAAGGCTCCACCGTCCTTCGTCCCGACCGGAACGACTATGAGATAGATGTCTATGGAGGAACGAAGACACAGAGCAGAGTGCAAGTGAGCGATAGTAAAATAAGATGAAGCTCACTCGAGGTGCAGAAGCCATTGTATCATGGCCTGTGAAAGATAGCGGATCACCTGAGCCGCCGGGACCGCCACAGCAGCTGAGGAATCATCGACCGAGAACACTGCCTTCTTTTGCACTCAACGGCGCGGCGCCGTTGTTAGTGGCCTGTGAATGAACGGCTGTACTCCTTGCACGGCCCCGTCCACGCGTTCGGCGGTTCAGATTAATTTGCATTTGAGATCAACCACGAGATCAGCTAGCCGAACAACAAACCAACAAAAGCAAACAGGGCGCGGCGTTAGGCAAGCTCCTTTAAACCTTGAATTGATTTTCATTCTGTGGTGAGCGTGGCGTGGCGAACGACCGCTATAATACAGATCTGCCTCTTTCTCTTGGAACCCGAATTCTTTTCATGAGCATCAGATATCTCCTTCAAAATAAGGCATAAGGAAGAGAAGGAAGGAATACTGAGAATCCTTTCGCATAACCTAAACCACTCATCCGAACTAAGATGAAATTTTCAAGTTGTAGGTGTTGCCAAAAGATTTCTCGGGTCTGATGGTGAGCCTTGGAGTGCTCTACATTCTCCGTGTGCCGTATTCCAGCGAACATGTCTAATGGGCGAATGAGATTCGATAACGGTGGTGGGGCCATTGAACATCTGAAACTCGCTGGAAATCTGTTGACCTGGCTCCAATCTCATCAAGAGAAGTCTTGGCCAGTTCGCCAACAGGACCGTTCGAGAAAAAAGAGAGGAGTCTGTATCAGATTGCTTCTCGAAAACGTAGCTCGGCCATGCCCCGTCGTTCTTCTTCCCGTCCTTCTCTGCCCTTTTCGTCCCGATTTTTAGGACATCCTCCTACCACGTCTTCTTTTATTTTTTTTTTGAATAGAAAAATCCAGAAGCCAGCGCTTAAGCAGTGACCTCGCCGACCGCTCGGAGCAGAAGTCCAAAGAATGACTTTTTCCGAGAAAGTGTGCGTGCGAAGGTTCACACGTTCTAGCTCTCCGAACACCCCGGGACCGGCGGAATCGGAACTCTCGACTGCGTACGAATAGCAACAGTATACTGCCGTGGTCGGTGGCGTGCGTGCGTGCGTGTGCCCATGCCATTTTCGTCCGATTGAAGTCGTGGTCGTCGCGCCACAGTAGTTCCAATAGTCGTTCTTGGCTTCGGACGTTCAATGTTTCTACCTTTGGCGAGCCATGAAGACATGCGAACACCTGTTTTTTCCCGGATTCATGAAGTGAAGAAAACTTCGCAAAGTTGACGACGTGTTTTGCAACACTTTTGAGCTTTGACTTTTGAGATCGCTCAAGAGGTGGAACGCGGATTTCTCCTCAGGGTTCAGATCCTTTGAGGTTCCATGATGTATGAAACTCTCATTTCGCTTGCGTCCAAGATCTCTATATGGGTTCTGTATTCGATGAAATCTTTCCCACTTGAATTTTTGAGAAGTTGAAAACAAGAAAGAATGAGACTCTCGCGAAGAGATCCGATACTGGCACCTGGTGGTGTGAGCTCGCGCGGCTACCATGTAACCAGTTTGTTCGAGCTCGCATTCCGTCTTCTTCGTGGCTTCCTTCCTTTCGTCCGTGCAATCGTCCACCGTGCCGCTTATTCGTTTGCCGCCGTTTCTAATAGCTTACTCAGCAGCAGCGCGGGAGGAGGCGGCACTATCGACAACGAGCATATCAAACGGAAGGACCGAATGAAGAACTGAAAGCGTGCCAGGTCTTCTGAGACTTCGTCTTCTGTTGTTTGTCGCTCCAGCAGCCGTCGTCTTCGCCGGGCCTTTGTTTTTGACGCTATTCAGCAACGAATCAAGGAAGCGACAGAGATGCTAGTGAGAAGACAAGCTAAGAGAAAGACGCCGTGAGATAGGAACAAGACAGAGAAAGCGTTTCCTTGCTACGAACCGTTTTACCTTTCCTGTTCATGGCCCTCGTGCTCACAGCCTCTCGATTTCGGAAGCGATCTCGCAGCCACGACGCTCGAGATTCTTCTCCGTGACTTCGATTTTGTGTTTTCGATCCAACTTTCTCAGTAACACCTTTATCAGACCTCGACGGAAAATTCAAACAACAGATTCCACGTGGCGCAACACCGCACGCATCATTTGGTTCCTTCGAGGCCGTCGAACGCAGATTTACGAAAGATCCGATTTCTGAGGTGAACGAGGACAGCATGACAGGCAAGCTAATATCTGATCATCTCAGCGCGGCGCGTTAGATTTTACGAAAGCTGACAGACTTCATTCTGTGCTTCTCGCCGTCGCCTCTTCCGTATTCGTATCTTTCTGTCGTGTTTCTCGTGGCCGCCGCGGCCAAAGTAAATAAACAGGCGGGCAGATACGCGCACGGGGAAGTCGGTTGACGTGTTGTCTTTTTCGCCTTCTCTCTCTTATTCGCGACCTGCGTGTTTCTCACTTGCAGCCGCTGGTGATATTTGACTTGCAAGCACGAGAAACAGCCGATGTGGGTCGCTCGGTCGCGTGGTTGGTTGGTTGATTCTTTCTACCTTTTGTTTGTTATTAGGAGGTTTGTTCGTTGTTTGCGGCTCGCGGCCCGTTTGCTTTCTTGCTTGCATCCCCGCTTCGTCGGCGCTGACTCGTTTGGTTTGCTCCCCGCGACCGATTGAGCAAGCCAAGATGGTTTTTCGAGCGAAAGTGAGTTCACTGATCGCGTTGACGGCGACGTTAATGGGAGAAGGGTGTCGTAATTCATAACAAGAGACGGAACCGGTGGCGCCCCTACCCTAATCGAAGACAGGAGATCTCTTTCCGTTGTATCTCCTCCGTCTGTCTAGCTGACCAGTCAGTTGTTGCGGCGGCTGGATTAACGGACGAGCGAAGAGACCGACAGACAAACGGATCGAGAGGATTCTTGGTCGACACCGAGCAGCCGCCTGCTCGCTCGGTGATAATTGCGAGTAGATCACTGACATATCACGCAGCTGACGAGAGAGGAAGGAGAAGGCCGCTCGCATTGGCCTCTTCAATGCAAGATCCACTAGCCGGCCCACCGGGTACTGAGCCAGTCCGTCCGTCCCTCCGTCCGTCAGTCAGTCAGTCATTGAGTTAGTCTATCTATCACTGAGGCCTTCACAAAACGAGCGAACGAGTCGGTCGGTCGGTCAATCACCACCACAAAGCAATCGATGCGTACGCGAGGAGAACGCCTCGTGTCCCTGCTCCTTCTCGGAGCCCCGGGTGGCTTGGGGAAAGCTCCGAGAGAGCGAGTCTGTCTTCATTCTGCTTGTTGGTTGCTTCTTCTTCCACAAAGCCCTCTCTAGTCTGAGCCCGTATTCGACTTAACCCTTTTTCCCAGAGCCTCCTTCGGTTTGGTCCCTTATCGACAGCAGCAGCGGCGGCGGCGGCGGCTTTTCCCGCCTTGACTTCCATCGCTCCGGCTTCCCTCGACTTCTCTTACGTCGTCTCGGCTTTTGTCGGTTTTCCCCTTGAAGCCAGATGGCTCAACAAGTGACTAAAACACTGGACAGATCAGAACGCATCAACCTTTGAAAGTGAAGTGCCCTCCCTCGTTTTCGACCAACCGAGGGAATAATACTTCAACAGGAGACACCACACAGAAAAATGAACGAACAAATATTCAAACTCGACCGCATTCGCATCTAACTCTAAAATTAGAATCGATGAATTGATGTTATTCGTTGTTCCTCTTCCTCTGGACGATCTCTTTCCTCCTTAATACGACAGCTGGCGCTGGATTGAGGGCGAGGAGGTGTTAGTATCGCGAAGGTGGAAGCAGCGGCAGTCAACAGGTACATCATCACCTCCATATTTTTTTATTCCCCTCTTCTCCTGTACCTCTCCAAGGATAGAGATATGTTGTAGCTCCTGTTCTGCCGTCTTCCTGCAGCCGTTCCGTCCGCCGCGCCGCCGCAGCTATAACGAGCAAGACGGCTCCCAAACGAGGAAAGGAAAAGGCCATACCTTCAAATGACTCCGGAAATTATGTCACTCATCGAGCTTCACCGCCCCCACCTGCCTGGAAAGCTTCCAAGCAGAGCAAACCCCTCGACCACCTGCGCGACTCTCTCAAGCAATCGTGGACCTTGAAATGCGGAATCTCTGGAACTTTGGAACAGGAGAGTTCTCCTGACGAGACATGCGACGGGTGAACAACCGAGAGATTCATTCCTTCCTTCCTCTCTTCTCACGAACACAACCGTCTGTTTTGCTTTCCGCTTCAATCTCGTTTCCTCGTCTGGGATGCGTGCTCGCAAACTAGGACGTCAGCGGAAAGCTGTTCTCCTGAGAGAAACCCGCTTTTATTTCCTCTCGTGGTTGCTCTTATGCTTACGGATTCACACTCTGCTGGGTCTTGGAACGGTCGCTCAGGATGACCGGCGAAGTGTTTAAGTCACTTTTGCGAGATGTTGCCCGCCCACTTGGCCCGCCTCGCGTCAGTCTATTAACTTCGCTTGTTTCCATTGCCGACACCGTGCTGAACACAGATGGAGAACGGATGACGCTGAAGGAGCAAGCTACGAGCTAAAGAAAAGCTGTCAAGCAGCTAATTATATCATTTAACGCCTGTCCATTATTGAGTGATTTATTGAGAAAGTTCCGTCAGCGAGGCAGGCGACGCGACGTCGACGACAGCAGCGAAATAGGAACAACGAAGACTCGCAGTCTACCGATCGAAGCACTTCTTCGCTCGAATGGCAAGCGAGATGAGAAGAGAGCGAGCGAGCCAGGAGAAAACTTAGTTAAGGAACTAAGTTATTTCCCTGTTTGCTCATTCCTGTTTCTCTCAGCCTTCGAATATGGCGTCCCCGAGATCACGTGAATCGATTTCCACTCGAATCTTCTGTTCGGAATCGGCTCCTGATGCGTTTTTTTGGGAAAAGGATCTCGAATCTCTCCCGCGTTCGGACTTCAGAGTGCTTTCCGTTGACACAGATTCTTCGAGGATGGAGGACTGGGACCATCTGAGATTTCGTTGTCGATCTGGAAGGAGTTCCGCAGGATTTTGCAACGACAACCACATGAAAGCTCCTAAACATCTTCGCTTCGTCCTGGTTGGCGGTGCCAGTGGTTTCCTTTTGTTCGCAGTATCGGCAGTCGCAGTCGACATTCACGACGAACGATGCCTCTTTTCCGATTTTTTTTCCTTCCTCCTTATTCGCAGGTCTGCACAGCTCAGCTTTCGGCAATGTGTCGGCTTAGAAAAGGTGCTCGCCTCGTGTCTCAATAGACATCAAGACTCGCATCTATTGACGTGCCGAGAAAAATAAAGCCACCGAACGCAATAGGGACCGGGGAGGGGACAGGGCCCCCGCGTACCGCGCTGTAGCCCCTGAATCGGTCGAGCAGGGACCGGGCGGGATCCGCCATCGAAGCGACGGAAGAGTCAGTCAGCGAGTGCTTTGTGCATTGAGCAAGCGCATGATAAACTCGCATGGTTTCCTGAATTGTCGTCGTTGTCGTCTCCTTTTTCTTACGCGGCGGCGGCGGCGGCGGCGTTGCTCGCACATCCGTCCGGATTCTCGTTCCACCTGCGGTGGTGGATAGCAGCACATTGCCTCCATTTTGTGGGTGACGAGATTCCTGGCGCCAGGGTATTGATCTACGCAACTAAATGATCGCCTGCTTTGTCCTCGACTCTCGAGGAGAGTCATCGACTGCTCTATCGTACGATGCGCACTATCGTAAGGTATCGTCGGCATCCCGTCAGGACTTCCGTCAGAGGACGCCCTGACGTCCTTGGAGTTTTTTTTTGTTGCAACGCCGAGTTTTTTCCGTCGTACGGCATTGCCACCTATTCTCGGTGTGGAGGACCGCGGCCTTCCGCACGCGACCGTTCATTTTCTCCGTTTTTCCGTCGGTTTTTCTTCCTTTCCCGTCGGTCGTTGGGGCCCTTGGTGACTTCGCCAGTCTATACCGTGGTGCCTCATCTCAACTACTCGAGAGACATCGTCGAAGCTTTCATTTTTATTCGATGGTAAGAGGAGTAATTCATTTGAGGTAAGGAAATGTTACTCAAAAGCGGGAGCTTGAGGTGTCTGTTGCTTCGGACCGAGTACCGTTTGAGCCATTGCGGTTCCTTTGGGTTTTCTCACTCGTCGACGACACTCATTAACTGTCGCCGACAGCATTGAGAGCGGTAAAAGCGACAGCGGCAGCAGGTTAAATAGAGACATCGAGTGCTGAAAGTTAGTTCCTCATGGAATGAGCTCAGCGGAGGGCACGGCATTGACGGAAGCGGCGGCAGCGACAGCCGAACCAACACCGCCAGCGATTCCTAATCTATGTAGCAGAAGAGAGAAAGAAAACTCGAACCGACCGAGGAACACCGGCGGCGCCAAGCGAGGAACTCTTAATTCGACTCTGTGCCGCTTTGAAAAAATAGTCTCCTTTCAGCTTACAGTCAGCCTGCCAACTTCTTTCTTCAAGGTCTCCGCTACTTCTTGTGCTACCACCACCTCCGTCACCGTTCCTCTTCTCCGTCGTCGTCACCACTTCGGTAAAGGAAGACGAAGGACTTCTCCGCCCGTTTCGGTCCCTTACCCCCTCCCCCCCCTCCCTCAGGAAAGCACTTCACTCACTGAAAGTGTCATACAGCATCAGATACAAGAAGGAAAGCGTTGCTTTGTAATTATGTCTATGAGTTATGCAAGTTTCTTCGATGAGTTTGTCGTGAACGATTGATTACTCTGTTGAGACCGATATCTTGACTGTTCTCCGTCACGGATTCTTGCTCTAGGCGGGTTGAAGACTCGCCAACACGCCGGACAGGCGACTCGAGTAGGCTTTCGGTGCGCTGGCGTCCATTCATCTGCTAGCGCGCGGCGCCGGCGCTCGCTACGCTCGCGGACCCAGATGATTCCGGCCGCCTACGGTGCAGCTACCGCAGACTCGAAAATTTCGCCGCCAGTACTTTCACTGTATTCGCCATCCTTGTTTACGTGTTTAAGTTGAAAGATGACTCGCCACCCTCGAGAAAAGAACCTCCTTTTCCTCCTTGAATTTGCCTCGGTCAGACATTTTTCAGAGTATAAAGACGAAAGAATGGACGAACGGACGGACGAAGAAGCCGGGGCTTGAGATGATCAGCGCGGAGCGTGGGCTCAGCGGAGCTCATCTGTTTTATTGGAACACAAAACATATGCCTTCAGGCGACGTACATCGATTCGGTTGCCACTTGATTGATATCATCTCAACTCGAATGATGGATCGGATCCTACCGATGCTTCCATTAGACCGGCTGAAACAATCGATTACACCGGCAAAGATTTTCACTCTCAGTTTTCCGCATCGAAGCCATGCTGCTCCGCTAGCTCCCTGAGAATCAAATATTGTTTGAGCTGAATCTCACAATCAGGACTCAGAAAGCTCAGGAATCCCTCCTGAGTAACCTGGCCGAGATGCGCATTGCTGGATTCCATCGTCCGGATGTTGCCATAGTTTGATGAAGCTCGATGCGAACTGAGTTCCTGAGTTCGGCCGCAGCAGTCGCAGAACGCTGACTCGGGAATAAAATTCATATCGAGACGTCCGCGAGAGGTTTCTGAAGAGAGAACTCTTTGCTTTTGCAGACGCCGAGCGTATAACTCATGTAAGCTGGCCTGAGCTTAGTAGTATCGTTCAGGAGGACTGCCTTTGTTTTTCTCCGTCTTCCTCATCTCCTTCTTCTCAGGATGGCGTCCCCCCGATGTGAGAGGAGATCTTGGACTCGGAAGCGGAAAAGTGCATCCGACAGGAGGCGTTCCCCATCTCGAACGAACGTTCTAGTCCTCGAAAAATCTGTGTTTGATGTAGAAATGCAAATTTCCTCAAAATTTTGGAAAGAATTATCTCAAGGGAAGCACCAAACCTGAAAAGGGTTCGGCAAAAGAACGGAGACGACGAAGATTCTCACTTTACGAAACTATTTCCCAATTTTTCTCGAAAGGCTGAGAGCTAGGTGAGGCTTCCATAGCGCTGTTCGTTCGATGAATTTTCGAGTTGGGTTCATTTCAGAACATGAAGAAGGCCTTGTTTCGTTCAGATGAGGCTGTTCAACTAACTCGGATCAATAACACGCCGCAAGTTTGAACGAGCTCGTTGGAGCGTACCTCCGAGTTCTGAAAAGTCGTTGCATTATCAAACCACTTTGCTGTAAATGTCGCACGTGGGCGCTCGGCCTTCCGGAAACCGCGGTCCTCTCATAAATGGATGCCACCTCATGGTCTCTTACTTTCAAAATCGCCAAGGACGGCGAATCGCTCAAAAGTGCTACCGACGCGTTCGGTGTGCCTCAATCAGGATCCTCCTAGGAGTCTGCTTCAGGATCTCCATCAGATTCGTTGGTATGTCCGTGAGCGACATCGGCATCTCGTGACCGAGGTGAGTCCGAGGACAGAAATCATTCGAAAGTCAGACTGTGTCAAGGTTTCGATCACCTTCCCGGGAAAGGTCCTCTGTCCCATGGAGGCCGTCAACTGTGACGGTCGCTCCATCGCGATGAGAGCGCCGGGTGATCGCGGGTCAGCGAATGAAATAATCTCCGTTGAGATTTTTATGTGGGTAGAAAGAAGCCGATAGTGAGCGGCAGCGATTCTGTGAAGAGATGATGATTTTTGTCGCCGGCCTCCAACGCTCAGCCCGGACTGGCGGGCTGTCTGGTTGGTTGAGTGCACGCGGGCAGGCTCAGGCCCCTGATTCGAACTTCTGAAACCGCTACTGGATAAATACCCGTCTCCTGCAATCGAGCTACTGAGCCAGCCAGCCCGCCACCCGGCTGCAAATTTGCTATCGCGCGCTATTTAAATGAGAGAATCATGCGTGTACCTACGTTGGGAGAGCGAATGAATTCTCATCTGGACACCGATGTCTGCAGTGCAACGAAAATTCATGAGAAATCCGGACCCGTGGCAGGATCTTATCGCATACTTTTCTGACATCAAAATAGTCTCCAGGATCTCCTTTCGCATTTTTTTTCCAAACTTAAGGAACTTCCGAAAGTTGAAGAAGCGCGAGATCCTTTCAGGACGACAGTGGCTTTAGCATCGCATCCTCCGACGATCCATCACCGGAGCCAAGCGGTGTCGTCGAAGCTTAACAAGTGGACCCAAGAGCTTTTTCACTCCGACCTTGCCTCCGGGCATTCCAGGTGAGTTTTTTTCATCCGTGGAACTCATCCGCCGCGCCTTTCTCAGTTCTTTGAAGAAGAGAACTTGAGCGGAAGCGGGTTATGACCGTTGGTCTGTTTGCAGCTGATGTCGTCGCGTTGAAAGCTCATTAGTGTCCCACTCAAGGGAACTGTTATTCGCGACGACATTAACTCGCTGCATCCTGAATTGGCTTTTGATAGTTTTTTTCTAGAGCAGAAAATGCCGGTCGCATAAATTCACGCATCATCGGCGAAACGATCGTTTTCTCATCGTTTTGTGAGGCTCGGTTCCTATGAATAGCGTTGTTTAGAAATGGACACACTTCGAGGAAGAGGCCACCGGTGGCTGTTAGAGAGTCAGACAGGGTGAGGGTGAGCAAGGTGGTCGTGGCAAGACCCGTGGCTTTCCTTGACGTTGCGCTTCCACCGGCCCTGATTGAGTCGAACCACGCGAGAAACCGACCGAGGTACTAAGCAGCCAACGAACCGCATCGTTTTGCATCGCATACCGCAGCATTGCATTCACTCAGAAGCGCTTTAATGGATCGAGTTGTCCGCCCCTGTTCTCCAGCGGAGGATGACACACGGTTGTTGCAAAACTCCGCGAAAGCTCGATCGACAATTCATGAATCGAGTCGAACAGCCTCAAAGAATCAGAAACGAGCGACTCTTGAGTCGATTCGACTTAGTCGGACACCCGCCTCGAGCGGTTTTTTTCCGCTGTTTGTCACAACAACACTCGGTCACACCACCATCTAAGCGCGAACATGCAAGCACGCGACCAGGCACGCGGGCACGCATAGACAGAGACTTGAGCCACATGCGCATCCGCGGAGCTGAACACTCATCACAGACGACGGAGCGAGCTTCAAATGAGATTAGTAGTATTAAGTTTATCGTCATTCATTTTTTGGCTTTGCTCGGATGTCGCTGTTGTTGCTGTCGCCCTCGCAGCCTGCTGCTGTTGTTGTTGTCGCCGCTACTGCCGTTATTGTTGCTGTTGGTGTTGTCCTATGTCGAGAACAAAGTTATCAGAGGAGCCACTTTTGTTGATTATGACGCCCCAAACCCCTTGTTTTAAACAAACGCCTCCGGCTGAATAAAAAAAAGAACGCGACCGCCGTATGTCAATCCCCGCATCTGGTCGCTAGGTTGCCAACTCCAAACTCTCCTCGTTCAGCATGAATTTGACTGACAACTGATATTCCATAACTTATCATCTATTCGCCCGAGGGATCCAAGCTTCTGTCTTCACTGCTGATCGCGAATAAGATGTCGAACGAGAAGTCGTGAAAAAACCGCGTTTTCGCCTCGTTTTCTGAAGATGAAAAGAGAACACAGGAAAGGGGACCGCTTTCCAGCGTCAAGCAATTGTCGAGATATGTCTCGAGCAGATGATTTCTTACGACGATAGTGCGTTCACCTACGTTGTGGTTATGTCCGGTCGAGGAGATCCCGGCCTGGATACTTAGATCGTGCATCGCATAATCTATGAGCGGCGGCCCGTATCAACGCCAGGGTCGTATCACTCGGCCCCTTCCTCTATCACTTCTGCTCATTGCAAGCAAGAAGCGAGTGGACGTTGTCGTTGTCTTGTATGCGCATATAATTTCCATCGCGCTGAAAAAACGTTCAATGCAAGCCAGCTTCCTGACCGTCGACGATGGAAGACCCCTCGCGCTGTTTGTGTCCCGAGACTTAGCCCCTCGTTCGGCTTTTGGCTTCTGTTCGGCTGTTGCGTCTTGGCCTTCGCCACTTTTCGAGTTCCAGATCCTGAGTCTGGGCTTTAAAGTGCGTCCTCCGAACCCTGATCCCTTCCCGATTTCCCCGGAATTCTCTCGCCGAGTCGAGGGCCCACACTTCCCCCCTTGGAGCTTTCTCCGTTGTTAGCACCCCCCTCCCCCCTTCGCCCTTGCTCCCTTCTTTGACCCCCATTCGCGCTCTTGGAGCCTTCTAGACAGCACCGGAAAAGGAAATGCACAGCCGGCGATACGAGCGGAAATCATAGCGGAAACTGGGGGCGAGGACACCGGTAGTTCACGAAGCAGCGATGATAATTTTCACTTCTTTTTCTCTCACTAAACGACATGGCACGCTCCGCATGGCTCAGCATACGCCCGTTGTCGCCTCGGTCCCCTCGACCCCCCCCCCTCCCCCCGGCCCCCCTCAGAAGATTCCCGACGTGGGCAAATAAAAAAACTCACGGACACCTGTTCCTTACGCTCGAGGCGAGACTTGAACGACCGATATTGCTCATGGAGACTTGTTACACCACGAACAGTCATGAATCATCGACGAGCATCCCTAGTCTCCCGTTCGGTGGATTTTTCGATTTCACAAAGTACACGCCCGGAACACTCGTACTCGTGGAAGTCTGGCGTAAGCCTTCGCTCGGAGGTTGTGAAATCGGCAGACGGATAGAGGAGAGACACTTGCGGAAAAATGTGTCAGTCCGCGGAGGAACAACGGCCGGCGAGCGATTGCAAAAGGCGGTCAGACAGAGGGTTCGCTTTGGGAAACATCGTCTTATCGATCCGCAAGACAACGACAGACACAACAAGCGATCGCTTAGACCGACAAACTAACGGACAGATATCTACTTCTTTCACGAACGAAAGGAATCGAGCGAGGACCGGAAAAGAAAAACCAAGAGAATCGTCGAAGTGCTTTATCCTTTTCGTACGAGCTGAACGGAGAGAAAGCCAATCAACGCAGTCAGACCAAAACCCGGACTCCAATGACTTTGCGAAAGAAGACGACAACGAGGACCGCGGCGGCGGTCGCGACGTCGACAAAGCAGACGAACACGAAGCCATTGGCATCGACCCCCTCTAGTCGCTGGATAATTCGTACGACTAGCGCGCCTTCTATGCATCAGAGAGGGAAAAAGGCTGATTTCGAATTTTCCAATCGTTCCAACTTCAAAGAGCGAACTCACAGTGTGTGAGAAGTTTCCGAGGTCGAGGAGAAAAAGCGAAGGATGAGACCGATAACAAGCAAGCCAGCGAACGACCACCAATTCAACATTGTAGTTACACTCAACGCAGGAGCAATTCAAAAGGATCGAGATTATTGCTCGTCTCACACAAAAGAAGAATGGGTCCCCTTTGCAGCTGCGCCCAATTCGTTAATTTCGAAAGTTCTCGTATTCATTAATGCATCCTTGATGACCAGTCCGGCGGCGGCTTCAATAGAACTCGCGAGATTTCTCTGTTTGTCTTGCGATTTCCAGGGAATTCCAACCCCGGAAAAACTTCAACCGATTCCGCGAGTTTCCACTAGTGTACAGATGGAAGCCGAGAAACCTTTCCACAAATTCACGAATTTCTCTTGGAGAGGAGTGGGTTCGGACCGAGTCGTATCGTGACACTGGGTCGAAGCAGAGTGTACGGCAGCATGAGTGGAGGAACGAGCGAATGGGATAGCTCAGCCAGTTGTGTGAAAGTCTTTGCTGCACACGATCGCCCACCAATTCTTTGCCTGTGCCAGAACGGCGCTCGAGATCCCCTTGCGCGCTACCGAGGAATGTGCCCCTTTGTAGTTATTGCTCCTCTACGATCGGGACGTCGTCACCGACTACCGACCGGCTCACCTAGAAACTCAGCCGCTGCGTCGCTCGTTCACCCAGCTTGTCTTCGGGACCGAGCGCGAGGGACGCGTGAAGGGTGCAGTGTTCGGACCAGGGTTTGTCCTCCACCGCGCCATCGTTCCCCTCCCTCCGGCTTCCAATGGAGCGAATCGTTTAAGCTCGTCCTCGATAGATGTTTGCTTGCTAGCGTGCTCGCCTGGTTAGGTCACTTGCGTTCGAGGAATCAATGGTCCCGATTCTGATCGATGAGAGAGCAGAGAGCCCAGGGATCGCGAGGAGGGGCCGATGTGAAACTCGACAAGGACGAGATCTACGAGGGAACTATGTAGGTACGTTCGTATTTGCTGACAACTCGGGAAGAGCTGTGGAGAGGAGTGAAAAGGGAAACCGGGAAAGCGATCGCACGTCGTGCTGATAACGAATCCTTAACTATTCTGCGTCAGCCATGTAGGCGTCGCGTCATTGTCAACGCTGTAGTTGCTTTTCCCGGAGTCGTCGACGTCCCGTCAACGAATTCCAAAGCGGCATACTGAACGTTCGGGGGAGCCTGTCTGTCGCAAATCTCTAGCGCAAGGCCAACTGATTCTCCGCTCAGATGCGCGAGCTTCGCGAGCCTGAGTACAAATAATGCGCCGCGCATGTTCGAGGTCGGTATGCAGACGCGGTCCCGTGAGTTTACGGCATTCGTCGACTTCAGGCTGGCTGGCTGGCTCGGCTGCAAGTTGTTGCGAACCGTCGACGGCTGCAACAAAACCCATACCGAAGAGAAACGATGGCAGTTTCTCTCTGCGCTTGCTCTTTGTCGACGACAGCGATTCGCTGCCCACACATACGGGTTTATATGGCCGGGACCCTACTCTTTCCCCTTTTCCACAACAATATATCAACTCGGATTGACCTTCCCCTGCCAGCTACCCAGAACTTTCCCGCCTCAGAAAATTTCCATCCCTTTCGATTTGAAATCGAATCCGATAGAGGTGGAAACCTGAAACGAACAAATTTCTTCGCCGATCCCGCTGTCCCGTTCAACAGATATCATAATGAATATCCAAAGGATGTCAAAAATCGAACTCCTGCTGTGTGACCAGATTGGGGCCCACTGTACATCATGCGCTCACAGGTGGGGCAGAGTGGGTCGTGGCGTCTACCGGTGGTTGAGAGTCCCACTGATGACGCAGATTATATGATCGAGGTTCTTCATCATCGGAGTAGACATGACGGAGGTAGCCGCGAAATGTTCCTTTGAATCGATCGGAAATTCAAGTTGACTCCATGAATTGCGAGAGACTCACTTCGTGGTCTAAGTCGTTCTCTCAATGACCTCATTCACCTGCATCATTATTCAGCATTCGTCTGCCCTCGCCTTGTTTCCGTTCGAGTTAATAAAAGCCACCAGGGGAAGCTTAGAGAGAAGTCATATTCAACAAGTTTCTCCTGCAAAGCTTTCAACGAACGTGTTCTCCTTTTGAGACAATGGAGAAAGTTTGCCCTTGTTGCGAATACAGCTATTCGCCCGCTGACAAATTCGTTCAATTCTGCAACTGAAACTCCGTTTACGCTGTACATACTGCGTTGCCAGGCCGTACGTTACTGTTCGTTGCTGCTGGGTCGGTCGCTCGGTCGGTCGACCGTCCGGCCGGCCGGCTGCTCTCCTCGACGAAATCCTCCTTATTCCCCTTGGATTCCTTTCCGCTGGTTCAGGTCATTCGAAAAGGAGAGAAAAATACGGTTGACATTTGTTTCTGCTCCAGATCAGTTGGTTCCATGAGGTGAAGGGTTCTCTGCAGCCGTGGTCGTTGTTTTTTCCTCCTCTCGTCGGCGGTGTTGGTTTTCTTTCTGTGCAACCACCCCTTGCTCCGGTCTAGGTTTTCTATCTTCCCTCTTCTTGCACCGAAGAAATTGCGGACGACCGTGTTGGTCGCTTCGCTCTTGGCTGTTGGCTGTCCGCGAATGAGTCAAAAGTCCGACTGATGATAGCTATTTCTAAAGGCGGACGAGTTCCGACTGCTGGTCGAGCAGAAAAATGAAGCAGACGGCCTTGATTCCTGACTGACCCGTTCCCTCGTCCGATCTCTCTTATTCGCCTTTCTGCTTCTCTCGAACTTTTTCCCCGA
This sequence comes from Neoseiulus cucumeris, assembly GCA_021527715.1. Classification (NCBI taxonomy): domain Eukaryota; kingdom Metazoa; phylum Arthropoda; class Arachnida; order Mesostigmata; family Phytoseiidae; genus Neoseiulus; species Neoseiulus cucumeris. The sequence continues at coordinate 85,015 of JAJSRV010000005.1, read as the reverse complement.
AAGCCTTTCCATGAATTTACATTCAAAGGAGAACGACTGAGGCTTTCACTCCGCCGAATCGATGAGTCCTCAAGGAACACTTATCCTGAATACCAAATCCGTACGTGGTTGTCTTCCAGCAAGTTGTAAAAGAATTCTAAACCAACCCTCCTCCGTGGCCACGCTCAAAGGGGTCCCTGAGGCTGGATTGGATGAATGCGTGATATAGAATGGAGATTACAAGAATCGTGATACTTAGGAATAAGTTGATGTTTATCTCTCTTTCTCTTGATAAGTCGCCGAGGGAGAAGCCTCGAGGAAGACGAAGAGTTACGGATGATGTCTCGGAATATTCTTCTTGGATCTGAATTTCTGGTGTTTTTCCTTTTTAAAGAGGTTGCTGATTCGTCGCATGGGTGTGGTGTCGTCTTCACCATCTAATCCAGTATTGTTTTCGATTGTTGCAGCCGATACGGTACTTCGCAATCGAACTCGGAGCGAACACTGGTCACAATTCAACCCTGAAGAGATTCAACTCTCTCATTACTGTGATTGAGAGGAGTTTCTCACCGATGGAATCTCTCAGCGTTCATTCAGTGATTCGTTTGGAAGTTGAACACGAGGAACGGGTGGCAAAGATAACTGCGTTCCCCTCGCCAGGGCCAGTATCAGCTCAGAATCAGTTGCTCGAAGCGTGGATGTGAGACGGGACTTCTTCTGCGCAGATTAACTTCATTTTTGGAAGTAACCAACTCTGGAAATCTTGCTGGAAATTACGCGTCGCGAACGTGGAAATCGTTTGGAAGAGGATTAGAGCAGAACCCAGATAGAGCACAGATAGGTTTTCGTATCGTTTTGAAACGCCTTACTCGGCGGAAGGTGGACCTCGTGTCGGATGTTCTGCTTCTTGTTCGGAGAAGAGCACTGCGAGATCGCCCCACGAAGATCTTTCCGTATTGCTCAGTGAAACTCGATCCATCGAACTTTCTCTTCGATTTCAAAAAGCAACTCATGACCCCGAGTGGAGGCCTCCACTCAAGTCCAACGTAAACTCTTCTTGGAGGAACACAAAATTCGATCTTCTTCGACTGGATTCAATCACGCGCCTTGACGATTCTCGAAGTTCAGAAAGTTTTATCTGTGCCTCCATATCGAAACAAGTGGGAGCGCGAGTTTTCGCTTAAACATTCCGCTCCGTCCAACCAATACAAAAACTCAAAGATTCGGAATACCGATGACGGCAATCAATTTGCGCTATGATGGTTCGGACAAGATGCAGTTTTAGCGTCGCATAAAAAACAGCACAAAAATGAAACTGTCCGTTGACAAGTGGGGAATGCCCCTTGGTCGAGGCTCGCTCCGCCGGTTTGGCAGCGAGTCTCTGAGTTTGGGGAACACACGGTCTGCTCACAAAGACGAAGGGGAACGCAGTGGCTACCGTGGTCCTTTTGGTTTCCCCATCCGTCGCGGTCGTCGCCGTCCTGCTGGTCTTTGTAACAATGCGTCCAACGCGAGACGAAACACAGAATAAACCCAACGCTTCCTCTACGTAACACTGTGCGCACGCCGAAACCATTTTTCCTCAAAAACGAACAGAGAGTTGGTGGGCACCACAGAGTCAAACGAAAACGAAACAATGACCCACTAGCGAGCTGGCAAGCTTGCAAAAGTAGAACCGAAGACCCAACCGACAGCACTCCTACGGCCACCGGCAAAGGCACAAGGCCTCCATCCCAGCGTTTCCGTTGCTGCTTTCAGCAGTTCCGCCAGATCCGCTCGTTTCGTTACCGCCTTTTCTTCGCTCTCATTGTCGGCCTCTCTGTCGACTCCTAGATCTCTCGAAACTACGAATCTGTCGTCTTCGGTCGAAAAAGCAACATATCTTTGAGGCAGGAAACCACGACCGAGCGCCTTGATGACTCTTGCGTCGGAGGTGCTTCTGCCACTGCTCGAATATCTGACGAGATCTCGCTGAGCTCAAGAGTTGGATGGGTTTCTCGTCTTCAACGGCATGAATTGTTTGCATTCAACACACACAGAGAAGCCGAAAACGCACGAATCGATTCGAGAGTTGCGGAACGAGTAACAATGTTCGATTCAGAATCTGTGGTTCGAACAACCAACGCTCAAGAGCGCTCAAATCGTTCACTCAAGGGTGTAACCTGTCAACGCATGCGATCGGAAAGGAACCTCGTCGAGCACACGGTTGAGCGAACTCCCTAGGCTTGAACACGTATGTTTCGGGCTCGATCTGTTGCTCGTAAATATTCATTGAAAAATATCTTTCGGAACCACAAGAGAACTGTTCGAAAGACACTCCGGGATGGCAGTCGAGGATTCATAGCGAACTTCGATTTGCTGATGGAACAGTTCTTCTTAGTTCTGGGATCGGATTCATGGAATGCCTAGTTCTCGGAGCTCGAGACGCCAACAAGCGGTGAAGGCGCAAACCAAACAGACTTCATTGAGATGGATTAGGGACAAAGTGAGTGTCGCTTCCATCGTTGTTTCTTCTCGGTATTTCCCCACAAACATCGAGTCGTCAAACGAGACTCGAGGTTCGCTGAAGCAACACAGCACATATATATGTATCTCCGTCGCGTATTATGAACATTGAGCGGAATACATAGCCGACACAGTTTTTGTCGAATGAATCGATTCAGCCGAGATATCCGCGATCGTTTTGAAAGGAACAGATCAACGTTATCGCTCCAGTGAACCAACTCTTCTTACTGTGTACATTCCTTGTTATTCGGCTCGGGTGGCAACGTCTCGTAGCGATCCACTCGTGCAAGCCGGAGAAGTATCTTTCCTCCGAATACTCGGCCAGGATGCTCCGGCAGGAGAGAGATGTTCGTCTACTCCTATAACGCCCGTGCCGCCTCCTCCTCCTCTCCTTGATCCTTAGTCGGCGTGCCCCTTCTTTTGGCCGTTTTTCTCGATTTTCTTGCGTAGGTAGTTTTCGTCGAGTGTAAAAGTAGAAACAATCTTTCGGATTCAAGTGAAACTGTCGACACACGTTCTGGTGCTGAGCCAGAAACACACCGAATTCCTTGTTTGACTCCAGCAGTCTAAGTTGGGGGCCCTTTGGGAAACGGCGATGTCATCTTTTAGATAACCCTCGCCGCCAAACCGAGTTGCTTACGCGGTCTATGATCTTTGTAACATGTCCGTGAGTTGTTCATGCTATGTTTGTGAATAATGTCGCTCCATTCATTCGTCGTGGAGCGGCAAACCCGCTGGGGCTCTGCCACCGACGTGACAGCATCTTGGGAAGAATTAATAAAACGACGGAGAAAATTGCGACTGGAGAAGCCGGCGAGCGACGTAAAAAGCTTCTCGGTCGTCGATCCGCTTCCACTCACCTATTTTGATGACGGGCTTCTGGGTCGGCGTTTTGGCGTGCGAGCGATGGGTAGCGGTTGAAGCGATGAGCAGGAGGTAGATCCACAGCAGGCTGAGACAGCGTGACAACGACACAGCTGACGTGGGGGGCGTACTACTCCAGAACAGCGCGAAACTCCCACAGGGCTGTGCCCCTCGGAGATGACCGTCAACTAGGGGGGACATCTCTATCTCTCAAGAAGACTACTCAACCCGCCCACGCGCTTAGACGCGGACTCCGCCGGACACTCCTTCTTCCGCTGGTCCCGGCGTCCGCGTCCAGCGGGCTCGCTCTGCTCTCCTGAAAGTGAAGAATCGCGACTTTAGAAAAGATTTTCGCTCACCACGAATTTGATGGAAAAACTTCTCATGATCGGACGCTATGTTTCCTCTCTCCTTCCTCGGATATCCGCTGGAATAGGAGGTCACTTCTCCTCTCGAGGCGATGATTCGTTTGAACTCCTTCAATTTTTTGTGTGTGTTGAGATCGAGATCTGCTTCTTTCCTCGCTAAGGCAGAAAACCAGACCTTCTTCGGTTCTGCTCAGCGAAACATCGACGGAGGAATGAGTTTCACCGGACGGACGGAGGAGAGAGACTACAGACAGAGCTGCTTCTTGCTTCGGTGGCTTACAGTCAGTCAGGCAGGCAAGAAGGCACGCGGACCGGCGGAGCAGTGGCTTCCAGCCTCGGTTCTCCTTTCTCCAGCTCCTCACGTTATGATAGATACCGTGGAAAATAAATCCCAGAGATAAATTAGACCGAGCCGAAATCGAGGCACAGTTCCTCCCGTTTGATCCCTTCCGATCGCCAAGAGCATTGCCGTCGACCAACGAGTTTGTCTGTTTCTGAGTTTCCGCCCCAGCTCATCATCCTGATGTTTTACGCTCGTACGGAGGATGCTTCATTTCCTGACACACGCGAAGAGTCGAGAATCAAAACAAAGGGTATTGTTCCTTCACTCGAGGAAATCACCGCGGATCTGGAAGGCGACCCGTCATTTTCCTTCCTGAGCTTTACTCAAGTGCAGTCTTTTGCGGCAATCCGAATCGTGGAGTTTCTCATCACCGAATCGAGACTCATCGAAGGAAATCTCGATTTTGTTGAATTTCGCTTCGTGTTCAGAAAACCTCCAAGTTTTCAACTTTCTCAATTTGCGAAATATAATATCTTCACATCTTCCGGTCGATTGGCAATGATGTTTGGTGTCAATGCATCTTCGTGAGCTTCGCACGGTTTGAATCTGGGTGCGCTCACGAGTTGTTTCGTCACTATGATTCTCACAAAGTGGCGTGAATCAAGAAATTCTCTCGAAGAATGATCTTAGCCGTCGCCGCGGCGATTTTCCGGAATACGCAAGTGGAAACCGGAAAGGGTTTCAACGAGCCACGAGGGTCGTTTCGAACAAGTTGGCGCATCCAACAGGGAACACTGTTTCATCTTTTGCATCTTATTCTCGGTTCGCAGCACTTCGTGATGCTGGCCGTGGAAAGAAGACCGTGTCCGGACAGCGGCCCGGCGTGAATATTGCATTCACTCTACATTTCACTAACAAACACCAAACAGCAGGTTACGGGCTGCAGGTTGCATCGCGTGAATTAAACAGCGACCTCCTCGAGAGAATGAGCAGCGTCGTTTTGGACGTCTGTTCCGACGGGAAGGACAACAAGTCAGGAGGAATCGACTTCTTCGCAAAGGACAGCAATAATCAGAGACAAGGAAAAGCATTTCAATTATGTTCCACCGTTTAGGGACGCGGTGGAGCTGCCTTGAAGTGACGGGACGTGCCGAAAGGGCACAAAACACTTGGCACGCTACAGCTCGGAGTTCGCGACCGTGGCTCGTTTCCGGAATCTGGCGCTGCAACGCGGGATCAAGAGTGTCCTGCGAACTCGTGGTATGCAGAACTTGACAGCAAAAGCGAGCTGTCCTTTCTTTTTCCGGAGATTAATTCTCGAGTCGCAGAAATCTTGGCTTCTGTCCGTCGCGCCGTCTGTTTGTCGGTGCCCGTCTGTCTGCACGTCACTCATAAGAACGATTAGGAAGAAAACAACTGAGAAGAGGAAACATGGGACGACGACAGGAAAAACCAAGAAGCGGAGCGAAGCGAACGCAAACGTGGCACAGCAGCATAATTAAGCGTTTTCTCAGTTCCGAGTCGGTTTGCGACTCTCGCATGATGATTATCCGAGTCCTGATTGCTGCAGAGTCCGAAGCCTCCGGCTCGAGTCCAACTTCACAGGAGGGATTTGTCGGAGGGTTTCGCGCTCATTTTCAGTGAGGAACGTCAACTCATTAGAGCTCTCGTTGATATTCGACCGCGCTTCGAATCTTTGAAACTTACTACGCTTGCACTTTGCTCTTCTGTTGGCTGACCTCGAGCCCGGAACATACTTATTCTGTTGGGGCCTCGGGATACACTGTGTTGAGCAGCGAATATATATTCATTAGTCATAATTTATTTATCTTCCTCCACCTTTATTGGGTGAATCGTTACTAGTCAACGGCGAGAACGGCGCTGTTTCCGTGGCCATCAAGAAAGTCTTTGCGAAGAGAAACCTCGGCTGGACGATGTTCAGGGACGGGCGCAAACGCTCGAATCCAGGACGTCTGAGGAACTTTCACGTCCGCCAAGGGCAAAAACTTGAAAGTTTCGAAATTTTCGAGAGAATCTGTGTCGAGCTCAAAAGACGGAGTTTTCGTTAGGCTTCGGCTACTTCCGCTCAAACTCACTGATAATTTTCTTCACACGAAGGCTCCAGGGGCTCCAACCAGAGGTAGAAAAAAACTTGATCAGCCAATGCATCGGACGCGTTCTCCTCCTGATCGATAATCATTCAAAGCCTCTGACTCGAGGTGACTGAAGTCTAGGAGGAGGCGATATCGCGGACCTGTCGACGGAGCGGAATAGAATGAAGGCTTCGTGCGGTTTTCCCGTGCCCGCCACTCGCTAACCGGACCGCTGATGGGATAGCTTGTATTGTAATTAGAGAGAAAGTCGTATTTTATGAGATACGTTCCGCAGTCCGCTTGAACGGATCTGCTGGCCTGAATTCAACAACAGGGAAACGATGCTCGCGGTCTGGCCCTGCGCATGCGCAACGACGACGTCGACGACGGAACGATGGAGCTCAAGTGATGAGGGAGGATTTTTCATACAAAAACTATTTCGTTCCAGAGAAGCGTTAATTATCGTTTAGGGAAGGCAGGGCAAGCGACAGATCAGCCACCCGAGGATCACCTGTGGAACTTTCCCGCACCTCTGGCTTCGATCGCCGTGTCTGGCGTGGCCAATCCAATCGTCGATGCTTCCTCAAAACTCATAAAAGGGCTTCTTGTTGATCTCTTTCTCGTCCACCGAGGTCGATTCGGCTTCGTGGTTTGCCAATTGACCTTCTCTGGAATTTGAGGATAATTTCTGAATTGAGTGTCCCCTTCTGTCTTGCATTTGCAGTTTAGAGGCTCAATGCAGAGCGACTACACAAATAGCCAATTAGTACTATTAGCATAAATGCGTTTACGCTGCTCCCTGATATCCTCTTTCCTGTTCCCTAAAACAATATTGTTCTTCTTCTCCTCTCAGAAGAATCCGATTGAATAATCTGAACAATCGTTTTCCTTTACTGAAACGAACTGACTGAACCAGTCGGCCGGGTCATCGACTCCGGAACTGGGTTCCGAATCGTGAATCCGTCGTTTTCGAAGTTCTGAACGCGCTAATGTCTGGAATTCTCATTTTTGCGAAGAACAACCGCTCAGATTTCGTGAAGTCGGGAGAGCCAACGTGCAACTTTCGATCGATTGATGTCGAGCGTTGGATCTCACCGCGATCAATCTCAGCAGTTTGTTCCGCAGCGTTTTTTCCGCTCGACTGAAATTCCTGGGGGACCGAATTGGCATGGCCTGGAACGCGAAACACCAAACGCCCGGAGACGTTTTCTGCTATAAACGGAGTCCGCGGAGAATTGACCTCGCTTCTCTCGCTTTTTTTTTGCAGGACATGCTTTGTGCATTACGCTGCTGCTGCTGCTAGCCGCCGCCTCGCCGCGCCGGTGGCAGCAAAGGTGCCGGTGGTGCTCGTCGCCGCCGCGACGTAGGTGGCCGTGCTGCTGGCGGTGATCCGATCCACGAACCCAACGATTAAAAGTTACGCTATCCTCTCAGCAAGTTGTGTTGCTTCAGACTAAGAAACCTTGTTGGAGCCTAATCGAATTTGCTCAGGTTAACAACTTGCTCAGAGGGAGGCAATTTCACTAGAAATAAAAAATGGTTGAGCTACACGCACACAGTTTCACGTCCAGGGGGAGCCGTTCTGCCAAGGAGTTACTCGATGAATCCGAAACTTTCGAGAATCACGTTAATTTAATAGCCGGCTGAGGAACTCTCTGGTCGAGGGACCTGACAACGTCACTATATTGAGGAGTAAGGGGGCGGGGGAGGGGAAGAAGACATAGCGAGGGCCTCCAAGCAGTGAAATCGGAAAATGAGCAAAATCCAGTTTCCAGGCCGCAATGACGACAGAAATCGCCTCCCGCAGAGTAACAAGAAGATACCTTCGGCGACAAGACACAAAAGCAGGTTATAAGAAGTTTTCGTTGTCTGAACAACATCTTGACGCAAATGAATCTGTCGCGGCTCTGAAACTCGCATATATGCACGATTCTGTACGCCGATGCTAATAATTAATGCAGAACGCCCAAATCCGCGGAGATTAACGCCGCCAGGAGGAATTGGCCATCTCCCTCTCGCTCTTTCTTTGAAATTTTCCAACAACACGGAAATCTTGAACGCGGCGGGAACCGCCATCCGAGCAACGTCGTCGTCGACGACAACGAAACTTGCTGCTCGGATGCGTGCCTGCTTGGGCGCTCGCTCGCTCGCTCGCTCGCTCGGTGGGAGAAACAGCTCATATCAGTGGCTGTTGTTACAAATTATCGAGCGAGCGAGCTCGAGAAGCAATTTTAGAATCTGCCGCCGCCACAACGAGCGAGTTTGAGTCGTGGGTGTTGCCGTATCGCAACTAATAACTGCCGTTGAGTGGAGGTAATTCAGGAATTCATTGCACCTACTCATACTCGCATCAAGCGAACAATGATGCCCCCAACTAACTATCCACTCACGCGAGTTGCCGACGATATTTCCCTCCACCAAAGCACCGGAAGTCATCAACACCGATCCCCTGGATCATTTCAGGCCACGCTCGATACCAAAACGAACGCGCCCCTAATCGACAAACTTATCGGCGTTACCCTCCCGTGGCTTAACTACCGTTCAGGAGTCCCTCTGGGATTGCATCCAGGAGAGCTGCGGCATCATGCAAAACTGAGAATCATCGCCCAAAATCTCGACCCTCGATTTCAGAGGACACATCACGAGACGGGCGATCGTTACCCCAGCTCGGAGAGGAGACAACGTTAGAGTACATACGATCAGGACAACGAACTCGAAACTACTTTGAAGAATCGTCATGTTACAACGCTTTGCCAGGGAATCGATGACCTCTACGGAATCGGGGATACTTTTGCTCAATCCGACATCATCTCGACTCTCGTCTTGGGGCCGAGTTTTCTGCCCGACGCGACGAACGTCAATCTCGAAAACGCTTCTGCTAACTCGGATTTTCCTCTTTTCTCTCCTCGGCGAAAATGATGGATTTTCGGTCTCTTCGGAGCCAGCGGAAAATGCAAACGATAAATCGAAGAATGTGGACACGGGACTCAGTTGGAGAAGATGCCGGGGTCGTTGATCATGCTCGACCTGTCGTAAGAGGGAGTTCGAAACGTGATCGTAAAACCGAGCAGAATGGACGTCGGACGCTCGCTGGAAGAAACAACGCGGCGCGCGCCAATAACCGTCGGTCTGCCAGCAACAGAAGTGTCGTGTTTCGGGCTCATACTCTCTTTTTTGACTTCAGAGTCGGATCGGAAAGATGCTGCAATATTTTGTGTTGCGTCCGTATCGGTTGGAGAGGGGTCTGACCGAGTGTCGGTTGTCTTCTTGGAACACTTTGTTCCTCGAGAGCCCGGATTTAAGTTTGCGGACTGTAAAAACGAACGAATTCGAACGGATCCAAGCGATCCACTTCCGCGAGTTCCGATTCATTCGCCGCTCGAGAAATCTTCGAAGATCCCGCATCAAAATCAGCAAACTCTAGCTGAGCAAGAATCGTCTTCTTGCATCGATTCGCTTCGATTCAAGGCTTACAGTTTGACGATTCGGAGGTTTCCATTCCAAGAGACTTATCAGTCTTTTCTTTGCGGGGTCGCATGATGTCATTCTCGACTTCCACAACGTGGGGTTCGAAGTTCACTGAAATTCCCAGATATGATTCTCTCTTGTGGTCTCAAGAACCGAAAGGAGATCGAAACCGAAAAGGAGTCACCTGCTCTTAGTGAGCCCCTCGAACGAGTGAGCCTACAGCGAATGGTCGACTGAACATGTATTTGACCACCAGGCGACCAGAGGAGTGAGAATCCATGTCGGAGAAGGGTCGTGAGAGAATGGCGCGTTAAAGAGCTCCAATTGTAGTGCTAATGGAGTGGTTTGACATCATCGCCTCCGTTCCTCTTTCCTCCCGAACTCCATGATCGTCCCGCTGCTACTCAGCTTCTTCTCCCTCCGTTTGTTTCGTTCGTAACCCTTGGCCGCAACAGAGCCATAACCCGCGGATTGTTTCAACAACCTTCTTGTCTCTACTGGACTCCACGCTCTAAGTGTCTGGGAGCGAAGGCGAACAGAACTCGAAGCGAGACCGAGTTGGTGGGTCGGTGGGTGATGCGGCCTCTCAGGAAGCCTCCGAGTAGACGTCTTATTTCTCGCAACTATTGCGGAGAGCTTCATCAAATTGGCCTCCTCGCTTGTTGTTTCCTCGTCTCGATGACTTCGCCGAGCAGAAAGAAGTCTTCTCTCCGAGGAGGCTGCCAGACTTGTCTGACTGCTGCCGAGGGTGGTGGTTATGGTTGGACGGAGTCGAAGTGTGATGTGGGATTCGACGAAGGAGCGAAATCGAGAAATTTTCAGCTACGTGGCTTCGGAACTTCAATCGGAAATTCTCGAGCGCAGCTCAAATGTTTATTCCGAGTTGCATTGTGCTCTCTAGCGTTAACCGCCCGCGGTTTGGAACGCGTTTTCCTCTCGATGGACTTAATTGCGAGAAGTTGGCTCCAGGCCAAGACAAAGCGGGCCTCAAATCTGTGTGGCTGACTCCGCGTCTGCATTCGACTTCACCAAAACAGAAGCATCAGACGTCACAATGGCGTGTCTTTTCATGAGCGGACCTTATCTGTCTATCTGTCCTATTGTCTGCTTGCCTCTTTCGTCGTCTGTATGCTCGGCTGTCTTTGATCGATCTGACCGTCTGGGGTGGGACGGTGGGTCGTTTGTGGAACATTGTCGCAGTAATTGATCGTTCATTTTAAGCTTCGGAACTCTGATGGCTCGGCCCTCTCTCAACAAGAAGACAGAGCAGAAGCGTTTCTGACGAGCGTCGACCCAATGATTCTCGGTCTCAGATTTCAGATTCACATTCCGCTCTTCGCGCGACCCTCAGTCAGGAAATCTCATTTCTAAATTGTCGATGTTCCGTCCGGGACGACAAACGACAACGCTGTTCGACCGCCTCAGATGTCAACATGGACTGCGTTCAAAAGAATTGTGAGTTTATCGGAAAAGTTTGCGCACTCAGCGGTTCAAACCTCCATCTTCTCAAGCTCGGAGACACGGGGCTCGCCCGACAACATTGAAAAAAAAACCGTGGATTCCTGAGATGTGGAAAAAACTGTTTTCATACGGAGCCACGCGAACTTCTCCATCATTGACCTTGAAGATTCATCTTCTTCCGGAAAAACTTCTTCTGCCTCGGTGGAAAATGGAGCATATCCGCCCTCTTCTCGTCACGATTTTCATTTAGGGTTCCGCGAGAGGTTTTTCAGTCCTCTGGTGAATCTCAGGAGGAATTGTTTTCTGAGATTTCTCGAAAGAATGTTTTGCTGAAATTGAACTCGACGCCTCGCGTTTCTTGATTTCCGATATCGGTTACTGGAACTCGAAGTGAGTTCCTTGACCGGAGCTCTCGATTTCGTCCAAGCACTCGCTCGCTCGAGTCAACGCGAACTCGAAGCCGAATACGGAGGAGTGCTGGCTATTCGAAGGAACTGAGCAGAAGATTCGTAAGTCTTCTCCTAGCAGCGATTGACTTAGCATACAATACAAGCTGAGTACGTGTAGTCTATAGGAAGCGAAAGCCTGCCCCCATTCCGTGGGCGTATCCACTGAGCCATCGACACCTTGTGTCCCAGTGGTGGGTCTAGTCGATCTAAATTCAATAACCTAGGGGAATTAGCCACTGAGCAATCGATCAAGCGTTCCCGGGTGGTCAGAATACGTTCTTCTTGATAGAGAAATACTCTCTTGATCGATCGATCGATCGATCGATCGACAGACATACCTGGATTTCGTTTCGATTTTCCAAATTTGAAAAGTTTCCGGTGCGTCGAGGTCGACAATCGAACTGGGTGAGTCGCGTCACGCCAGAAGACCGAGTAGCAAGAGTTTCAGCATCGCAATGAGGTCCCGGGCTCCCACTTCCGTTTGAAAAAGGTGTCTTGACTTTTCCGTTTTTTGCTCGGTGGACGCGTTCCGTATTCACCGGCAGACAAGCAGAAAAAAAAGAGGCAGCCAAGCCAGTCGACCGACCGACCGACAGCCTAAGGTAAGAGTCCGCCTTGGTCATATATCACCTGCACAATAAGAAGCACCCTCCAGAGACGCAGAGATCCATCATGACCAGCCGGCAGAATTAGAGACAACTTCATTTAACCGGAAGTCGACTCTCGCTCTCGCTTTCGGTGCTTTTCCTCTCGATCCGGTGGACTCGGAATCGTTCACTCGAGGAATCATGGTCATGGAACGTTTTGAATACGTCTCTTCTAATACAGATTTGAGCGTTTCCAAGAGGCACTCTCGATCCCTCGTCGTGTTTTCTCGAGATTTGACTCTTTGGAACTTTATATCCATTCTTCGCTTGAAGCTGATCTCTCGAGATGGGTCTCGAGTCTCCAGATTCTCTTCTATTCATCATGATAACACCCTCTCACAGCTAAGCCTCGACTTGCTTCTCCAATCAATGTTGAGTTCCTCCGATAGCACAGGAACTTTCGAGAGAGACTTTGATGCGCCAAGGTTCGGATGTTATCTATCGCTCCGAGTTGTCAAAGCGTGTACACTCCGATGGACGCGGCCGGAGGAAATAATTCAACGTTATCCCACCTCGTACGATGTTGCTCCACAGAAGCACAGAATCGAGTTCTTCGGGACGACCGACGTCCTCAATTCTGTGGATCCCAGTCGAGAGTTTTGTATACGAACGTTTCTTTTGAAGTCGTTTGTGACAGCACTTCGGCAGATCATTATCGGTATCCCTTTTTTGATTCCGATGCCGCCGCCCATGCTTCGTCGCCAGGGACACCGGCCGGAGCAGAGCCAAACGGTTGTAAAAATGACACCCTTCCCGTCACTCGAGCCGTTAGCTTCTCTGGGCAACGCCTGGACGGAGAGGAGAAGTTTATGTCACGTGTTTGTTGGAGGCCAGGAAGTGACATGCTTTAAGGCCGAGTCAGCTCCATACGGAGTTGTACCTACTCTGTTCGTGGACTTGCACGTTGTCGTTGTCGTCGTCGTCGTCGTTCGCAGAGCTCTCAACCTTCGTTCTCTGGGAACAAACCTTCATGCTCGTCCTGCGGCTGCTTCTTCGCCGACTCGACGTAAATCTTGTCATTGTGCCTCCTCCCTGAGTAGCTGAGGAATCTCAGAATAATCTCAGTACCCCAGACGCTGGTGGGCCTGGAGCTAGCTAACTTGGTCGTTTACTCGCGTCGTGGAGGAAGCGGCCGACTACCTGTTCCCAGCCACCTACCTTCCTTCCTGCCCAGGCTCGGTTACATTCTCCAAGCCGAATGGCCGTTGGCCTAATCGCCACGATTCCCACAGAGGAAATGGCGTCTTCCGTCAACGCAAATCCGGTAACCCGACGCGAGCTGTGTGAACCTTCCCCCTACAGAGGGTTGTGACCCTTCGAAGACACACTCTCCGTTCGTCGGACGGTGACGTCGAGACTTCATACAACGGCAAGTGGTAACCGTCCGTCCAACCTTCCGCCTGCTTCTTTCGTCGTTCTAATAACTCTCATGGCAATTCTCCCCGCCCCCGCCTTGTTCATATCTCTCTCTCTCTCTCTTTTTCTCATCTCGCTGTCCTTCAAAATTTACCGTTATTTTCCCTCGAGATAGCGGGAGAAAGCTGATCTTTCTCTCCGTTTCTCGTTTGGTTCGTGCCAACGAAGTCAGCCACGGTGTCAAGCGAGAGACGGATCACCTCTCTTTTGTCCCGTCAAAATTTGCTTCGATTCTGCTTCAACGTTGCTGCGCAGTGAAGCCTTTCCTTTTTTTTCCCCGCTTCTTCCTATTTCTCCCTCTTCAGCTCCATGGAGTTCTTCCCTTCTATTGGTTGGCGGGCTTGCCTGCCTGCCGCCGAGTTAGTCCTTGAGTGGGTCGATCGGTTGGTCATTGGGCAAACAAGGCTGAATGCCTCACTTTTCGCGTTGAAAAAAGTCACGCTTGACCTCTTAGCCGTAGCCGCGTTCTTCCCTTGATTCGTTTTCATGCGCGGACTCGTTTTAGAACTTGAGAACGTTCGGTGATCTCAACCAGGTGGCTCTAGGGAACAAGAACCACGGGTCCCCGAGGGAAAACCTCGCGTTGGGAAGGAGACGACATTGTCCCCGCTGGGAACACTTCGAGGTGCCATCCCTGTTTCGAGCGATGTGGAACAGATAACAAAAAGGATCTTCCATCCACCGAGACGGTCCGCGAACGAACGTTTCAGATGAACGAGTACGAACCGACAGAAGGCGGACTTGATTCGGCGGCAAAAGGAAAGGAATATTTCTTCTCTCTTCGAATTCATTTCCATGCTCGGATTCGATTCCGCGCGGATAACACGATTTCCGCTACTTGAAATTCTCAGCTTCTCCAGGACGACTTCACATTCGACACTGCGTCGAGAGGAGAACGTTTGGAGAAGATCAGTAAAAGTCACGAATTGATTTGAAAAAGCTCTCATGCCCGAGAGCCCATAATTGGAAAATCGGCTAACTCTGAGCAGAGCTGTCTCGGTTTGTTGCTTCACGATTCAATGAGCAGGAACTCATTAGATGAACACGCGAAGAAGCGTCACGTCACCGAGTTGACGGGGTTTGGACGAACAAACGATCATCTATGATTCGGGACGAAAGAAAAACCCCTAGAACAGAACAAAAGGAAACCTCCTATTCGAATTCGGTGAGATCGATGTTTTCGAATGACAAGGAGCTTCAATCCGAGGAGAAACCTCTCAAATTTCGTCGGAATTTCTTTGAGAAAAGCGAACCCGAAGTCGATGCTCGCTTCGCTCGGAAACCCAACGAGAAAACCTCGACGGCCCGAGTCAGAATTCGTCGTGAGTTCTGTCAAGACCAAGTCGAGAAACTGCCACGACCAAGTCTCGTCCACTGCACCGGAAAATCTGAGTGCGCGAAACGTCCGCCTTTTTTGTCAAAAACTCTCGGCTTCTGGAGCTTTCCTCACTATCCTTGGAAGGAAAACAACGACGCATGTGACCTCTGTTGGGGGTCGGCCTCTGAGTCGTCTGTCATCGCCTGCGAGCGGCACGTGCTCCCTCCAACGATCAAATCGTTGCCATTGTTAGTCTGCGCCCATTTCACGTCAACAGCGGGCCGCACGTAGTTATTGCGGAATGTGAGTCGCGTTCGAGCTTCGAGAGGTCGTTCGATGCAGACGAGAGAAGTTTTGTTACCTGTTCGGTTTTTTTTCGATGTCGCAAGCCGTGCTTAGGATCGTATCTAGCAACGATGATGTACAATATCTAGTCATTGGTGGCTTCAATCACTTCCGAGGAGTGCAGGAGAATGCAAGACATCATCCGTGGGGGAGTGGGGAAATCGAGCTCGGCGATCCTTGTTCGTTCCAGGACAGGAGAACCGTGGGGTCGGAATTCGCTTCGGATTGCGTCGGTGCCCGATTCACCCAAATCCATAAACCCCTCGTCGCGTTTCTGTACTCCATATTTCGATTCCGTTCTCCTCTTTCCGAGTTCTCCTCCCCATCTGTTTCGGCGGCACTGGACTTATCCGCTGCCGTCCTCGAATCCTGAGCGACACATCGCTGTGGAAAGTACAGATTCCTCACTGGGTATTCCAGAAAATCCGTCGGAAATCGCGGAGTTTGAACATCGAGAATCGAGGAACGGACTCATCTCCGCGAGGAACGGGTGGTTCCACGAAGACGGTGGTTTCCGGGGAATTTTCGACAGAGGTTTTGTTTTATTCAGCACAACGCAAGCGGTGAACGGCCAGGACGGCGCCTTCGGTAATAATTCATTTGACGAAATAACGTTTGCGAATTGAATAATTGACATTCTGTCCGAGATCTTCGTTAGCAGGCGGCAATCGCTAGAAGCGAACGAAAAGAGAATCGACGGGACCAGCGGTTCTTCGCACACCCATCGCCTTTGAGGGAATTTCTCAATTTCGTGGAAAGAGGAAAGTGGGATGATTACTCTCTTCCCGCCCGATGTTTTTTACCGTTCGACCGTCCCTCAAGTGCGATCATGCGTTTTCTGCACTCAGTCGTCGGTCGTCCTCGTTTCGTTGAGGGCGATCCCGGGACACATCGGAAAATCTGGTTTTCAAAATATTTGATGAGCTCCGGATTCTTTCTTTCTCCCCCCCCCCCCCCCCCCCCCCCCTCCTTTATCTATCGGTGTAGCATTCGGACGGGCATCGGAATCCCTCACCTTCTTCCATTCTTGTTTTTTCCCCGCTAGCTCAAGAAGCGGAACTCTCTTTCCCTGCTGTTTCCTTCCCCAAAGGGAATCGAGTGCGCGGTGACGGTGAATTCCACATTTCCGCTAAGAACGTGTTTTGATTTCCGATTCGAGCTCCGGCGCTTGTCTTCGAGTCTGTTCGTGCGCGCCTTCGTGTGACTACTTCTCCACCGCCGCTGGCTCCTGGCCTGCCCCGGTCGACTGCGTAGGCGAAGAGGTGGACGAGTTGGTTGGTTGCATTGTTGGTTTGTGGGTTATTGCGTGAATGGGGAGGTGAATTGGCTCGGCGAGGAGCTGTATCCGTCGATCTTCTCAATTTGACTTCAATCTCCTCCTCGATCTGCCAGACCGTTCGGCTAAACTCAACTCAACTCGGTTGCGGGATCTCCGTCGGAGAAGTCGGCCTTCGAGGAATGCTGTGAGCGACAACATAAATAGCAACTCCCGTCTGCGGGCCCTTGCGCTCGGAAGACGACTATGATAGGGGTGTTAAAACGAGTGAGGGAAGCTTCGACGGAGTCGAGGAAGCTCAACGAATAGAAGATGTCGGACGGACTAACTTAACATGGGTTAAGTTCTATATTGTTTCCATCGTCAGGCCGAGCATGCTCTTGCGGAACGGGAATGGAACGACCGCCGAGCGAATCTTTTCGAATCAGACTGATTCGATCTCAGTCGAGCAAATTCTCGTCAACTGTTATCGTATTGGAATTTCGTTCCGCAGTGTCTCTAATGATCCGCTGGTTCGTCTGCCATGGGAATCTCCGCCGCGAGGTAGAATTATGGTTGTCGGCGGTAGCGAATAAATTGTGTGAACTAGCGTCGATTCATCTTCCCCTCTCGTTCAATCTGCTCCTCCTCCTCCTCGGCGTCTATGCCTGTCCGTCGGTAGGATAAGGCGTAGGTACTAGCAGACGGTAGTTTGCGGCGAGCAGCGGGCACCTTCAAACGAGCTGGGCATGTTCTTGGCATCTCGGAGCTCCACCACCACCACCAACACTCGAGCGACTTTGACAAACGTCCGGGCCATAACTTAATGTGCGCATACATACGCTTCCTCCATGGCACCGGCTGCTGAATTCCTCGCTGGTCCACCAACGGCTAACGCCGCCGCCGCCGCCGTCACTAAGCCAAAACGCTTGTACACCTATTCTCCTCAACCCCAATGGGGAGCTCGTGGAACTTTTGAGAGGAACGATGACGGCCGAACAAACAGCGTCAGAGCAGACAACTCATTGAGTTGCGTCTTTCAAATCGGTCGTCGAGTCGTTGAGCGCTTTTTGTGTCCACTCATCCGAAAACAGGGCCCGACAGGCGATTGCAACTTTCAAATGACACGCAATTAACCAGATTCGGACTTCGGAACGGTTTATCAAATAACGACGCACAACGTTCACTGATGCGAGCGAACCGTTGCCGCCGAGAAGCGAAACTCGCCCTTGACCTTTCGCATCAAAATGTTCGTTGCGGGACCGAACGATCGTAAGAATGTATCGTTCGGCGTCCGGGCTGGGCATTCGTTCGGGTTGTCTACCTCAACAACGAAACAACGACGGAGAAGACAAGATGAAAACGGAACCCAAATTCATTCCCGTTGCCGCGCCACGCGAGGGCACGCTTTAGCTCGCGCAAGACAATCACTAAAAGCAAGACAAATGGTTGCTGCGATTTGCCGCTACAAGCATCTTTTCAAATATCATTTTTTCCTCGTTTCCTATTTGCCAACTGTGTTTTCCGTCTTTTCGACGTCGTTGGCGTCGCGTCATCATCGTCGTCCTCGTCCTTCTATCCCGCCATTGTTTTCGAGTTTCCACATAACGACGACGTATAGTTCGTTCGCCCACAAACCTCATATACCACTGCAATATAGATGCGGAGTACGGAACGAAAATGAGGGAGTTCAGGGGAAAACATTTTCATTTCGACGTCGGTGGCACCGATCCGTTGACCCGTCCGTCGTAGAGTTCACTTTCCGATTTCTTTCTATGTAGAGTAATGAAGAATCTTATTCCTTTACGCTCGATGAACTCCCTGGTCGACCCGGGTTTGAGAAATCCACGACGTCTGAAGAGATGCATCCTCAGGAGAGAAAGAGTGGGAGTCGCTCGACTCTGGGGCCCCGGCAAACGTTCGAATGGAAATCTCGTCGTAGTCCATTCCGAGACGGAAAACTCGCTCCTCAGAGGGAAAACACTGACTTCGAGAATGGAAATCGTTCGTGACCACCTTTTCTCGGTAGCTGAGAGACCCTCAACGCAGTCGAGGGTGAACACGACGACGCTCAGCCGAAAGAACGAATGGGGGAAGGGAGATCTCGCGTCTGCAGAATTACGTCTAATGTTCGTTAGATGACAGCGATGGCCCTAATGTTTCTAACGATTGTCGAAAGGACTGCTCATCCGAGGGCTGCTCACATTTTTGGAGCGGGAAAAAGCACGAGGGGTAACGCGACCGAACGCATAGAAGATGATCCTCGAACTTCGATCGAGAGCAGAACGACGAACAGAGAACCACGTTCGGTTTAGGGACTTCTCGAGAGAGCTGTCGATCGGAGGAGGCCTTCCGCTGTTTCCGAGAATCGAATTCGCCACGAATCCATATTAGAGACAGTAATGTTATTTGTTCTACTGTGTCTTGAGGATATTAAAAATTTTATATTCCGTTTATAGCCGACCGACAGAAGACGCAGCAAGCGAAAGACTACGGCCAGATAGCCAACACAGAGGTTCTATTGCTTGGAGAGCTTTTGTTCCACGAACGAAGAGTAATTTGGTCGCCTGATCGACGAGGCGTGCTCGTTCCTACACTGCACGGAATGCACGGAGGCGAATGACTCCGCGATTGCATTGCTCGACGCCCGATCGATCATCGATGCACGATGCTGTCAGCATTGGTCACCGAAGGAACTCATGGCCTAGTACGCCTCGACGGAAATGTTGTACAAACTGACGATGAAAGTTGATGATCGAGAGCTGACGGACAGGACGAAAGCACCGATCTCGCTACGGGGTCTCCTTGCATCCTCGTCGTTTGCGAATTCGCGGATATCAAGCGACTGTAGCCAGAGGTGAGCTGGCTTGTGTTGCCTTCCTGCCAGTCTATCCTCTAGTCTGCTCGCCTGCCAGTCTTGCTCTTAATTGACTTCCGAGTGCCGACGTCTGCACTTCTAGTGGCACAGCAGTTTCTACGAACGTCCCATCCACACACACACATTGCGGGTTCGTGCAACAGGATGGCAGTCGCCAACTCGCCCGCAACCATCATCCGAACGAAGGTGAAAGAGAGCGATACAGCAACCGATCCGTCTATGCAAGACAAAGCTCGCGAGATTTCGCTGGACCGCAGAATCTCAAGCAGACGAATCGACACGTCAAGAAGGAAGGAAGAGGAAAAAACATCTCGACGCGACGAACGAGGATAGAATTGCGGAACTCTATCGTAGAGAGAAAAGGCGTCGAGGGGACGATCTGCGAACGAGAGAACAAAAAAGACGAACGGGTTGTCTTGATAAGAAGGAACGCCGCGCCGGTCGCTTCCATCAGGGCATGCTAATTAAAGCGGAAGCGCGGAACGGCTCGATGTCGGAACCCGTGTTCTTCAATCGGAAACTCCCTTGTCCATTTTTTCCCATAAATCTCCTCCTCGCTTCTTCTTATCCCCCAGCGTGGCTTCCATTCTTCCAGAGCCGACATATCGGGCGCACAAAAGATCCACGTAAGCCGCATTATAGATTCAACATTGCATAACGCTCAAGTCAAAATCAAGCGACACGCTTCCTCGATTCTCTTTAGGAAGTTTCGAAAAAGGGCCTCGGCTCGTTAACCGCGGTTGATTGAGCGCGGTGACCACTAATGAGACATTAATTCAAAAATCGGCGATCACTTAGCCATTGCAGTTGCACTTGAGGTGTGAAAATGAGAATCGGCCGAACTCTTCCTTCCTTCCTTTCTTTCACTCGCTTACTCAATTTCTCCGTCCGTCGTTTCGCTTTCGGTCGAGATAGATGAGGCAAAATAAGTCTTCTTCGAGATGAACTGGCTCATTCTTACAAACGCCATTCAAGACATCCCGAGGTAATATTTTTCGAATTACGCCACACCAGCCAGACGGTCTCTGAAGAAGAGAAAAGCGTATCGCGCTAAATGCGGCCCCGGAGCCAGGATCCCAGTTGAGAACTGACTGATTGTGAGAGAATTCAGTCGGGAAATTCGCCGTCGAGAAGCCAGCCGACTAACGGAGGCAGCTGACTGAAGGGAGAAAAGAAAAACGCGTCTTCGTTTGATAATGGCCGTAAAGTGAATCCTTCCCGGAAGCGTCTTAGTGGCAGCTGCAGCAGCACCGGCACACCTTATAAGCCGGATAAGAAGTTCTCATAAACACCCTTTATACTGATCCGTCGCGATCAATAAAGGCTTCGAGCGAGAGAATACAGCGCGGGGACTTTTCGTCATTTTTCGATGAAGGCACGCGACGCTCTCGGAATGAATTAATGTCTCATAGATGCTCTGCGCCTAATGGAACAGATAATCGAACTTGCTTGCGAACTCTCTAATAGTGGCTTATTGCTGATTGTTTTACGATGATGCAAATAATGACGCCGCGCACACGACTTGTTGGGGTTTTCGATTTGATGACCGCTCCAGCTTCGGCCTGGACTGACTTCGGAAGTGGATTCTCTCGAGCCTCGGCTTCTTCGAAGATCCAGGAAACTTCGAGCAAAGACGGCAAACGTGTTCTCTCGGCATCGTCCTTCGGTACCGAACGCGAATGCTTTTGAAATTCCTTTAGTAATTCGCGGAACAATAAGTGCTTTGAATCTCACGAAGGAGGTTATCAGCATCCGACGAGCAGACACGCGGCGACTATGCGCCTGCTCGTCCTCTCTGTCGTTCATTGTACGAATGACAAATTAAATTAAACTTTTGCTTTATGAGCACTGGAGAGAAAGCCAGAAAAAAATGCGAACGAGAGCGGCCGCTTTTAAGTGCTACCAACCTCAGTTGGAAAGTCGTTTGACACTCTTAAACTTTTGTGGTAACAACCGCGTCGTTTCCTCCTTCGTCGTCGAGAGCATGATGACTCGAGAAGAGGAAAAGAACAGCCAAGTACAGGCCCCCGAGCTTCAGAGAATATTTTCGCCGAAACAGGTGTTGGCCATGGTGCGAAATTCCCGAGAATTTCCGAAGAAAGACCTCGAGGTCGTTAATTTCGAATTAAGCTCCTCTGCAAGATGCGGAACCCGATCTAGGCCTACTAACCGATGAAGTTTGTGTTCACTCGAAACGTCTTTCGTCAGGGAATAGAGAGCGGGAACATCGAGGATGCGGGCTCCGCTGCTTCAGAATCGTCTCTCTCCTAGAACGCGCTCCCAGGGTTCGAAACAAGACGTATCTATCTTCGTTCTTCAACAAGGTAACACACTCGAAAACTAGCGAATAGGATGTTTGCTCAGTGAACGAGATCGAGTGCATTATGAGCAAAGGCTCGAGGTTGTCTCGTAATGTCCATCAAAGTTATTATGGAGGCGGAACTAAATTGGATTTGGACCAGCTCACTCACTCACTAACTGACCAAAAGTCTCCCATATGGCTGTTTCTTATTTATGCAGCTTATCATCTATAGCGTGTGGATCGCTAACAAATTTAGTGTCCATTATCGTGTGTGCTTGTCTGCCCTTCAGTGGTCGTCGCTGCTCAGCAGCGTCCCCCGAGTGATCACTTATGGCATCAAGACCTGTTACGATTCCGGACACTTGATCCTCGGTTATCGTGACGCTTTACTAGGGATGCCATGAAACAAATAATTGGAGCTCCCCGCGAGGCCTTGAACAACGACTCCCCTAACAATAGACCCTCTGCTCCCCCTTGTTTCCGAGGCAATACTATACTACTATACTACTATACTACTATACTACTATACTACTATACTACTATACTACTATACTACTATACTACTATACTACTATACTTTACTACACTATTTTATACTATACTATACTATTCAATTCTATACAATACTATACATGTATTATTTCTGCTTATTCTGAGGCAAATAAGTTATAATGAGTAACTGAAATTTATAGTATACAGGGTGGTAAGTAAAATGGTTTATCGCGATCTTGGAGAAGAATCTCCAAAGGGTGACCGGTCCTAAAATCCGATTTTCCATCGGAGAAGCCTCTCAGTGGCCCCGAAAAACCATAATTTCATCGAAATTCTGCAAAAAAAACTTTCGTTTTTCGACTTTATGGGAGACGCGAAAAGTAAATTTCGTGTTTTTCTTGAGAAAGACACATTTGAGAGAAAAATGCCCGATGAATGACCGGCCTCAAAATTCGATTTTACATCGGATATGATCGCCAGCAATCCCGGAAAATCGAATTTCATCGAGATACGTTACTCAGGGGAATCGTTCTACTTACCACCCTGTATGGTATCGAAGTATATCTTGTTATCTAGATGTGAGTTGATGACGGTCGGATCGTTATGATCTGGCGTGGTTCGAGTGGGTCAAGGCTTCCGTACGACGAAGCGAGTCACAAACTCATCCTCGGCCTGAATTTTACTCGGTGCGTTTATCTCCAAAAGCGGTCTGGAGGCCCCGTTCGAAAGACCGAAACGGCCGCCTTTATCGTCGACTCATGTCTAATGGAGCTTGAATTGTCGTCACACTGAGCTGGCGGCATTGTTTGAAAATCGGCAACTCAGACCAACGAGGACGACCTCGACAACAGCGACGGAATGGGATTCTGAAGCGAACGACCCATTCCGGGCGGAAGCGACGGAAACCTGCCAAGTTTTGCTCTTAGCTCAACGCCTCTTAAACTGAACACACTTTTGCACTCAGTGCGATGTAGGTGCTGTGCCGAGATCAAGAACTTTCCCGGCCGCGCAGTTTTCAATTTGAAGGTTCAGAGAGTCACGTTCGCCCGCTAGCCCTCCCGTGTACTATCACCGGGAGAGGACGGGACCACGCGCACCGTGACAGCGATCCGCTCGATCAATTATAGGGGAGATGATAAGCACTATTCCGTGGAGATTTGGTTCTGGAAGATTAGGTTGAACCTGCCGTTGCGACGACATCGGTTGCGCTCGTGGTCATCGCCGCATGGTACTTTCTCTCTCTCTCTCTCTCTCTACTCCTGCGGCTCGTGGTCATGCAAGGCAAGTTTGCAGAAACGGAAGCATGATAAACCTCTTTTGCTAAACGCGTACGACCACGCGAAGAATCGACGATTTTCTCAATATCCTGTCCACAGCGTTCTCCATCACCATGTTTCAACTCTCGTCTTTTGGAGAATAATGCGCATCTCTGAAATTCGCAATGCGCCTAGTGGCATCCTCTGCGGCACGAAGTCACCGTAATTCCCGTCCCATTGAAGCTTTATCAACTTTTGTGATGCCTGGTGTGAGTTCGCACTTTCCATCTCTTTCTAATCCTCCAATCCTAATTCTATTCTCTAGAGTCCGGGAAGCTCCCCTCATCAGATAGGATGCTGAATTGATGTTCATCGAACACGTCGTAATCGCTGAAGGTCAGTGCAGATAGCGGATGAACGATCCAGCGCAGTGGGGCGACAACGAAGAGGGCTGCGGAAGGAGAATCGAGGCGGCTCCAGTTTGATAATCGACGAGCGAGGTGTGAGAGGACTCCCAGCGGCGAGTTCCCGGCTAAATTCGAACGAGATTCCAGCGTCGACGTGATGTCGGACCATATCTTTCCTTTCCGGCTCCGATCGAATGCCACCCAGTCCTTATCGTGTTGTAAACGCGCTAGGGGGAGGATCATCGCGGCCGGTTCCTCGCTCGACTCCCTTCATCGTCCGCCTCCTCTTGGCTTAGGAGGAGCTGCAATGCTGGCTTTCGCGACTTCAGCGGTAGCGGCGGCGCCAGAAGTATCACAGCTTGCAGACTCTCGTCCAAATCCCCCATTGATACCATCGCGGGCACATTTGAATAAAACAGCCATTTATCTTTGCTCACCCACCCACCACCAAGCGACCCGCTTACCCATCCTCCCTTCTTCAAGAGCTCGGTTCCGGAGAGTCGTCATAGCGGTGAGCCGAGAGCGCTTTCGGTTCGCGCCGCGGCAAGACGGAAACCGTCCGGGCGGTTACCCGAGAAAGGTCTGTTGAATTTCCGACGACCTTGTCACGATTTCACCTATCCTCATGGTCAGCTTCGGCGGAAACACGCGCAGACATGGCTCTCGATTTTTTTTCTCTTCGATTTTCCATCGCAATGGAAGTCGTTATGCAGTCAATACAAAAGCCAAGGTCACTCGGGAAGGACGAAGACCTCGAGTCAGAATGAGGGCCTGAGCCGAGCTGAATTCTCGAGTGGCTCCCACGAAATTCGAATCGACGGGCGACGGAATCTCTTTAAAATGAAGAACATGGGTTCTGAGGACAACAGAAATCGGAGTTTCGAATCTTCCGCGCCTCAAGTTCCTTTGCTTGAAGCGGGTCTTGTGTGTGACTCGTTCTGAGTGAAAACGATCTGTGAGATCATTCCGAAACGTCAACTCACAATTTGATTTGGATCAGTAATCCCGCCTTAAGCCTGTCTTTCTCGGCCGAATGGGGCTCAGGTCACTTCATCCGATCGACCTGACCCGCGCCAATCGTTCTCCCAATTTCGCGCTCATGAAGAAGTTTTCGTTGAGTCCGAGGGAGCTTCCGAACGTTCATATCTCACATTGTCGGTGATGCCCAGAGGAATCGTAAATGGTCAGAAACTGTCGGGCTCGATGCCGGCTCGTCGCTCGGAAGAGAGCAAGGGCACGTTTTGTTTTCTGAGAGTCGGCCGAGGTATCGACGCTCTAGCGAGCGTTCTCTTCGAGATAGATTCACTGCAGGGACCTCGTCGGAACTCCGGAGGCTCGTGAATTTTCTGTCGACGAATACTTGGGGCATCATCTGAAGGTGGGTTTCGATCAAGTTTTTGGAATGTATGATGTAAGATTCGAAAAAGACTTTGGCACTCAGAAGGAGAACACATATCGGCTCAAGAAAGCCCGAGGACACAGCGAGGGTTCTCAGATCGGCCACAGCACAGCATTCCAATCGGTTCTTCCCCCTCGCTGTGGATCACTCACGACCAGAGAATTCGGAAAACTTCGTGCGATGCGCGTTCCACAGGGGAAATTGCAATTTTTCTTGCTTCTCCGAACTGAAAGTACGTTCGAGTCTCGACGGGAAGCTGGGGCAACTTACCTGTCATAAACTAGGCGACGGCCTATTCTCTTTTCTACGCTCGCTCCTCGCCTGTATCTGCGTTTACTCGGCACACTGAGTTCCTTGGAACTGAAGCACTACAACCAGTTTCACGGTAGAAGTTGAACTTTATGAGGAAGATGATGGAGATATCAAAGCGGGGCCCGTCGTCTCCACAGGCAAGCACTCGTTTTTGTCAATGTTAGACATTGCTATCGTACTCGTTTTCATTTTTCGCCTGTAGTTCTCTCAATTTTTGGGCACAAATTCATCTCATGGCATCATTCGACACTCGAAACTCAAAACGAAGCCTTGGACATTTCGACGAAGGCTGCAAGTCGTGGATTCGGCTCAAGCTTTCACTTTTTTTCTCTCTAACACGTTCACGAAAGGAGCAGGAGCTCGTTCTCCTCAAAATGCGAACCTCACTCTACTGTATTCCTCAAATATGGTTGCGATGGCGGTGGCGGAAGCGGCGATCACTACGATTGACTTGAAGAACAATGATTTGTTGAAGGCGTGCGCTTGTCGTTCACATTTCGGCGGCAAAACACTAGTTTTCTCCTGCGGCACACTATAGGAAACGATTTAAGAGCGGAATCCAGCGGTCGTTTTTTCTTCCTCAGCCACCACGACGAAGGACTCACTCTACTCGAGATGAATTCCCGGTCGCCACCGTTCACGCTGCGTGAACAGCAGGCAGTGGGCACTCTTGTAGAACTGATCAAGTCGCGCGGTCGCCGTTTGCGTGTTTGCTGCGTGCTTTTTGGTTGTTGTCGCTCCTGCTGCTGCTGCTCCTGCTTGTGTCGTTAACGTGTAAAGCGACGTGAGAGAAAAAAGCCGGTTTTGCGCGCGGGTCCGAGAACCAAAGCTCGACGACCTAAACTGAGTTGGGTCGAAGCCGAAATCTACAGAGTGAACGTTAACTTTTCCGTCACTGACGAATTCGGCTACCGATATCCTGTCGGAAATATGAAACAAACTTTCGAACGTAGGCGAACTGCGTGGCACGGCGTGAAGGTCTAGCGCTCCCTCGGTTCGCCAGCCCGCATCTGAGAAGGAGGATGCAGTCGTCGTCGGAGGGCCCCTGGTCCCCTGAACCAAGGACCCGAGCGCAGCGCCCTCTAGAAGCCGTTCCCCGAAAATTCCCAACCAAACTTTGCCACGTGTTTTTCTCGACTCTCAATTCATCCCCAGAACACGAGAATTCGCAGCACAGATGGTGGACATTTCGATGAGGAGACCAGTTGATCTTTCGTGAGGGAGCAGGTACGTTGAAAAGCCACAGAGGACTCCCATCCTGGAGGTCCTCGATCAGGACATCAGATAGCCTTCGCGGTTTTGAGCGTTTTCGAGAATCGGTCTCGATTGGGAGGAGAAACAAACTTCATGTTTTGTAGTAATGTTGGACACGTCGGCGCTCGAAGGCAAGGGATCCCTACGAACACCGACAATTCTGCCTGCGAGTAACTTCCGCGAGGAAAGGACTTTCCGTTACGGCGCCTCAGGGAAATATAAGTCGGTATTGTCTTCTTTATGTTCTTCGGCAACGGGGCTCGCCTCCAACTACAGGAGTCGGCTCAGATGTACTGAAATGAGCACACAAGAATTACGGCGTGAGTCTCGTTCTCCGTGAATCGATGCCGATAGTGGCCACCTACTCGGGATTTTTGGTCCATATGGGCAGGACAGATGTACGAAATTGCATTATATTTTTCTCACAAGGCGAAGCGTGTGTCTCACTGACTCCGATGTGGGTACGACAGAGTATTCGGAAAACGAATCAGAATCAGCTACTTTATCAATTATTATGTTCGTTTGATGAGATAAGCCGGGATGAGCTGACTTCTGTGTCTCTGAGCTTGGAAGTTCACAGGGGACAAAAAACTTCTTGGGTTCAATATACAAACTCACATTCTGAGTATAATACTTCATTCAATATACAAGTATACTCAATATTGTGTATTGTATATACAAGCTCACATTCTGTGGCGGATCATTCCGGGGCTCTTTCCATTCAACTTCAGGTCGAGCGATGGAAACAACAGGATACGAACATGTACGAAATGTAGTTGCGAACACTGTGATGCACATTTCTCAAAGAACACAGGATTACAAAGATTCTTCTAGTGATAAGATCGAAATCGACCCGCTTCGAAAACTTCGTGGAATCTCTAACGTGCTGCTGGATATCTACGAGGGTTGACAGATTTGCCGGGCCACATGCGGAAGGCACACGGTATAGTGGAGCTTCAGGGTGAATGTAATTATCAAGCTACGCGAACTCTCTGCGAATGAAAATTGAACCGCATCGTGCACCTAGCTATGTCGTCGGTTAACGGCGGCGTCGCTCGTCCGTCAAAACGTCATGAAGTGAGAGCTGACACCTCGAACTGAATCAGGAGCTTGTGAACTTTTGACGTTTTTAATACAATCATAAGCACACATTTAGTTTTAAGATCGGGATTCCATTTCATAAACGTCCCCATGGTCTGCCCTTCAGAGACACACTCGCCTGTGTTCAACGACTTGAGATTTTGACCACCTTGAAGGCTTTTTTGACGGGGGCCGTACCTGATACCGAACTTTCGTTGTAGCGAACTTAATGGATAACGAACGGTGGTTTGCGATACCGGAAGAGCTCATGCGGATGTCGGAAACCGAAGTCGGGGCAGTATACCGTAAAACTTCTATTAGAAGGGCAGCCCGTTGATTTTTTCAAACTTCCGAAACCTGCTCTTATATTAGAGACTGCCCGTTTATTAGAAACTGCCCGTTTATTTTTTCAAACTCCCGAAACCTGCTCGTATATTAGAGACTAGCCGTTCGTTCCCTCGTAGAACACGTCAGGAATCTCTGAAAACGACGTTCATCATGCTAAATCATTGGCTCATGATGAATCTGAATGGAATTCTCAAAATTCATCTGGCTGCAAGAATTCGAAACGGGAGGGGAAAAAAATGGTATTGCACATATACGTGGATGCGGTTTATATTCTCAATAGATTTATATTACTCATATGATCTCACTTCAAAATCTCACTTTCGAGGCTGCCCGTCTATTAGAGACTGCCCGTTTATTTTTTCAAACTCCCGAAACCTGCTCGTATATTAGAGACTGCCCGTATGTTAGAGGCTGCCCGTTTATTTTTTCAAATTTGCAAAACCCGCCCGTTTATAAGAGACTGCCCGCCTATTAGGGACTGCCCTTCTAATAGAAGTTTTACGGTATGTATGAACCATACAATAAAGACACGCTCAGAGACTCCGTTATCTGTTATATTTGTTATCTGTTCGCGTAATAATCTGAAGCGTTCGCGATCCGCGAAGTTCATTGTCTCTAAATATTGCTGTGCAAAAATGTTACCTCTCAATTCCATCATGCCAGCTTTTCTGGAGCAATTCGTTTCAGCAACAAAAGATCTTAGAGCCGGAGCGTGTATGCAAGGTATGAAATAACTTTATATCTCATCTTTTGCGAGGGTTCAATCTTATCAACCGTTTCCACACCTTCCAAGCAACACTGTTCCTGAAAGATAAGCAAGAGTCCGACGGCACGGAAACTCAATAAAAGATGCAGTTTCACGTTCAATGACGCGTGATGGAGTCATGGTTTGTTTCGCGTTAGGTGTGTAAATGTTGGATACGTGTAAGAGCGGAGAAAGGAACTAGAAGCGTCGAATTGCCAAGTCTTTCCGTTGACCACGACCAATCGTCATCTTGTCAGAGGGCTTCCCCAGAGCGAGCTACACACGTGATACATCTAACCCTCTCGTATCACGTGAAACGCCCAATGACGTTCCACGCGTCTATTACCTCAGATTTACCATGTACTCCGTTCGCGGATACACTTTTGTCGGCCGGCCTTCTCAAAAGTGACTTTCATTCCCTTCGTCTCCCATCATTATCTCTCTTTCAATCGTTCTCTGAGGCCGGAATTTGATATTGAGCGGCGGCTTATAGTTCAGAAGCTAAATACCGTGCACCACAGAGCTTTTTAGGAGCACCGAGAGTTTCGACAGAGGAAGTTTCTGATTGTGAATTGGAACGAAAACTGCACCGTTGGATTGTACGGTGCCACCGTACAAGATATGTCGTTGACACTCAAACGCTCTTCCAGTCAAGTTATGAACTTCTGTGCATAGATGGATCACGGAACTCTGGGGTCCTAAGAGATATTTCTCAACTGCAGGACACTCGAAACGTATTTATTATTCGACACGACTTCGGTCACATTTCATTAAGAATTATTGGAGATTCTCAGTCCCGAATCAGCGATACACGACGGCAGCGTCGACGGTGTGTACGGACGTTGAGAAGCTTTTGATTTTGACCATCTGGCCACCTTCTATCAGCATGGGCTTTGAGTCGGCCCAAAGCTCCTCATTGACTTCTCCGTCTTTCTTCGTGTAAACCAAGAGGTCGAAGGCCACTGCAATGAGAAACATCGAAATCAGACTTTTTTTTTCAAATCGAGGGTATCGTTGGATCGTTTAGTCCTTTCTATCGTTGAGCCCGCATTTCTGGTCGTGGAGATCGACTTCCGGAAGACCGTTCTTCCGACCTTCACCTGGACACTCAGTCGAAACAAGCTGATCGATGCGCGAAATGAGCGTCTCATCGGCAGCTATCCAAGAGGAAAAAGTTTTCCAAAATCGGTTCCACGTTGACCGAGCTAGGGCACTCGCTCGTTGCGTTAAGAACAATCTTATTCTGCGTGTAACAGCCTATTTCCCGGATTCACGAATCCAGAACTTTGAAATTCGAGATAGCTTGACATTTTCGATGGGGATTTTCTCATATTTTGAATTGTTTTTGTTCTTGGAAACTCACACTGGCCCTCAAGTTGCGGCAAAAATGTAACACTGGCGACAATTTGCCGGATGATAGCAGCGATTTCTTGCTGGATGGTCTTGAGCTCCTTTGTCTTCGGAGCACTTCCATCGGTCATTTCTTCATCAACATGGACATTGAACTCCCACCGTTCCAAAGTTTCCTTGGTTTCGACGTCCGCGATAACCTGCGAGGAATCGGTTGAACTCTTTCAAATTTGCTCAGGAGCTCCACGCCAACAATTTCATTCAGTCATTGGAGCCCATACTCTACAACCGGTAGTAACTGCTCAACCATGGGTTCAAGCGGAAACTCTGATTTGAACTCACTAGAACTAGCTGTCGGATCAATTTCTTTCGTAAAAGTTCCTGGAGTTGATTTGCGACGCCCTGGAGGTAGTCCTTAAGACGCTCATCGTCTGTCACCAGCATGGTCAGACCATACTTTTGAACACGACAAAAATTCTCGGGCGGATACACGCCCCTTTGATATAAGATGCTGTTCACGCTGAATTCTGGAAATTTTCAAATTTAAATTTGAGTCGAATCACAAGGAAACCGCGAGAAGTGCACCAGTCTCTTCCGAATTGCAGTTTGAAAATTGTTCAGCGGAAAATCTCACCGAAAAACTCCGCGACGATCGCTGCAGAACCTTGTAGGGTGACCGTGTTGCTTTGAGCGGTTGTACTCATCCTGCTCAACCTTGAGGCTCCTGTTGAGGGAGAATATATAAGATCTAGGGACATTTGTTCTCCGGACTCCAAAAGTCAAGCATCATTCACAAGTCTGGTCACTGTTTCCTTGCCAAGCGCATATATTAGGCGCTCGCATCACGGACGCGGCTCGCTACCAAAGATGATAATTTCGCGGGGTTTGGGCTCCTACACTTGCGCGAGTCTGTCCATGCTTCCAAGGATAATATGCTCAATGAATACATGAATTTGGATGAAAGAACAGAGACCTCGGATACTAACGAGCACGAGCATTCGAAATTCATCTAAACTTCTGCTTCCACCCTCTGAACTCTCGCTCAGAGGGCTGGCCTATATATCCACTCACCTCAGTGACTTTTTATCAGTGAAGTGAGTCAATTGGAGAAAAGTTCACGCTCTCTGACTCCTCATCACTCTGCTGGGACAACGGTGGCTAGTAAACATTCGCTCTTGAAGCATTTTGAACCGCGCTTCGATGATGACGATGATCCTGGCTGGTGTGGACCATACTCAGAACGGGCGGTCGAAGCTTCTCGCTGTGTTCATGAAGAGCTCTTACATCTTTGAGGCTGACGTAAACGTATATTTGGCAGAACGTTTAACCTTGTGCCGCATCCAGGCTATTCGCCTTTGTCTGGAAGTCAAGTTCTCATATTGGTGTGACATTCCCCGAAATATCGTAACGGCATCTCTGCCCTAGAACGTAGCACTAAATTCAGCGATTCGATCACCAAAAGCCGACTGATTGTGAGTCATTGAAGGATCATCAAGTTTTCGCGTATAGGAGACAGTGGCAGACTTCCAGAGGGGAGTGGGCGGTCCGCCCCGGGCGGCACTCTTCAAAGGGCGATATTTTGTGTCCCGAGGACTTTTTTTACGGTTTTCTCGGTATTGATTTGGACCGGCTGGACTCGGATCTTCAACCAGTGTGAGACGCCTCGAATTTCTTGGCTGAAGCGAGAATTTTCAGGAAAGGTTCATGTGATTATGTACTCGGTGGTAAGTAAAACGCCTCCCCTGTTTTTAAAAAGACCTCTCGGAGGAACCCTTGGTGCCCTGGTTCGGGACAGCTAGGTGCCTGAATATGGGAAGCTTTGTAATCTTTCAGATTGGAGCGTGACGTTAGGAAATCTTGCTTGCGAGCGCCCGTATGACCATGTCGGAAGTTTCCCATGTTGCGTTGGCGCATGCTCCTGTTTTTGTAGCCGACCGAACGTCGAAGATCAAGTTCTTCTCGAAAACGTGTTCAATCCAACGCTCCACGATGTCAATCAGTTTACTCAGCAGAACCAGATTTCGCTGAAGGCTAATGGGGCTATAGACTTAAGCGCAGACCTCCAACAAGTGGCAGATTACAGGTTACCGTCTCATGAATATATGACGTCAGATTCTAACCGAGTCCTCCCGCAGGTTCCTCCGAACGCTCGAGGACAACAGCAGCTCCAAGACGGCCAACCTACGCACTCGGGCAGTAGGGAAAGAATCACGGCACAAAAGGAAATTATGATTTTGGAAAATCAGAATTTTCGGCATCAGCTGCCTCTCGGCGGGGACTTTTTCAACATTTGTCCGTGATCTGTTGTGATTATTAAAACGCTGATCTACTCAGCGTCTTGTTTCAAACCTTTCTTAAGAACCATTTTCCTTGAGTAAGAGTGAAGTTTAAGAGTACTCTGTCGGTGTGGATCAGTATCGCTTCAACTCGAATGTTCCTCGTGGTTGTCCTGCGGAGAACCGCCGAGACACCAGCACTGGCAACCGCCGAGTTGATTTCGTCTCCTGTTTATCCGGTTTCCAATCGTAGATTCAAGCCAAGTTCCGTTAAATTTCCAGGCATTTCGAGGTGACTGGAATGCCAAGTAGAGCACGCAACGCGAGAATTTGCTCTGCTTCATTCAGATTGTCTACCCAGATGTTGAGCAGTTCGGCTCTTCGTTCAGGCTTCGCGAAAGAATAATAACGAGGAATTTCGGACCACAGCGCTACCATTTCGCTTTCAAATTGTACCTCTCAAGGGGAGTCGTCTTTGCCGTCACGATATGAGCTGTCCCAGAAGAGCAGAGTTTCGTTTCACCTAGTTTGGGGTTTACGTTTTTTGCAGCTGATCTGCATACGCGTTTGTTCCCCAAAATCATGTTCAATTCTCACGGAAAGTAGACCTCGAGGATCAAGGAGATCTACGCAAGACGAGAGAAGGAAGATAACGGCCTCATTCATCGAGCGAAAAAGAAAGCTCTTCTCATGAGGCGTTGCGGATGGTTCTGCTCCGCGGAATCCTCGGATAGGTCCATGGCGTCAGTTGATCCGTTGAGAGTTGTTGAAGTTGAGATCTTGGAGCGCCCAAGGCCCAAGTACAAGCTTGGTTCGCTTGGTCATTGCAAGAAAACATGTTATGTCCAGGGTGGGTCGGTCTTTTTTCTCATTTTCATAAAGCTATATCATGCACGATCAACCCTTTGAGCGATGAAAATGTGTAGCGTCGAGCTGCGTTATGTCGGATCCAGATGCGATCCATCCGTTTGCTGACCTACGAATTAAGACATGAGAGCATGAGAGATTTTGAACAAGAGTGTTTTTTTTTATGCTCTATCCCTCGCCCCAGCCTTCTGCTAGAGGCGCTCAGCGCCTTTGTTGCAGAGGTTAGGTACCGGGAGTCTTCTGGTACCAGAAGGCCTGGGGTCTGGTATCCGAACTCCTTCTTCCGGTACCAGACATTCGCCTTCTCAGAGTGGAAACCATCTCTGAAGAAGTCGGCCTTTCGGTACCAGAAGAGATTCGAACCAACGACCTCCCGCTCGAGGGTGTGGTACCACGAGTCAACATGGCCTGTGGTACCACAAGCAAATCTGCACGTTGCGTGCAGACCGCTTAGACCACTCGGCTATCTCGTCGGTTGTAGGGTACCTTAAGTCTCCACACGTACTGCATCATGTTGCTCTATGGCTGGGAACTCGCCATTCCTCTCGCCAAGTCACACTTTACGGTGTGCCACGCAAAGTTCAAGAAAAGTAGCTTCGAAAGGAGCCTTTGGTTTTGGACCTTGTGGGCCGAGAAATGGATTTGAGGTCTGTCAAATCGTTTCGTCTCGCATCGTAGGACCGAGGAGAATTTACACAGCGTTCCAGCAGAACTCAAGCTCCTGAGCTCCGCTACAGAATCGCCGGAAAACCGAAATTTCGTCAAAAATTCTTCAAAAAAGATCTTGGCGGCCTGAAAAAACATGTCCCTCGGCCATTTTTTGTGAAATGATTCAGCTTTTCGATGGAAGCAAAAAATCTTGCTGAAACTTGCGGATGATCGAATACGATCGATTTTCGCGAGACCGCCAAATCGCGTTTTTCTGCATCCTCGAGGTGATTTCGTGGTAATTCGATCTCTGTTAAATGAACCCGTCCAAGACTCTATCCAAGACCAATTTTTTTGGGAGGAAACAGATATCGGCTAAATCAGCGGGGAAGAGAATGCAAGCTCATCTTCAAGGCATGAAAACCTCCCTCCGTCGGCTTCCTTACGATTGGAATCTCTTTTTTTTCCTATCTCCTCCCGAGTCGAGAGACCGGCAGGACTAAAAAAAACGAGAAAATAATTAAATCACCTTATTTCGGCGAAAATTCTCACTCTGCGGCGTGGCCTACTTCAGGTGGTGCCAGTTGTTTCTGTCCGCAGCCAGGCGTTGCGCACTCTTCTGACTGTGACCTTGAGAATGAGGTCAAAATATTTAACTTCGGGTCAAATTGAGCCTCTTCAAGAGGTACAGGATCCAGTCTTCATATTCAAGGCCGAGCATTACAGCGTAGCTCTCCGAATCACTCAATGAATAAATGATATTTCTGGTGACTTCTCCCGCCCTTCGGCGAGTCTTCGGTTGAATATAGATCTATCATTAATCAGGTTACCGGGAGTAAGGAAGCAGCGCTTCTCTTTCGCATTATTTACGACGTCGCGTTGCAATGAATCGCAGAGCAACGTGTAGCAGTCCCTCGGGCATCTTCTTTCATGGTTGAAGCACAAAGGCACGCAGAGGAAACAGAGGAACGAACTAGTCAAGTTGAACCCAGAAAGAAGCGAAAAAAGCTGGGAGAAATAATTCAACTGACAGAATTTGCGGAGCAGACCACGATCCAGCCCTGGTACGACTCGATTTCATTTTATCAGTCTGCTGAACTTCTCTCTCGAGATGAACATCGCTGGGACACCAAACGCATCTCGCTGTGGAAGTTGCAGACAGCAGAGCGGAGTTGAGGCCGAATGGGTCTAAATCAAGATCTCCGAGAATTCATCAACAACACCGCCCAAGGAAAACGCTCGGAAACGTCCTCTTCTATCTGGAGCAAGATAATCAGAGAAATCAGATAAATTCTCCTCAGCTGCTTCCCATCCTCTCTCCCAGCACAGAAGCTGAGCCAGGAGGAACGATTGACCTCTCGTGAGCAATCGAAACGAACAGTAACTTGTATATCTATCACTCTGCACAAAGCTGCTTCAAAGCCAGCTGTATAGGGAATCGTTCCAACTCGGGAACATCTACCTGTTCACTCAGGAGACCGGGAGTCTGAATCGAACATTTGTCGAGAATTGCTTTGCTGCTACTTGACGCTGCCTTTTGGCTGCCATGACGGATAATCGACGTCATTGGCTTCTAGCTCAGGTTGTTCTCTTTCTTCGAGCCGCAGAGGTTCCCTCCGTCATCAAACTATTTCGAGTCAAATTCGCTATCTCTCCAAAATCCCTTCAACTTGTTGCCCGGCACTGAGCGCGGACCTAGTTGTTTCGATGGAGCTCAGGATTGGAAAGTTTCGAAAATCAGGAGAAGGTCTCAACGAGTTCTCAGGGACTGAATTAGGGGTAGGCGGTGACTTGGCACTGACTGACAATGAGTCTAATTTACCGAAAACGAGCTCAAACCAGAACAGAGAAGTCTTCTGCTGTGGACGATTGCCGCAATTGCGAAACCTTGCTTGATGCCATCTGCTGAGCCACGAGTGCGTCATTCGTCCACGAAAGCCAGGCCCATAGCTCCCGGGTAATTAAATTTCATTGATTACGCATCTTTAGTAGATGCTGTGCTCCCTAAATGCTGAGGCCGATGTTCTTGTTGGCGGGTAGACTAGCGAGCGGGTACGCAGGCGGTCTGATGAGCGGCTTTAAAACTGATCGCCAACAGAAGTCGTTGACAAACCGCCGTCAACGCTCTCTCAGTATATGAAATTCTCTATGCAACCTTGCGTGGCTAGCTCCACTGCTGACAAAAAGGTCGGAGATCTGCGCTTGCCAGAGTATTCGTTCACTCTGTTTGAGAGATGTTGAATCGCTCCGTACTCCTGGTGACTTTCCTAACTTTGACGGGAGCTCATAATGTCAGTGCCCAACGAGATCCGGATGTCGGGAAAAACTTTGTGAGTATTCTGCGGAAGGCTCGAGACATGAGTTTCGACCGCGACTTGCTCCATCAAGTACCCTCAGATAACGAACTCTTTGGATAGAGAATCAGTCATTTTCGCTATCTGAAGGGCTCGTCATTTGACAGGTTCGCTATCAGAGGGATTTTAGGGCATTCGAGTGATGGCTGGGGTAGCTGAGACGATGTACGTGGCTTGATTTCTTTCTCCGTTTTGAAAATTCGCCAAGAATATCTTCTCAAAGATGGGTCAGGCGCAGGAATCGAATCGTGCTCGACTCCGTTTGGTGCTAATATTTGAACATTGTGAATCCTGCAGCGGAAATATCTGATTAAATGAATTTAGGACGTGGCGGACAGATTGGGCGGAGAGATGGGGTGGACTCCAAGCGAGTAATAGCTGACTATGGAAGAAAAAGTTTCTGAAATATCTGCCCACTCAGCCTTAATATTGTGTTCCAATCAATATTCTAGTCTGAAAATCCCTCCAATTATGCTTGACTCGATTGATTTGTAGTCCTCTGGTGGAATCCAAGATTGAAATATGGGAGCATAAAATCCTTATTCCGCCAAGTGACGAAGACTACGACTGCAGCAGTGATTTTGAGGCGATTCCGGTGATGCGATATATTTCATTCGGAAGTGAGGGCGATTGATCCCCGCGTCAACTCAAGATGTCCGCGTTTCGAAAGCATTCTTCGAGAACTCATTCGACTCTCGTCAGGAGTTCCGAGCTTTGACGGCAATCGCCTTTGCATCAGGTCCGATGGAGTTGCGATCTGACATCGAGTCAGTAATGGAAGAAATATGGAGGAACCTAATCAGATCACAGAATCGTCAGCTTCGTAAACAGCTCAAGGAATAAGATTCCGACGGAGATTCTGTCTTGTTCGCGGCTTGCTGAAGTCGTTGGAATAATTCAACTCCTTTCAGGAAAATTGTGCCAGAAACGATTAGATCCTCGAACATTCCGAGTCGTCTCAATCTGAGGATGAATCAACGGCTAGTGATGAGGATCTTGAAAATGCACCTACTTATTTATCATGAGGGAACACGAGAGGCTGGAAAGTATCTCTGGTTAGAGGCTTCAAACTATGACTTTAAGCAGGGTAGACAACGAATCGTCCTGGAAGTATTTCGATGCTGAGCACCTGCAGCTGCGCCGTGGCCTCTCCATAACAGCTGGTGTTTCTACCTGTTGTATGCTACTCTAGGGAAAGAAGTTTTTCTGCTACTGACCGAAATAATCCAACACAGCTTTGGAACATTTCTGATTGCACTGCAGTGGAGTCCTGTGATTAATGAATCACGAATTCCGGCTAGTTTGCATCCTCTCGTGAATGATCGTATCCTTCGAAATGGATCTACCTGAAAATTCACCGGGATTTCAGCGGAAATTTTCAGAATAGCGATTTAGCGTAATCTATGATTTGAGTCTTGAGTATAATTCCCTCTTTCTCTTTGTTTACTTTGGCATTTCACTCCTCTCGAAGTTCGAGCTATGACACGAGTTAGTCATTTTATTGAAATATTGATTGAGATCTACTTCCCAATCGAATCTGGCTGCTGATCGAGAGCGTACCACAACATGAAATGCGTATTCTGCGCAGAAATCCATATTTCGAGTGATTTCACACGGAGATGCATATTTTGGCAATTAGAGCATGCCTGTCAAAATGCCAAAGTACTCACTGTTGATATTCGCCTACAGTGAGCCGCAGCGGTAACCGGCTGAATCATTTTGCTCAGATTCGCCCTTCAGTAGACTGAGCTGGCCCATATTTTCGTAATTTCAATGCTGGAAACCTCGATCGTTCCTTCAGGAGTCTCAGACCCTTTCCTTGCGCGCGGCAGAGAGATGGGAATTTTCATTCCCAAGATCGGGAAACGCATGAAAATCGCATACAATTAGTGTTTACTCTTGAATTGCGAGGAATCTTTTATGCATACCCTCACTTTTTAAATACATGTTTTTCTCGTTTTCCATGCATCTTTGGAGGCAGATTTCGGCTTTTTTGTGTGCATAAAGATCAAGACTCTGTTCATGATTATTGGTTAGTATCTTGTTTTTCTGCAATTTTTCGATCCAATACGTTCTCGAAAACGCAGTTTATACACCGTGTTGGCTGGTCTGGTGAGATGCCTGTCCATGGAAGGATACGTCCGACTCTGACTCCATCGTTCGATAGATTTTGACCCGTTTCCCGCGCGGCTGGAATTACGATCAGAACGATAGACTGGTATATCGGAGTCCAGTTCATCAATACTTGCACCATTGAAGGCCAGCGGATGAGATCACAATGGATATATAACACACGACGATCCGGGAATTTGGAATACCGATCATTAGAAACTGCTTTGGCTGGCGCATTGTGAAGAGGCTAAGGGAGGAAGGTCTCCCGAAAAACCTTATACCCTTTGTTAAAAAAATTAAAGCAAAATACGAACTACAGTGCTCGCTCGATTATATCAACCAATTGATGTCGAGGTTGATATAATTGAGAGAGCATCACAGATAGTCACAAAGTGGGTCATGTGGAATCGCACTGGGCCGAAGAGTTTGCCACATTGAGGAATCACATTGGGTTACACAGTGGGTCGCACAGTGGGTTGGGTGGGCGTCATATTGGGTCACAAGAGTTAAAATAATCCGGGGCGAAATACACGGGGGTTGATATAGTCGAGGTAGCACTGTCCCGATTCTTCCCTCCCGATTCTTTCCGAGCATCAATTCTCGAGAACGTTTTGTCTTGGATCATAGGAGTGACACTTTCCGCAAAAATTTTAGAGTGAACTGGTCATCTCAAAAGGATTCATACCCGAGGAGCACCGTGCCGTGACCGAAGACAAGTACATTTTGGGGGTATTCCGAGTGCGGTGTCGG
The DNA here is from genome assembly GCA_021527715.1 of Neoseiulus cucumeris. Taxonomy (NCBI): domain Eukaryota; kingdom Metazoa; phylum Arthropoda; class Arachnida; order Mesostigmata; family Phytoseiidae; genus Neoseiulus; species Neoseiulus cucumeris. Next base: position 45,734 of record JAJSRV010000005.1, on the reverse strand, counting down.
AAGAACTGTTGTCCTGAAAAGGTACCTCGAACCAGGTCAGTCTTGAATTGACTGATCTACGACCATTGGTTGAATGAGTGAACCCTTAGCCTCTGCAGGGAGCTGTCTTGAGGAAATTTTCGACGGAATTTCCAGGTAGTCTACATTTCAACACCGCTCTTCATGGATTCTGATGCCTTCGTTGCCGATTATGCGAATAATTCACTCGGTAATGACTTGAATTGCGATATATATGCGTATGACATGGAATAAAATGCTCGATGTGTACTTGAGAGCATTGATGATCGTTTTCAGCATTCTTGCTCGCTGACAATGGTTTCGACGTTTGGATCGGAAACATCCGCGGTACGAAATACAGCCGAGCCAAACTCGGATCATCGAGATCATCAACGACAGACCCTTCGTTCTACGACTTCACGTTCATAGACGCTGGCTTGAAAGACATCCCCACAGGTGACGAAACCTATCGGAACCGGTATGATCAGACACCCGACTCCCGAAACAGGAGGTTTCCCCATCGCGCTGTTCAACTTTCAAATTTCTCTTTGAAGGCATTGATTACGTCCTTTCGAGCACCGGGAGGTCTCGCTTCTTCTACATCGGACACTCTCAAGCGACAGCGGGACTGTTCGCTCTGCTTTCGGTGCGTCCAGAGTACAACAACAAGATCGTAGCCATGGCTGCGATGTGTCCATTCAGGTCAGTACTCTCCGTTTTCCCCTTGAACCAGAATTCTGGACATGTCCTTGGGGAGATGTGAGAGCCGCGATGCCACTATAGATTTTTTGCAGACGAATCGCTTGCGAAGTCGGTCAACATGAACAGTTTGGATTTTTGGCAAACGCCGCTCACTTGTACCGAGCCCTTAATGTGAGCCTCTGGAAAATATCATCTGTTTCACTTCATTCGTGTCAGAGGTGCCTTTGAAGCTTTCATTCAACATACACGATAATTGCAGGTGCTACGTCCCATGATCGGAGAATTTCCTCCGCCGAATACTGTATCTACCGACCTGATTTGCAAGATTTCTCGCTCGCTCTGCTCGTTTGCAATGCATTTGAGTGTTGGAGCCGCCCCGAATTTCAATCACGTAAGACCTTTCCTTTTCGATTCATGCTCTGGGAGACTCCGTGAAGTTTGTTCTCAAAAGCTGTATTTCGTTGATTTACAGAGTCGGATGGAAGTTTACATGAGAATCATTCCCGCTTCAACATCATTGAAGAATTTGATTCTGTTCGGGCAGGTATGCTTTCGAATCTTCCTCGCATTTCGCTTAAAACTCGTATTCTATTCCGGCGCGTTCTCGTTCAGAGTCGAAAACACTGAACCGCAACTCATCGGCGAGGCAGTCTTGAGACCTGATAATTTTGCAGATGTCGAGCAGAAGCTGCAGCAGCATACAGGATGTCTATGACCTTGACTACGACGATCTGAGACAGGGCTGGTCGACTCTGACAACCATGTTCAACATGAGAGAAACAAACCTGCGGGTCTACAAACAAAGTCGACCACGAAGCTTCCATGCGAAAGATATAAAAATACCTGTGAGGCTTTACTTCGGGGAAGACGATGGCTATGCAACAGCCTCGGTGAGATTATCGGAGACTTGGTTCTCTGTTCCTGAATATTTTCGGTGGCTTCGGTAACTCGAGTCGCTGTCAAGTCAAGTTTTAGCGTTTTAGCCGAGCAAATGAAAGTAATTTTTGTTTCCAGGAGGCGGAGTTACTCTCGAAGGAACTCCCTGACTATCGTGGCTCCTTCAATTTAGGCGATACCTACGGGCATTGGGATCTTATAATGCCAACTTACAACGCCACTCATGTCGACGACGCCATACATTTCATGGAAAACTTTGTTGTCGACTCGTGCAACCTCTGAGCAGAAAGAAAGTAGTCTCAAGGCATCCTTACATTCAGACCAAAATCCGAATAATGTCAATCACATTGATCGGATGCTCAATAGGTGGATAGAGCACTGTGATAGGCAATCATAAACTACGGTCTCAATTGAATTTCAAGTCTGCGAAACTTCGGCAAGCGCCATGCATTCACTGGCGTATGAGGCACCACCCGTTAACCCAGAAATCGGGACACTTTTTGAATGGAACATGATAAAAACATCCGATACAAATAAAGAAGCTAAAGCCCGAATCCCTTTTCGTCGGGCTCGGGCAGATCGGAAATCGATTTCATACTTCCATACCGAAGAAGCTGCGACAAGTGAATTTATGCACATATACATGGCAATCGCCATCGTAATTTCATGACATCTCAGTTCACGAGGCGAGGCGTCCGCGGTGAAATCTTCGCAACCGTGGAAATTCGTGTTTCAATGGCGGCGTATCCGGGTATAATTGTCACCCGTGCAGCTCGGGATCCGCTAAACGAATCACGAATTTGCAATGTTCGGGATCCCGACTCGACCGGATTGAACGCTCTGGGTCAACCAAGAAAGATGCGCGCAGGTTGACGTCGTCGGTAGCGACCGACCTATTCCATGGGACTGTCGAGTATCGTGAGACGTCGCACAGATCGACGCGAGTTGACGCGTTGAAATTCTGTTGCGTCATCAGTGTTCTACACATCTGGCAGACTTTTTTGCGAGTGCTTCCAGTGCCTTACTTTCATCCGTTTTACAGTTGCATCGAACGAGAAAAAAAGGAAGTAACTACTCTTCGTTCAGCCGCGGTGAAATAGAGCGCATGTCGAAGGAACTAATTCATTGCCTCGTTGTTGGACCGGTTCCCACTTTTCGTGATTGTTACAAGATTCCAACTCCTCATTCGATCTCATCACCCTCCAGACAGACTACCGATGAGCGATGAGATCCAATCGGATATGTTTGTCCTTTGTCACTGAGGCGGGCAGCTCTTGGCACCCTAAACCGGTTTTTGAATTTGCCGCGCTGTAGAACCTTGTCGTATGTTCTCCACCGACTCCTCTCCGGCCACCATCATCAGGCCGTGGAGAGGGGCGCGTATGTTCGCTTGTTTTGGCAACAAAGGGACACGCTGCAGCCGCCAACTTTAGAGCTCGCTGAGCGAAAGAGTCGCGGTTGTTGCTAGCAGGCCGGCAAGCAAACAAGCGTGTGAGCCACCGAGCCACCGTCATCGCTAGAACCCGGTTTCCCGCAGTCAATGCGAAGATGGGAACCGCTAACGGGCATGCGACCTCGCCGTTGGAGTTCAAGCGACATTTCTGGTGGACTCGAATGAATTCTGACAAGCAAGAAGCGGTGCTAAAACTGGTCATTCTATCTATAGCGTGCATCTTGTCGTTCTCCTGCAGATTGTTCAGTGTGCTCCGTTTCGAAAGTGTGATCCACGAATTCGATCCGTACTTCAACTATCGCACAACACAATTTCTCTCGGATAACGGATTCTATGCGTTCCACAACTGGTTCGATGATCGTGCTTGGTACCCATTAGGTCGGATCATCGGTGGAACCATCTATCCCGGGTTGATGGTGACATCGGCAGTGATCTATCACGTCGCCAACGCTCTCAACATTACCATAGACGTGCGAAATGTATGCGTGTTCCTCGCACCGGCGTTTTCATCGCTGACAACAATTGTGACGTATCTCCTCACTCGTGAACTGGCCAACACGAGCAGTGGACTCGTCGCCGCGGCAATGATATCCATCGTGCCGGGATACATTTCCCGTTCTGTCGCCGGTTCCTACGACAATGAAGGAATCGCAATTTTCTGCATGTTGCTCACTTATTACTTGTGGGTGAAAGCTGTCAAGACGGGGTCGGTGCTGACAGCTGCCACGTGCGCCATCGCGTATTTCTACATGGTTTCGTCTTGGGGAGGCTACGTTTTCCTAATAAATCTGATCCCTCTTCACGTGCTCACTCTCATGGCCACTGGAAGATTCAGCCATCGTATCTACACAGCGTACTCGATCGTTTACTGCCTGGGCACGCTCCTCTCGATGCAGATCCCATTCGTTGGATTCCAGCCCGTCCAATCCTCAGAGCATATGGCTGCCCTCGGTGTTTTTGGGCTCTGCCAGCTGTATGCATTCCACGAGTACCTCCACTCCAAACTGAGCAAGGAACACTTCGAGATCTTGTTTCGAGCTGTGGTTCTTCTCGCGGCTGCCACCGTGGGAACGGGAGTGATCGTCGCAACCGCTTTCGGTAAAATCGCTCCTTGGACAGGTCGTTTCTATTCGCTGCTGGATCCTTCCTACGCGAAGAACAACATCCCCATCATCGCTTCGGTGTCAGAACATCAACCGACGGCATGGTCCTCCTTTTACTTTGACCTGCAATTGCTCTGCTTCCTGTTCCCGGTCGGAATGTACTTCTGTTTCAAAAAGCTGACCGACGCCAACATCTTCATAATCCTGTACGGCATCACCTCTATTTATTTCGCTGGAGTTATGGTCCGCCTGATGCTCGTCCTCGCCCCGGTCATGTGCATCCTCGGAGGCATCGGGATGTCGAACATGCTCGTCAACTACACCAAAATGATGTGCAGTAAAGGGGAGAAGAAACCAAAGAAACGTGAGTGCTCTAGAAGATTCCCTGTTTTCCGCGACATCTTCGGCATTGTTTGACGTTTCAATTGAACAATATTCCTCCCGATCGATTCTTCTGAGTGAACAAAGTAATCATAGAGTTTGCGCTCCCTTTCCAGATGAAACGAGTAGCGGACTGCCCAAAGAGAAAGTCGGCCAAGCTTTCATAGTGATCATGATCATATTCATGGTTGTCTATGCTCTTCACTGCACCTGGGTGACCTCGGAAGCATACTCTAGTCCTTCAATTGTTCTTTCCGCACGGGCGCACGACGGTTCACGGATCATATTTGACGACTTTCGGGAAGCTTATTACTGGCTTCGACAAAACACCCCCGACGACTCGAAAATCATGTCCTGGTGGGACTATGGTTATCAGATAACTGCGATGGCGAATCGAACAATCCTTGTAGATAATAACACTTGGAATAACACTCACATATCTAGAGTTGGTCAAGCAATGGCATCTGACGAGCACACGGCGTACGAGATCATGCGGGAAATGGACGTTGATTACGTGCTCGTGATTTTCGGTGGTCTGTCCGGTTACAGTTCCGATGACATAAACAAATTCCTTTGGATGGTTCGCATTGGAGGCTCAACGGAAAAAGGGAAACACATCAAAGAACACGATTACTACACGCCGTCTGGCGAATTCCGCGTCGACAAGGAAGGTTCGCCGACTCTTCTAAACTGCCTCATGTATAAGCTGTGCTATTATCGTTTCGGGTACGTCTACACAGAGGGCGACAAGCCGGCCGGTTATGATCGGGTTCGGAACGCCGAAATCGGCAACAAGAACTTCAAGCTCGAGGTTCTTGAGGAGGCCTACACAACAGAGCACTGGCTCGTTCGGATCTACAAGGTTAAAGATCCACCCAATCGTGGTGTGCGATAATCACATCGCTGTCCATAGTTCTGAACAAATGTAAAAAAAAGAATACAACGACAGATAGAAGAGCCAGAATTGTAAAACCGTGAGACCGATTGTCCGCGGAGATCTCGATAACATTTATTTATTCCTAGGTAAATCTACTAACTATGCTACGAACCCAAGATCATGTTGAATAAACTCCCAAAGATGAGGAGGAAAAGCATTCTTGCTTCACATGATTCTAAGTCCACTCATTTCACCGAAATTGGAGCGATGAAAACGAGATGTGTTTGAAAGCTGCCATGAATGCCAACTCGCGCATCGAATTTATTTCAAACAAGCTGAAATCTTCTCTTTAACAGAGTGAGCTTTCGGTAATAAATAGCTTCCAAAGTGTTTTCCGGACTCATCATCTTTCATGTCGGAAATAACTCGCGCTCATGTTCGAGGCAACTATCCGTTCAGCATGTTCAAATGCTCCAGTGCGAGCGAAAGTGTGTCATCATTCTCTTTCCACATGTGTCAGATTTCGTTTCTGCCATGGATTCACTGTCGTGCGTAGCCGGTCAACGTTCCAAGTAGTGGTGTGTTCCGCCAACGATTTCTCGTGAAATCCCGACGATCGAATCTCTTTTTCAAATATTCAATGTCCAGGGTTCTGGTTCGCGCAGAGGTGAGAGTTTCACCGTGAGCCTACGGCCAAACGAAAGTCTGCTTTTCGCTGCAGTGAGTAAGACACTTTTCCGTCACCGAAAACAGCCCCGGAGTTCTTCTTTTCGAGTAGGTACTCTGAAGGCTTCCCGAATGCTCCGAGCCTCTTCTGAGCGGAAGGCGGTTAAATCTTGATTAGAGTCGAATCGTGAGTCATTATTTCCATTAGAGTGTTCCTTAGCCATATCGTGCTGCTCGACGGCGGAATCCGAGAACACTATAACACTCTTTTCGTGAGTGATTTCAAAGACTAACGGCAACTTTCTGTCGTTTCCGTGACCGAATCCAGAGATACGAGATCTCGTAAGAACGGCTTCGATGAAAATAGTGGAAACTACAAGAAAGGTTGATACATGTGTTGGAGAAGCCTTGGTCGGCTCTCTAGAATCTGAAAAGAGCATTGACTGCCGAGGGCCATTGATCCTTAATTGTCGGTTCCGTTTGGAACGATCTGTCAACTGAACTCCGCCGGTGTCATCGTCTGCGAAACGGAATGTCGATTGAAGAAAGCTGTACTGGAGCCGTCATTGAGTGGAGAGAGTCGCTACCCTTCACCCCGGCTAGGAGCTACATCAGCTGAGACTTCGGCTGTTCTGAAAACGTGGTTTCTCTCAATCTGAGTGTTTGACAGCGAGCGAGTGAGTGAGTGAGTCTGAGCGGATCTGGTTCGGTGAGTTTACTCAATGGCTTTATCATGTTCGTCGACTCGACACCTTCGCGGAGATTTGTTTACCTGCCCGTTGATAGTCATCTTCGGAGCAATGGAAACGGGATGCCGCACACCTGTCATAAGTGGTCGACGACAAATAACCGGTGTAAAGTTGTTCTGAGATACTTCCCCGCGTTTCTGATGTTTTCTCTTCGATATCATGTGATGCTGTGGTTCGGAAACATCGACAATTATCTGAGACGAGAGAAAGTCAGAGAATTTGGCGGGCAGCCGTTTCAACTATCGCGCTCGGGATGTCAACAAAAGAGTCACTTAATATTGTCCCCGTAAATGATTAATCCTTCCCGCTCATTCAATGTTTGAACTTTTTCCAGGCTCTCAGGCGGCTCTAGTGAGCGATTGTGTTCGGTTCCTCGCAGTCGGCGTCAAAAGGCTAACGTCCTGTGGTGAAAGGGTTGGCACAAAGCGCAAATGACGATCAAAGTGGGAATTCAGGATAACTTATCAACCTCAGGATCGTCTACGCTCTCAACCTAGCCGCTCCAACAATTGGTCGATTGCCCGTGCTGCGGAGTTGAAGGAGTTAGCGTGCGGAAAGTGCGACAATGCGAGGTTTCGTTGGCATCGAAGGTGGAGCTTCCGTTTCGAAATCTGTTCTGGTCAAAGACGATGGCACGATCCTGGCCGAAGCTGTGGGACCGTCTCTGAACTACCTCCTCGACGGAATAGATGTGGTGTTCGAGCGGATTAAAGATCATTTGCGAGAACTTCGACAAAAATCTGCGACTGATGAGACGACATTCGAAATCATCTCAATAGGCTTGTGCCTAAGCGGATGCGAAGACGAGACGGCCAATAAGAGACTCGCAGAGGAATTCCTCAAGAAGAACCCGGCCATTTGTGGTGAGTTTCGATCTAGTTCAGCAAAGTAATCTTTCCGACATTCATTCCGATTGAGAGGTAAAAACTCATATACATGGTTGTGTAGACCCATGGACGTTGTTTTGTGGTGAGATCTGATCAAATCCGCGACCGAGTTTCTGATTTGCGCCGAGGCACTAATTGATATGTATCCAAAGCGCTGGCTCACAGTCATGCTGCTTAAGTTTACGATCGAACCTGGCCGTTTCGATAAAGCCAGCTACGGTTTTCGCCTCCGAATATCAGTGCAATTCATGTAAAAAAGTAGAAGAATCCGGCGGAGTATGAGAATTTAGCTCCATTTGGACACATATTGAGGGATCGCTGAGCTCTTTTTGTTTTGATTCACTGCAAGGTATCGGCGCAATTTCCGTTCACTCCTCAGGCGGTCCCCTAGATCTTGTCGGAAGATACTCTTAGAATCGGAACCGTGTAGGTACTTCTTCCCTCTAATTTCCCCAAGGCCTGGACCTGACAAACAGAGAGCACGTCCCTGATCTGGATTATTTCTCTTCACAGGCAACGTCACGGTAGCCAGCGACGTTGTTGGCTCCATTCGAACAGTGACACCCGACGGAGGACTCGTTCTTATATCAGGAACGGGATCCAACTGCTTCCTCCTCAACCCGGACGGTACAAGTGCTCGCTGTGGCGGTTGGGGACACCTCATGGGCGACGAAGGATCCGGATACATTGTCTCCCAAAGAGCCATCAAAATACTCGTTGACGACGACGACAATTTGCAGAAGAGCGCATTCGACCTCACGTTACTTCGTGAGATTGTGTACAAGCACTTCGATGTTAGGAACACATTGGAACTGTTGCCACATTTGTATTCGAATTTCAAAAAGTCGTTCATTGCTCAACTGGCGAAGAAAATCTCTGAAGGAGCAAGGTGTGGTGATGCTCTCTGTAAATCGTTGTTCAAAGATTTGGGAATCGACTTAGCCAAACACGTCAGAGCGGTGAACGGGTCAATCTCGAAGAGCTTTTACAAAAGTGAGGGTGGCCTACCCATTGTTTGTGTGGGATCTCTGTTCTTTTCGTGGGAACTCATGAAAGACGGATTCATCGAAGTCTTGAAAGGAGTCGTGCCCGAGTACACTTGCGTACAACCAACAGTGAGTGCCGCGATCGGCGCCGCCTACCACGCTTCTGCTGTTGCAAACGCAAAGATTCCTGTGAAATTCTCGCAGAACTCTACAGTTCTCTACCATTATTCTGAAATCGGCTCCAATGGAGAAGTCTGAGCTACAGAAGAGATTCTTACACTTGACGTTCCGATCAATAAATGAGTCTTCTCCGATTCGGTGCATTCAACACGTCCACTACTACCTATGGCCACGTTTGCTGGATCTAATTCAAGCCGCACTGCATTCAAATCAAAGCGAAAATGTGTTCTCAACGCAGACATGTAATACTCATTCCATATTAAAAAATTTAATAGAAATCGTTTTTTTATTGAAATGTCGCCTAAAACCGTCTCTTCGCAGTTGATCATTGAATTCGTTAGATGTTGCCCATCTTAAAGTAGTAAGCATTTATTAGATTCCTCTCGGCAGGTATCACAGCACGGTCCGTCTCGGCTCCGCCCGATGTGGAAGCGTTGTCTTGAGTCTGGAACGATTAGAGAGCAAACAGTGATCCCAACCGGCAACACTGAGGAAATCAAGCAACGAAACCAGTTCGGTTCGTGCACAGCAGATGCAAATTGACAACTTCTCTTACTCTTGCATGTAAGCATGACGCGGAGCGGGCGCTTTCTTCGGGCTGCGACTCATGGTGATCAGAGCTCGATGGGGATACAGTTCCCTTATGGGGTCGCCGTGATTTGGGAATCTTCTGAAATTACCTCCTTGTTGAACAGGAACATTCAAAGCTAACTTCATTTGATGTTCCTTCTCCATTGTTTGGTTACTTACCGCGACGGCTTCCAGAAAGTCGAGTAAGGAGACTCTGGAGTAGCGCTTGTATAGGTATTGAAAGGATTGATCGTGGACGAAACCTTCTCGAAGTTCTGGAAGAAATACAGAGCCGAGAATCCCGCGAGCAAAGAGACGAAAACCGACGTCGCCGAAAGAAGGAGTAGGGAAATCCAAGCTGGAAATACGTTTACGTGAATGGATTAGAATTCCTGGAGAAGGAGAAGCCTCACTTTCCCTCGGACCGTATCGGCACTCACCAATGTCGGCCTTCTCGTACGGATCAAATGCGAGTTCTTTCATGAAATTACTCTCTCCTCCAGAATATAATTTTATCGTTGAAACCGTGAGAAGGAAGATAAAGTTGATGAAACCCGAGTTCAGAAGCAGGTCTACACGAGCTCGGATCAAAGTAACGGCGTCTCTCACACAACAGTACGTCATGAAGAAGCTGAGGAAGATGAGGGCGTACTGGAAAAGAAAAACCGGCTCGGTGATTCCTTGCTTTCGTGTATTCTGCTGAAGTTTCTCGGACTCTAATGTTTTGTGACGAATAATTGATCTCACCATAGTTCCCAGACTGAGTGACATGTAGAATCGAAGCTGGTCTTTCGGCGCAGTTTCAAAAATATGCTTCGCTTCTTGAAAGGCGCCGAATGCAGTGAGAAATTGTATAAGCATCGTTGAATCAATGAAACACAAGCTGTACCTTGCACAGCCTAGCATCTGAGAACGAAACAATTTGGGTGAATACTCCTCAACTGTCAACTCGGACGAAGCGAATCACGAAACAATCTTGGTTGACGCGACGAACGAATCCAACGCGAATGCCTCAATACCTTGCGCTCGTCCCGAGGGAAATTCCCACAACTACATACTGATGTCACGGGAAAATCCACCATCGTGGGTTTTGTTCAGTTTCTAAGAGTCCGATTTGAGAAACTCGACGCACAATCACTGAATATTTGTTTTTGAACACGCTCGCTGCTGCCCAGAGACGTGCACAAATTTCCTACTCAAACGTCGCCCGTTCACAAATGCAGACCGCCGACATAACTGACCGTTCCTTCGGGAGAAAAACTATAACCACGGCCGAATCTCGTCCACTGGAATAAACGACAATCGGGTTCGGATCGGCCTCGCGATTCGGAAACTTTGGATTTCGATTTCGAAAGAGTCTTCTCCGCCTTGATGACAGTTTATCAAATCAATCAGGAGGAGCAAGGTGCTGAGACGCGTTTCGGTTCTTCCTGAGCCTGGGTTCAATTCATGCAATTTCAATATTCACCCACTGGATCGTAGTTGAACCTACTGTGGGCATATACTCGGCGTGATCGAGGAAATAGACCGTTTTTGAGAAAATCATCCATGGACCCGATGCTTTCAGGTCGACATGTATCATTTATTGCTTAATGTAACCGTTCAACATAACAAACGGATGAATCGTCGTCGTGAATCCCAAGCTTATCTGGAGGTTTTCCTGTCTCAATTGAGAGATCCAATTGTCTCATTGGCGAAAACAAAAAACGAAAGGCGCGTACTTCAAATGAGAAAAAATGGCGGAGAGAGTGCGCCAGCGCACGCTCTCCGAGAGATGACATACAAGATATGGGTCAATCAATTAATCTTATGGGGAAGTTCGTCAATGGTGGAGAGGGCAGGTCGACTTCATATTGTATGACGTCATTTTCGATTTCTCGCGAAGTTTCTGCTTGCGTCCGCAATGCTGCAAAGAATACGAACGTTCGAAATCAGAGAGAAGAAGCAGATCACGGTTCGCATGGATATTCGATCTTTGACCAATTTTCAGAGTGAAATACTAAGTTCCTCACTCCTTGTTGAGATTTCGATATGTTTCAATCCTCTGTCTACTTTTCTCTGCCCACGCCATCGGCGAAGATGGTGGAGGTGGTGGTGGAGTCGGCGGTCGCATCGGGAGAGGAAATGGATCCATGGGTCGGCATCGAGAGAATCTGAGATCAGAAGGATCGTTGATGAGAGAGCTGTGCTTCCAAACCTCAACATCGAGAAAGCAGTCTGTCAATTCATCGACCACTAGTACACCTACGATCTTCTTCGGTTTTGTTCGAAACAGTCGTCGTCGTCGCCGCTTTCAACGTCTGGTGTTTGGTGTTTCGCATTGAACCGCAGAGGTTGGAAACCCCGCGATGCCACAGAGTTCTGGGAAGCTCTGCGATGATTCTTCCTGGGCTCCGGCCTATGATGACCTGGATGAGCAGGAGCGTCGTGCAGTGCGATTTGACACTGGTCTCTCACCACGCTGTTCCTCCGACGCGGGTCCGGTATGTAAATTTCGGGGGTCGCGTCACCATCTTTTTTGCGCCGTTCTGCGTCGGCCTGCTTGCCCGTCGGCAGATTGTGCGACACATCGATGAGGAAGTAAGTCGCGAAGCCGATACTCAAGAGAAGAGTGATGTACACGGTTATGTAGAAAAACAAAGCGAGAGCTGGATCGTGATGGAGAACGAGTCTCGTTAGCTTTTCATCTCAAACTTTATCTGTGGCAGCGGATTACCCCGTCTGGCTCATTTGTTATTTGCAACGTACCATTTAAAGGCGTGCCTTTTCTTTTGAAAGTCAGCACAGTGGTCAGATCCTTGTCCTGGTTTCCAATCAGCAGCATGCAGAGCGCAGCAAAGTTTGCGACGAAACCAGATCCTATCGTGCAAATCGCTTTGGTTTGCTTGACAATGGAAGAGAGGTGTTGGCAGGTTAATAAAGGGCGATTCGTCCCTCGCTGGTTCTTGTGTCGCAACTCTGAGTCAGAATTCGGTGAGAAGCAGGACCTCGGAGCCAAAATAGAGAATGCTGCACGGGAGTATGCAGAGGGCGTGCTAGGCCTACTTAGAAAAATTCACTGAAGGAGCTCTCTCCGCCGACATCACACATTCTGTTGACAAATGCGGTTCCATTGTTCTGATTTCGCAAAGTCTGCTCCATGATCACGGATTCTTGCATTCAAAGTCACAAACTCGAATACCGGCGGGACAATCAGAGTGATTGTCTACAGCAGTCGTACGGGTATCATTCTTCGATTCCGGAAATTTTTGGAATTCCAATATTATCAAGTGCAATTATTGTTTCTGAATTACCTTCTCACTGACTCCAGCCGGATAGAGATCAACTCCGTAGTGACCGACGAGAAGGATGCTGAGGAAGAAATTCTGTCGAGAGGCGAAGAGGGAAAAAATTCGTTTTAATTTTTTGAACGACCGAGTTCTGCTTTATTGCCCAGTGGGTCGATATGGGAAGATGGAATGTGTGATACCTCAGTTGAAACATTGCTCCATCCGAGATTGCACGGGAAAAAAGGGTGTCCACATACCAGTGCGCCGACGATGCCAGTGATCCATCTGTCGTAGGTGGTGTTTATCGGGAGTACAGCTACAGTCAAGAGTCCTTGGACGATTCCGATCAGCAATTGTTGCATGAAAATGTAGCGTCGCAACTTCGTACCGTTCTCGAACTGCATCGTGCTCAGAAACGAGCGTCACCAACAGAAGATTCGCGATGGAAACGCTCGAATGAATAGACTCAGTCGAAAGCAGTCTCTCACCGAGTTTTGAGGTTCGACCCAAGTCCAAGTGCTGTCGCAAATGTGCGAAGCCGATGTGAATGTGACGACCACATTTTCACGCTTTCTCCGTAGGCCATGTGGCAGTGTTCAATCGAACGCTCATGTTTCTCAACGACAGAAACATCCCTTAGGCTATTGAATTTCTGCTGACCTTCTTCCTTCTATCTCTTGTTGCGCTTCGTAAACTTCCAACGACGCCGTTCAACCTCTCGAAATCGACTCCTCTTCTTGAGAGAAGTAACAATATTTCGCGTGTTTCGGAAAAGCGCCCCGCAAAGCATCGGAGGCTTCATGAGCTCTACTTCTTGAGACGTTTCCTGCCAGTTGATTTCGTATCCTTCATCAATCCTTTAGGTATCATTACACGCGATATTCTATAATGGAGACAATTGGAATAAATCTCTTGAACTCAACGCGTTCTCAAGTCCAGCACGACTTTCTTATTCTGTCTACTAGGAACGGAGTTTTCGAAAATCTTCTCAGCAATGTATTCGGCCACTATTCGCATGTTTTAATCATAAGTGAACGAAAATTGAATTAAGGAGATCGGAGCACTGGCCGCAGGAAATTGTGAATCAAAGAAATAACATGGAATCGGAGACTTCGAGATGACCTGCTGCTCGATGGCGGTGATAAGTCCGCAATCTTTTAGTTATACGGGAGTCAAAAACCCCGGAAAATTCGTAAATTTCGTCGGAGAGTTCCTCGGTATTGGTATCACTACGAAACCGCGCGTTCGGAATACGAATCACGTGATCCTGCAAAGTATTCAGCAACGCCGGCGATGTCCGTACATTGGACTCTTTGCTAAGCAATTGACGCATGCGCTCATTGCTCACTCACTCACGCACGCACGGTTTCACTCGCTCGGCAACGGAGCCGAGCTGCTGGACCTGGAGACTTATGGAGGGAGAGAAAGCGCAAACCAGGTAACTGAGTCCATGTGTAAACGAGGAGGAGGGCAACGGACACGGATTCGCCCTCCACAGGAAGAGAGTGTCCACGCGATCAACATCGTGACCTACGGGTGCGACTGAGAAGCTGTCAAATCAATCCAGGCAAGTTCAATCGTGAAGTGTAAGACCCGAACTCTTCACAGATCGCATCGAGAGACGGTACCGCTGACCTGCTCGAAAATCTTCCTGACTCGGACTCCGTTCGATCTTCGTTGGTGAGTCATAGAAAGAGGGTTCAAGGCCACCTACCTAACGACCGAGTTTTTGATTGAAGTTTAGTTGCCGGCAAATGTCCTCTAAATGTGGGAAATCCGATGAATCGAAGACACATCACCATTTCCTCACGATGTCACATGAAGCACCGGAACGTTAGAGCGCTCGCCGGCTCGCCGGTGACGGCAACTCAGATCGAGACGGGATTTCTATTTGGCAAAAGATGAACTACCCAATGTTGTCGTACCAGTGGCGTCAGCCAGTCTCCCGGCTCCTATCGTATCAAGAGCTCCAACGATCGCCCTTGATTAGCGCGAGTTGTGTCACGCTCTTCCTCCCGATTCACCAGATATTTACTCTTCTGGGAAGAGCAGAGGCAGAACTTCAACGGTTCATTGAGGTTTCGATCGTTTCCTCAAATTATTTCTCTTGATTTTCATCCAATTTCAATTCTTTCGTGTTAGCGGTTCGCGTCTTCCAACCGGCAAGTTCCGCGGAAAAAACAAGAGGTTGAATGCACGCACGCTCGCCGACCTTTCGGTGCTTCCAATGTCTGGACTTCCTTTTCGAAATGGCGGCGGCGTATCGACGTCGAATCAGACCGTGTTTTTTTCCTCTCTGAATCTAATGGCGATCGCCGAGGCAACCTCCAGAATGATTTGAGCCCCATGCTCGGGGACAGAACAACCTTTGCGGCAATGAAAAGAGCGTGCAACCATCTCGGAGTCTTTTCCAGCTGCTGACAAACCCTCTCACAGCTACGATGATCGGAAGGACAAAGCCGATGTCAGAATGTTGGAACCGAGTTTTTCTCTCCGCCACAGAAGAAGGATCTCATGCCGTTTTTTTTTGTGTTGCGAGTCGCTCCCATGTCGTCAAGACCGCCTCATGTCAACAAAGTAAAAAAGAGCCGCACGCTAAGCTGAATCGTACGTCGAGGGCGACCACATCAGACGTCTTCCAGGAGATTCAGTCGAGGATTATTATATAACAAAGGCGCCCATTTCATGAACCACATGAGTTTCTAGAAAACACAAGAATCTTGGAATCGCATAAAAAGTTTCGAGGAAAACCGCGCTTATCGGGAAAAACTTCGTACAAAAACCGAGCTCTCTACGTGGGTTGTGTTTCCGGCGCGAAAAACGAAACCAAATTGTTGGACAATGTTGACTGAAGATTTCCACAGAAAAAAATCTTCTTCTCGGCTTTGCTGAACATCAATCGAATCTCACAACCACCGAGTCAACGAACAGAGCAGACGCGAACTTCCCGGCACGGAGCATTCGATTCCTCTGCGCGCAACCTTGACCATGGTTTTCCTGGAAATGACAATAAAATCATCGAAACATTTCTCTCTTGTCAAAACGATTCGAATCTGACGAAGCTACGATTTGGGAAATCTTCTTTTCGGAACAATGTGACGGTAAAGCGATTGGCTTTGGATTCAATCGAATTCGGGACTTTGAAACAAGATCTGGTGCGAAGTGAAAGCTGCGATGCGGAAACACGATACGGTACAGAAGCGAATCGTGAACGTCTTCTTGGGCAGCTTCAAATGAGTGTCCCCTCCAGAAATTCTTGCTCTCTCACTTAGATCGCAATTTTGTGCGCATTTGAATAACTTGATCTACTTTGAGATCTCATTCGCTCACAGAAACGATCTCGCAGGGCACATTCGTTCGTTTCCGTATTCTGTTGACAACTGATTCGGTGGCTGGTTCCATCAATTCATCGATCAAAAACCAGAAATTCCAGAAAGAGATTTGAACGCAACGAGTGCCTTATCGCCGATGAGTCGCGGAAGCCGTCCTCTCGATCCGAGATCGATGTTGATTTGGAAAATGAACATTCTGGAAATGGGGGTGGGCAAGTGGTGTGAACTTGTGCACTGCGGATAATTACTCGTCTCGGTTTTCGGTCATTCAAATACCTCGGATTCCGTGGACGAAGTCCATCTGGAGCGGTGCCATGGTATGTTTGGACGGTTTCGGCGCGGGGATGGAATCTCGGAGAAGAATTTCAAAAAGCACTTTAATCCATGACGCAGTTCGTTCAGGTTCCGCGAGTTCTTTTGCTTGTTTGCTTCTATTTTGGACGAGTTTGCTGCTTATACGCCCAGCCATCGGGAGTTCCTCCCCTCGACCAGAGACGACGAACTCCGATGGAAAAAGTTCGGCGTCGATCAGGCAGTTCGTACAAGGAATTCCGATGACATTCCGTTCGGAAGACGCTCAATCAGGTGGGATTCGTTTTGACAGAAATGACTCTCGACCAGAACTCAATCAGTTGGATTTGATCGATGACTTGAAATTCATTCGCCCGGAAAGAAAAAGAACCGAGCTAATGGTCGACCATTTATAAGGAAATGATTGAATTCACTCGAGATAGTCATCTTCTGTGAAGGAACCGAATCCAGAGAATCGGCGACCGCCATGCCACGGGTAAACAGCGACAGCAGCGCCGTGCAATATAGTTCTCTTCTAGCGTTGTGGAACAAACGCGCGATCTACAGAATTTCAATGAGCCGATATGATGCGATGTGACCGCGGGCGGATCCAAGAGGAAAGGTGCTCCCGATTAACAGTCCCGCAGCACTTATGTCACTTTGTCAACGCAAATTCTGCTCAAAGTTCGGCGAGTGGCAGAAGACGCCGCTTCCGCTGCACTGCAGAACCTTGGATTCTGGGTCACGCATTACGTCAGCTCGGATACGGAAGACTGTCAATTTCTGGTTTCCATCGACCGAAATTCTTTCTGTGTTTGGACTTCGCGACGCGGCCGTTCGTTGGGCCGATGATCAATTAGCTTTATTGAGGTCTGAGCGACGACGCCATTCTGCCAGATCACAAGCTTTTGTAGTTGGATAGTCGTGCACAAGGGAGCCGCATTTCGACTCAGAAATCTCGATTCTCACTCGCCAGCTGGTACGACCGCTGGATGTGTTCCTGAGCGGTGAGAGGCGGCAAAATCGGAATGATCCGGGAGTCGTCGTCGTTGATGGGAACTTTTCTTCCCGCAACTTCGTTTTGAAACGCCTTCCACTGGTGGCTGCGCAACTCGCCAGTAACTAAATCGATGGAAGAGCCGTTCACGAAACTTGTAAAAACGACGTCAACTTGGAGATATCCAAATACATCGGTGGATTCTCGATAATAAGAAAGTCTTCTCGAAGATCGACGGTCGGATTTGGAGTACGAGCTCGTTAACCCTCACAAGTACCGACGACGTACCCGAAACTGCTGCGGGATCAAGGTCATACAAACGTTGTTTGAGTGTTAGACCTAATGAGTGTTATCTACCGAGCGTTTATCCATGCAACATTCACAGTTCGCCCTGCCGTCCGTTTACTCAGTTAAAAAGCCCGTTTCCGCAGTCAATTACGAGAGCGTGTGGTTTGTCTTAAATTCCTGCTCCTTGTCGTATCGAGTTCTCGCAATTGTTCTCTCCTGCTTTTGCTCGATCTTTTCTGCTCATGCGATGTCTGTCAAGCCGCCCGTACATTTTCCTACACGGATGACTCAGAAAGGGCCTTGAATGCGACGTCTTCTCAGCTCATCTCAAACAGCCTCGAAATTACTACCCGACCATGGGTTATCCACAACTCGTGCCATTCTCGCCTAGCACTACTCCGAGTTCCGTTTTCCTCGAGAACTCCCGAGCGCGGTTTCCTCGATTCGCACCTCTGTTCCGGATCGTCCATCGAATCCGGTTGATTCATGCTGATCCCAGACAAGATTATTCGACCGGCAGAAATTTTGAAATCGAGGTTTTCGTAACGCTCATCGCGTTTGTATTCAAACCTTTACAGAATCCATTCGAAATTTCGCTTGCGTTCGGTGAAGGCCATGCCATCCTCAGCGGAGTCTGTGTCTGAATTCATTCATTCTTCTCCGCCGCAAAATAAAACATAGCTCGAGCAAAGAACACCTGAATAGCGTGCGCGCGAGGGCGACTGTCAAGGCACAGTGAATAAGTCCCAAAGTGCGATGAGTTTGTCGGCTGACTCCTTCCGCCGGCAGCGCACCGATTGCTGCTAAAAGCATATAGGATGTTGCAAAGTTGAACCGCAGGCCGAGACGGTAGTAAACGCGATCCCAAATGACCATTCCGATACAGCAGCGGTCCTCTTTGGCTGCTCTTCATGTTCTCAGTTTCCATTTCGAACCTGCGAGTAATGCACCGATAGTAGCCTTGAACCCCGCAGCCGATTATCTGCGTCTGGAAAGCGTCATTCAAAGTGTTCGTTCGTTTTTTGCGCGTCGCTCGGCGCCGCCTCCAGTTGGAGCCCAATCGCTTGAGAACTTTTATCGAAGTGGAAAATTCAGAGTTCTTGTTGTTCCCTGGAAACAGTCCAAGAAAAGCGTGGAATAGTTCGGGGAAATCACCCCGAAGGTTTTCCTCTTCTGAGAATACCAGTCCAAGAAGAGGTTTGGGGCTCTCGAGTCGAGGTACTCCTCAGCTCGGTCGCCGTGTTCAATACTGAAGAAAACGGCACTTCTTCCCTTGCCGCATGCTTGAAGCGAGGATCTCTGATGTATTGAGGACTGTTAGGTCATCGTAAATCATCCGGATCTCTCGACAACCAATGACTCGGTCCAATCAACAAATGATGGCCCGTCACTGATACTGAGCAGCATCCACGCAAACACGTTGGACTACATAGACAACAGACCTGGAACAGAAGCAGACAGATGAACGAGCCAACAGAGTCCTTCTTCACGCACCAGAGCGTCTCGGTCGATGAGGCTTTGTCTTAGTATCAGGGTTCTCACTCAGTCAAAGTTGTCGGCCTTTTTAGCATAACTCTTCTAGTCCATTCGGTTCTCTCAGTGAGCAGCAACTTCTCAGTTCACTGGAGTTCTGGAATGAAATCAGTTCAAGTTGAGAGTCAATGCTCGATAGGCTGAATCTAGTCCTCGGAAATCTCCACTGAGTTTGTTCCCCACTCGGTTCCACAAGATGGAACTCTTGGTCAGAGGCTTCGAATGATGCTCAAGATGCTCTTACAAATCTGTATCGATTCGGTCAGTGCTCAAAGCGATCATCGAAGAACGGTTGAAGTTTCTGGACATTACGTCATTCTTTCCTCATTCGAATCGGTCGCCGTTTGTTGCTGGCACTTTGTTAAACCAAATACATGGATGTAGACGTTCCGCCAGTCGGTGAATAATGGATCGCGGTATCAACTCCGTGTACAGGGAATCAAACCACAGCAGAATTCGGTTTCTGAAATTTGCTTCTGTCACATTTTTCGACAAAAAACAAGCTGCTGAAGGAGCTCTTGTCTTAAAGAGATTTGTAGCCTCCGTTATCAGAGTTCGAATGGCATCCAGATACTGGGTAAAATGAAACAAACCGAACCCGCCCTTGAACTTTGCCCCATAGTGTACTTGTATGTGTGAACGGAGTACGTGATGTTCGACCTGTCTTGTGACCGCGTTTTCCCGCGGAGTCTCTTGCGACTGGTTCGGAAAAAGGTCTCCCGAACTTCATTCCTCGGGCAAGCTCGAAACCCATCGACTTTTCTGCTTCACCAACTGTTCGCAGACCGCGCGCCCATTGATTTCTTCATCAGAATCCGAAGACGTCCTTCCGAGCCTGTTTCAGAATCGTCCGCAATTCGAGACGGTGGATTACAGCATTTTTGTGACGAAGTTACGTTGATTAAAGCATGACGTCACATCAAATTCGAAATTTCTCTGTAAGAATTCGAATATTCCAGTCTGGCTGAATCCTCTCCTGATTTCTAGTGGAAAATTTCCATCGCGAGTATTGAGGACTTGAGGCGCGTTAGTCGGCAGTCAAATTATTATCGACAACGGAATTCGTTTCTATGGACACCAGTATGACGTCAGCAACTTATGCTCTGTTGACAAAAAAAATGAAATACCCCGACGATCTTTCGGAAATTAAGATTGTTAAGCAATCGCGATCTGTTGTTGAATTTCACTTGAGCGCTCCGAAGAGGGAGAATGGTTGGCCCGTGTTGTTGTAACACCCGCGCTTCTCCATTATTCACGCGGAAAAATTGCTCCTAAGTTGATATTGTGACGGACGAAATCGTTCTTTGGTGCTGAGTACTCAGCGTGAAGAGTGCAAGCGATAATGGTCAGAATGACACACCATGATCATCTCAATACTCTTCGGTGGTGTAATAATCCTGATGATGTAGACTTTGACGTGGTCGCTTCTCCGGGGCTTGGACACAGGTACACTTTTCAGTTTTTCCTCGAATGAGTTTTTCAAGAGAAGTCGACATAATATTTTGCCGGAAGTCAAGATCGAGTCGTTATTTTCTCTCTTCCCGTAGAAAAACTCATGCATCAGGTGCTCTGTGCGAGTCGCGCGGTCTGTCGGTCGGTCAGATGGACAGGTGTGAATCTTTTTAATGTCGCTTGACAGGGTGACACTCGTTCAGTTTAACCCCTGGAATATTCAATCAGCGGCATTTTCAACTCGCTTGTACAAAATCCGCAGGTAGTCTCGTGGAAGTGACTCAAGATGGCTAACCATCACTTTCTGCTTATCTGGAACGGGTTACGCAAGCGACGACGTCCCTGAATTTGAGCGACACATACTTCCTGATCGATGCCTCAGTGTGCCGAGTCTGTCGCCTTGGTGATTTGAAGTCATCGTGTACGTCAGCTAGTTGTCTGTCTGAATCCTGAACCGAGATCTGGAGACCGCATCGCATCGCTATCACGTAGAGAGAATACATCCTCTGATCCTGATGAGTTGAACTAGATGTTCAGCCCAAGGGAGAAGCGGGCACCAGCAAAGTAACTAGGAAAACTGATTGAGTATCATCGTTAGACCGACAGTCATTAGTTGTGGAAGTGCAACGGAAGGTTCAATGTGTCATTCCTGAACAAAGTCCTTTCCCGAAATTTATGGCGATGATCTCATCTTTCGGGAAGCCGGTTGGAGCCGGAACGCATCACTCGGTGTGAATGATAAGTGTAATGTCAAGTGAGCGCGTGAAGCTCCCGACGGAAATCATCGTAGAGAAACATCCGCCCGAACGATCTTTTTTCGCTAAATGAGCCGCGAGTCACGCAGTCTCTGAGGCGAAGGCACACTCACACGCTAACGAGAACTTATGGTACGCGTGTGCATGCCGTGATTCGTTTAAGAGCGCTGATTGACAACGTCTCGCTCCGAGCGGACTAGATGCTTGTCAAGTTCAATTACTTTGGGGATGAATCGTCTCTCTGGCGGAAAAATGAGAACGAGTTCAAAACACCCGCGTAACGAAAGGATTCGAAGAGACCAGCACGCGGTCTTCGTCTGTTGCTTTGGAGGAAGAATCGAGGAATTAAATGTCTGATTGAACGAGAGCTGCTCGAACAAATCGAGCTGTTATTCTGACCCTCGAGAATCGCTGGATCACGCTGCGAGGGACAACGAGCGTTGTTCATTTAGATGGCTTTCCGAAAGCTTTGAAAATCGCAGCAAGAGCTTGGAAATCGATAACATCCCCATTTCCACCTGACGGGTTCATTGCCCGACGCAGCGTCGTCGTTCACAAATCCGAGCGGATTCGGAATCCATCTAAAGTCAATTCACTCAATCGCAAGACTAGCTTCGATCGTTGCGACCGAGTCCAAATAACTTGTAGCTCTTCTTTTAGACCGGTCGGAAGTTGCTGATCAGCGGAGCGATTTTATAGTCAGCACCGCAGTGTTCGGCTGAATTTTCTCTTCTCGTTTCGGATAACTTCTCTCACATTACAAGTCCGGATCGAGGTTCCGGTAGTCGTTCTTGTAATTGGAAAACTTTTCCTGATCCCGGAATAGCGATGACCAACGGCTAACCTATAGGGTAAGGCGAGATGTCAGTTTGCACGCGAGCGTAGAACGGGTTTTCTAGAGCTAGAGCTCTGTTTGCGCACGCTGACATCGGTACGGGTACGGGTAAACGTACTTTTTGCACGTTCGATCGCAAAGCACGTGTCGATTCACGAAACGTGTTCCGCAGGAAAGTCCGCTCTGTTGAATCATCGACTCGAAAGAGTGAACATGAAACCGCTGCGATACGCCTCCTGGTCAGCCAAACGCTCGAGCGTTAAGTATGGCTTCACCCTTCCGACGGCGATGAACCTAATGACGGGATAGAGGGCCATCTGGATTTCATCTTCCTTGTGGAATCCTCTTTCGTGGGCATTCGTTTCGTTTCGGGAGATTTTATTGCTGACTCTGATGTCGAAACATCCATCCGTCCGTCCGTCCGTCCATCCGCCGCTCTGTCTGACCCTGATCTGTTCTGATTTCTGGAACTATCGAATGTCAACATCTTCTGTCTGCTATGCGGTTTTTCTCTATCTTCGGTCATCGTCCGGGTCGTCTGATTGGAGCTTCGTTCCTTTTAGCTCCGAAAGGCTGTCGCTGCTGTTGGATAGGGTGATAAAAAATCCACACACAGACATATTATATACCGGCCGTGTATCAGCCAGGCGCTTTCTTTCCGAACACTCGTCTGTGAACTTGTCTTCGTGAGACTGAACGGAATTCTTCACTCCTTGTCATTCTTGGTTAATTTTCCCTCGATCGCTGCTATCGCTTCGATTCGTGCCGGAGAGCGTTCACGAATTCGCGGTCGACGTTGGAATGTTCAGGTCACCACTACGGGAAGAGAGAGATTCCATCTTGCCTTAAACGGGGGTATACGTGGTGTAAGCGGGGAATTGTGATTTGTAGAAAAGCCCGCCGAGTTGGACATCGACCACGGTAACCTTCTAGTTTAACATGAGTTTTACCTGCTGAGCTGCAACTCGAAAAGTGGAGCAAACGTGCGTTCACCGTTTCTCCCGCCGGACAAATGCTAAACCATCAATCAAACAAAATATTCATGCTGTGCGATCCACTTCATTAGATTTTTGGTCAGCGACGATTTGTTGAGAGTCCGTTGGCGACGCCGCGGCGTTTTCGTGCGGAGCTGGGAACAATGAACCGAAGAAAGTTCCTCACAGAAGACTCAAAACGGTCAGTCGTCGCTTTTTCTGTTCCCTCCTCGACGTCGGCTTCCTCAGTTTTAGCAAAAGAATGAAATTCAGGCGAAATCACAAACCAGAAGATTAAAGAGAAGTGTCTGTTGGCGGATAATGGAAACATCGGGGAGGGGGAAGAGAACGTTCCCAGAGTGCGAGACTCGGAGTTGAACTTCTGTCGGGTGTCACCAAACGGATTTTCTGGCACCGTTTCGGCTTCAAGAGCGTTAATTGTGATGGCCCCGTTGGCCGTATCCGCGACTCCCGTCCAAAATGATAACGGTACAGAACAGCGTGTTATCTGAGAAAGAAAAAAGAAACGCCCTCTGTTCACATACGGCTACGGGATGTAGGAAGGTAGACGAGCGGACAAGTCGGTACACTTGGGTACGAGCGTTGTTCCTTCGGTTCGTGTGTATTATGTGAGCTTGTGTCAACGGAGTTATGTAAGCGGCCGGCAAGCGACCGAAGCGGATGAAGCGATACGATGACGGCGATTTCCCAAAAATTTCAGATTAATTCACGTTATGTAATGCCGACATCGGCGTTTAGACTGCGACAGAAATGGAGTTGCAACACAGCGTGCAGCATTCGATTCGCGACAGAATGTCAGCTTGAGGAATGCATTTGCCATTCACGTTCCTTGGAAATCCTGTTTTTTCTCTTTGCTCCAGTCGCTAGACGTGACACTTCCTCGTATTTTCTGAGGGTCGCCAGTTTTCACCACGTTCACTTTTCTTCAAATGTCTGCTGTGGTGATTCGATGACTTAATACCGGAGGCGGTACCTCAAGCTTTGAGCTGATGATCTAAGCGATTTGACGCAGCCAAGCGCGGACAGGCGGACCTCCTTCTGGAGCTTCAAAAGAAACATGACGAACATACGGCATAGGAGGAATGAATAGCCTGACGGAACAAATCGAGACCTCCTTCGAAATACTGACCCGAGGCCGCTGTTATTTTTGCGTGCCAGAAACCCGAGACAACATAACGAGGAGAAGAAGAGGAACATCGATGGGGGAAAAGGGAACACGGATCTTCATAGGTGATCAAGCTCCCTATTCTGGTCACGCGATTCCACGTAATATTGTTTCCATCATCTGCGCATCATTATTTCCATCATCGAGTCAGTTGGCGAGAGGAATGGCTGACTGACTGACTGACTGACTGACGTGACCTTCAACTTGAACTAAGCTTCGGCATTCACATTTTGTGGCTTCGTGAAATTTTCCTTACGTAACGCAATTGGCGAAACTGTCCAAACGTTGTTCGCTTAAATCTGATGCGAGCGGCGGTCACAATGAACCCTGCAGTGTACAGTGAGGCTCATTACGAGATTTGCCGACCCCGAAAGATAAAAATTATGATAAGAAAAAAATTGGTTTCTGATTTTCCTCTCGCAAATTCACCCGCTTGCGTTGTCCGTACGTCGACGGCGCGGCGTCTTCTTGTCCCCCTGGTCTTGATGATGCTTTCTCGCATGAACCAGATATGTCTCAAAATGTCTCGCATGTCGGTTGCCGTTTGAATAGTGACCCCAGAAGAGAAGACATTCTGTTATCATTGGCACAGCACGATGACACACTCGTCCGCCGAACGAAGGATTGAACGGACCGGACGGACGGACGAGCAGTGGACGTCAGATGGAAAACATGGCCCATTTCAGCAGCAGCAGCAGAAGACTCGCAGAAATATTTCCCCCTCCTCCTTCTGACCATCGGTTCGGAATTTCCCGGTTCGCCGCTCTGTAGAAGTTTCCTTGAGCACCTGCAGTGCGTCATCCGCCCGGGTTTGTGATTATTGTCTGTATTTGCGTAACCAACTCCAGAAATGAGCCGATTCAAATCACAGAACATGATGCTCTCTGACATCACTGCTTCCCATGGCCCAAATGAGCCAAACAAACAAAAATAAATTGACCCAACGACACGGTGTACGCGGAGTCACGCTGACGACCGGTAGAGCTGGATACAAACTTTCCAGACTTCGGGACATTTCCAGAGTTGTTCCCTCCCCGCCCCCCTGACCCTGCCGCCGTCGCGAAGTTTTCATTCTTCTCGTTGTCGACCAAAATCAAGAACGCGTCGAGAAGAAACTAGCGGTATTCGAGATTGAAAAGTGTCAGTTTCGATGACGTGTCTGCCTTGAGAACTCAAACAAATCTTGATTCGCTCATCAATTTCCCATTGACTCCGTCGCCTTCCCCATTTTCCCACGTGATTTTGATAATCTTTGCAATATGGGCATTGGGCGTTCGTCTAGTCGCCTCCAAGCTCGGCTTTTCTCAGGATCTTCAACCGGCTCGCCCGCAAGCCCAGGATCAAGAAGTGGCAGACCGGCAAAAACCGTTCCGTCGTCTCATAATTGGTCGGCTGCTAGCAGGTGCTTGAACCGCTACTTACTTTAGCGGCCAGTTGGGCGGTCGACGGACCGACCGGCCGGCATCTGTCGGTCGGTCGGTCAGTTAGTTTGATTGTTTGTTCATCGAGGGGGAATGTTCACTGACATTCCAAACATTAAAATGTTTGGCTTTCGCCGGCGGACAAGGCCGCTTGCCGACTCACCTTTCGTCGCCATGTAGGCAGGCAGGCCACTCCACTTACGCAAGCGGCTCGTTTGTGTATCCAGCAGCCTAGGTCGAGAAACAGAATCACGCCATTCGCAACAACTACTTCCAGAGTCACCGCGGCTGCGGAAAGCAAAGGATTTCCCTTTTGATCCTATTGAAGCTTCGACAAGCTGGAAAGTGGCCGTCACACGAGCTCCAGGTTGATGATCCGGCCAGGACCTTGAAAAAAGCGAAGGTCTCAAGCGGGACCAGAGGGATCAGAGAAAATCTCGACGCCAGAGTGACGGAACTCGCGAGTTCCGAATGCTTACGACAGATTTTCCCTTTGTTCAATCATAAGTTTTGTCATTAGATGAGATAAGCTCCTGTCACAATGACCACGACTCCGCGGTCGAATGCATCCCGAGGAAAGTGACTGAAACGAGCCAGAACCCCTTTCTGACTGAGTCACGATTGGAACTGCGTCTTTCTTGAAATATCGATAAAATTCGCTCACGTGCCCCGTCCCATGTTTGAAACTCGTCAGGGCGAAGTGTGCTCATGAGTTCATGAGGAGTGTTTGGAGAGCTCAAGTTCCGCCGGTGATCGAAATCTGCGGATGTTGTTGAATCCGAGGACGAAAATTGTGTGGCGTGACTTTGAGTACACAAGAGAGGAAAATGACCTCGAGTCCGTGAACTGCGTAGTTTCGAAGTCCCCTTGCGCCTCGTGAGTTCCGCGCTAAAAAAACCAGAGGAGACGTGGGGTCTCGTTAAGCAGGGTCGGCTCTTCGGTGAACGTCCACAGGTGAAATTCATGTTCATTAATGCGGCTGTACTTCTAGATGAAGACCCAAAAGCTCTCGGGTCACACGACGCTTTCCCGACAAAAGTTGATAAAAGCGAGGGAAGAAGGAAAAAAGCAGCTCAG
The DNA here is from genome assembly GCA_021527715.1 of Neoseiulus cucumeris. Classification (NCBI taxonomy): domain Eukaryota; kingdom Metazoa; phylum Arthropoda; class Arachnida; order Mesostigmata; family Phytoseiidae; genus Neoseiulus; species Neoseiulus cucumeris. Next base: position 18,876 of record JAJSRV010000005.1, on the reverse strand, counting down.
AATCTAAGTTCAAGAAACTCGCGTGATGATCCCCACCCTTATTCCAGATGACGGCTTTCTGACTCTCGCGGGAGAAAAACAACTTTTCGCTTCTGAAACAGTCTTCCATTCAGGGAAATTTAGAAAACATGGTCCCCTCTCTTTGAGGTCTTCTCTCTATGAAAATAAGTTACCTGGACGCACGTAATGCGGGATGAAACGGCTTCTCCGCACAGACAGTGGCTTATTGAATACTTTCGTTCACGCATGGCTCTGATTTTCTGACGATTCACAGATTCTCTCGAGAGTCACAATGAACAATACTCCAGCCTACGTTATTCTGACATGTCCGTCACCGGGATCTGTCATCGACTCCGAGCTTGATTCTGATCGAAATCGATTGACAAACGGGCGTGAAACCATGGCTCGTGTTTTACCAAAACTCGATGACTTTGTCGCGACCCGTGGGTGTTTCAATAATTCTGTCGGATCACGTCAAAACAGCAAATCGAATGTACAGGTTTTGCTTTCAGTCTCCTGGTGACAATTGCAATGCCCACTCAGGAGTAATTTACAACCCGGACTATGGCAGTCATTCGTTTCCAGAAAGATCTGCAACTATTCACGGCTACTGGATCGGGTGATTCCGGTCCCTTTCGCATGTCGATACAGAAGAGAATATTTTAAAGTTATATGCATTCGTCCCCCACGGATCCCGTGAGTTGAAGGAAAACATTCCGAAGACGGAATCCCAAGGTGTGGTAGACTTAGCTTGCCGCTCGGCTCTCGTCATCGTCTCCCGCTGCACCCGGACGACAGGAGCTGCTCGTCCTTGCAACTGACAACTATCCCATCTAACAGGCAGTATAAGTCTGTGGAGTCTGTCGATAGGACGATTAACGACTTATCAGTGGAAGACGCTTCTAAGGCTGCGGCATTCCAAGAGGGAACGGCTCTTTTCTATAGCTACGTTCAAAGACCATGACGGAAGAGACAAGAACCGAAAGAGACCGAAACCGACCTCCTTTCTGTCCACGAGATGCATCTGGATCTCGAAGAGGAATCTAAAGCGATTTAAACATCGAAATCCTGAATTCTTCCCCAGATCACGACTCACTTGACAGCTCTGACAGCCTGATCCGAAACGAACCCCAGCGACTTGTTTCTCGCCGTCTTCGAACGCCCCCTGACATATTTGTGTCCCTAATCTGTTCGACCCGATCCTCGGCTAACCCTGCGTTAAGAACTTCTGCAATCTCAAGTTGGCTCCACACAGGTCTACATCTGATCATCGATTTCTGATGATCAGGCTGATTTCATAAGACTCAGCGAGACACAAAAGGAACGGATATCGATAAATATCCGCGAGCAACGGTCTGATCTTCGAATATTCTTCTGGATACTCTTCGGCGGAATGTTCAATCATTTCTGGTAACCGAAGTCGCTGGGTAAACCCAACTCTGCCGCCGAAGATGTTTCGACATGGTTCCGCGAAACCAAAAGTTGGATCATAGTCGGCATAGTCCAGAATCGATCTTCGGATTGTCGCGAAATCTTCCGCTATTGCCAAAGCGCTCTTCAGCGTTTAGCCGTGGAACCGATTCCAAATCAGGGTACCTCGTATTCTTCGATGTCTAAGCTGTGTTTTCTGTTGATGACATCATTGTTGTTTTTGTTGTTTGCTGTGATGATTGCGATGCAGAGCGCCGCAGAAGTAGAGGACATGGACAACCAAAACAACTCGACCCTGTGCTCGTCTGGGTGACATCACACGAGCGCAGGAATTTCTCTTCAAACGTACGCTTGCTTACTCGCCGCCGTCTTGAGTGAGTGGTAGTTTGTACAGCCGAGAAGTCGGTTTGTCGGCGCGTCCGTTTTGCTGGTGGAGCACGGACGGACGGACGAACGGGTGGGCAAGCCGGCCGGCCGGCCGGCTGATCTTCCTTCTTGTTGGACGCCTTGGACATCGCGGTGGTAGTTGACGTCGACATCGTCGCTGGTTCGATGGCCGTCTCCTCTCCTATGGCGAGAGGCGGCGGAGTGACGCGCGCGCGTGTCTGTGAGCGCCGTCGGCTCGCTGCTGCTTTAGACGGTGGCCCTGTTGCTTAGTCGATCATCGTCGTTATCGTTGTCGTTCGCAGCCGCCAGTGTAGTGGAAGGCAGGCAGGCAGGCGCATAGGTGGATAGGCCGGCAGAAAGGCTGTAGAGAGACGGCCAGCGGCAACCGTAGCAGCCGACACTGAGAAGCAATGGAGAGACCGTGAGTGGCGGAGTACTTTTCGCCGCCGCTGTTGCTGCTGCTGCTGCCACCACCACCGAGAGAGCACAGTTGGCTCGTCTCTCGGTCAGTCAGTCAGTCACTCGGACAGCCAGTCGGTCGGTTTGTTCGCTATCGCCGTACAAGTTGCTCAGCTGAGCCGGCGGACAGATTCTCTCGCAGTGTCTCCTCTGTAACCTCATCGTTCCGTGTACCGGCTTCGACAAGAGGAAAATCTTCTCTTTCACCTCCTCGTCGTCGTCTTCACTCCCGAGGAATTTTACGATAACAGCGCCGGAAAACTCGACTATCAACAACTGTTCTGTGGATTAGCATCGAAGCTTCTTTGGACCGGTTCGTATGGCTGCTGACGACCCTTGACAGACGAATTGAACTCGGACTCGGAACCCTTGACGGCTGAACTTCTAGAAGAATCGAACCCTTGGAATACGACACCTGAGCGCCGGATTGTCCACGCTAGTTCGTGGTCTCTCTCCGACTCGACTCCAGTCTGTGCAGTGAAAAAGTGTGTGAGTGGTGATTCTGTGCACTGCCAGCCGGGTTGGCGCTCCATCATTTTCAAAGGATTTGTTTGACCTTGGATAATAACCGACGCCGACTGACACACGAGCACCACCTGTGTCTTCTCCAAACTTCCTCACTTCCACCTGTACGTAACCCGTGGTAAGTTGGACTTCATGACTGCCATCAAATCTTGGAGTGGGGTCTGGGAGGAAGCGTTTTGATCGTTTGACAATCGATTCCGATTACTTCATCCTAGTTTTGACGCGAGGCTACCGATGTCGGGGCAGAGGGACGTGAAGAGGGAGTTTATCAGCAACCGCGCGCTGGAATTCCAGCCAGAAAAGATGGAAACTCCTTGGTCCGACATCTGGGCGCGCTTGCCATCGTAGAGCAGCGGGAACGGAGCCTTAAAGTTCCTACAAACGAACTGAATTCTTGAGCGGCACCTGTTCGCAATGAAAAGCGTGTCGTTAGGACAGTGGAGAATGTCACCTCAGTTGCAACATTCGAAATTCGAAGCTTCAAGTGTTCGACTCTGGGCGATGAACCTATCGCCGTTCCTTCTCATTCAGAAACAGCTGTACGGTGACTACGTCAATGGAAGAAGTTTAATGCGGAAACTGATTCTTGCTGGGATTCCAGCGTTCTAGTCGCCTGACTTGCGATGCAACGTTGATTCCACAGGTTCTGTAGCGACGACGCCTCCGCGTAGAACCCAGGAAGCGAGTACGGTGACTCTTTTTTGTGTCGGGAACTTCCCTTACGTCCCCAGAGATGCTCTGATCCTTGATCGAGATGCGCTCATGGTGTGATTCGGATCTGCGAAAGCACGGGAACTGAATCGGATTGCGATTTCAGAGCGCCACTGATACACGATCGAGTTCAGGTAATGATTTGACCTCGCTTTTGCTGAATCCTGTCATTTCCCACGGATTCTGTATTCCGCTTCTTCCCAAGCTCGGTCTGACGTTTCTTTCTTCAACCGATCTTCCCTGAAGTACCATGACGCACGCGCCGATGACGGCGTTTTCGGAGCATCCTCTCTTCGGCTGACGTTGGTATCGCTCTCGGGACTCGGTTTTTTCTGAAGAGGAAATCGTTCGCCTTATTTGGAAGACGGTAAAAGGTGACTTTTCGATTTCGATTGTTTCCGATCATAAGAAACTCGAACGAAAGCCACACCATCGCATCGTTGACGACGTATCGCTCGACCTTCCATCTAAATCCAATCCTCAAGGCTGAAAGGTAGCAAAGCGTGATCTCGGCGTGAATCTGACCGTCGAAGATGACGATAAAGCCCTCCGTTAGTTATCGCTTGCTCCGCGAGGGGCTCTTTTCTCAATGGGATACTCGAGGAAACAGCTTCGGGTGATGGAAATTTGCCATGTCCAGCTCTCCATATTCCAGTCGAGTTGCATCTCTCAAAGCCCCGTCGACTTTCAAAGTGCTCGACGTCAGATAAGATATGCGCTCCCATGACGGTTTCGAGAGGAGGCTCACTTTCCGACCGAGAGTCCGGACAAGTAGTCACTCTCCGATATGGAGCCGAAAAGCCTGGATCGACCTCGAGTAGGTATATCCACAGAGAACGGCGGAAATTACGCGCAGGAAACGTATCGAATCTATCTTTTTAAGGAGAAACTCCGCTTCCCCAATGGTTACGAGAGATTTCAAAAAATCGAATGAAAAATTCTCGGCTCAATCGAATGGACGACGAACGTCTTCATCGAAGTTCCAAAAACTTTCAAACACAAAACTCGAGGCTGACGGAGTACTGTTGAAGTTCTTCCAAAGACCTGATAAGACCTTAGAAGCTATGAAGACGATGGTCTATAACGGAACAGGGGAAACCACGACAAAGAGTAAACTTCCGATCAAAAGAGGTTTTGTGTGCGACAAGGTAGAAGACGTGAAACCGCCGAAAATGTGAATGATTTGTTGCGGTCTGCTCAGAAAGCACTGAACCAAACCGTCGTTGATGGGAGTCAAGGTGAACTTGGCTCAAGATAGCCGTCCGCCGCCACCGGTAACTGTGTAAGTGGGGTAAGAAAATTGTTGCTGTTGTTGCCTTTCCGTTGGACGCTGTTGATGGCGGCGGCGGCGGCGACGACGACGACCACGCTAAATCAGTTGCCTCATGAAGAGTCAAAGCGTGACCTTTTTGAAGTACGAAAGGAACGTTTTGTGGTCAATTTGTAAAAATCCGATTGAGTAAAGTACGGAGACAAGTTGTCTGTTTTGGCTTGGACTGACGTCCTTGGTCAGTTCGTCGCATCCTCTCGTTCAGTCTCGTTCATCTATTCGGACTTTCGTTGATTCATCAATCCGCCCCTCCATTCATTCATCGAGACATTGAAACCATTCGTCGGCGTTTTCATCCGGCTGTCTGTCAGGCGTGCGCAGTGGTCAGACAGTTCCAACGGAAGCTCGAGCCCCCGGTTGTAACGCATTGGACCTTGATCCAGTTGGCGGCCAAGGCAGCTCACCGGCGGGCTTGTTCGCTGGTTGATTCATTCATTCATTCATTCGTTTTTCCATTCATGAGTCCGTCAACACGGGCGGCAACGGCTCTGGTACTCTCCCGACGACGACAGAGTTGACAACAACGGCGAAAGCGACGATAAAGACGCAGTGATAACGATCGTTAACTCCAAACATTCACTACAAACCACGAGGCAATGCGAGATCGGTTTGAACTGTGCGAGTCAGAGTTTCCACGTTCCCGGTTATGCCATACCCTGACCTTAGTTGCACGGCGACTCGCGTACCATGCATACCATCGTTGTGGCAAGGCATTTCGAAACCGCGGCGTCTATGCATATTCGTAGACTTTGCCATCGCGGACGACATGCAGCGATTATGCCGTCGACGAAGGAAATACTCGGCGATGCTTGCTCGGCCGGCGCTCACTGATTCCATGTTGGCAACGTTGATGTGTTTCGCTCCCGATTACATTATTCTCACTTCCGTTGACGGCTGTTGTGTTTGCTACCAGAACCGAACACCAGCAGGCGGCGGCACTGATTAGCACATCAAAATTTCATCCATCCATCCATCCATCCATCCATCAACGAGTTTGTTTGTTCGTTCTTTTGTTGTTGTTCAGTTCATAGTCGTCACTCGTCGTTCGGGTAATCTATCGATCCACTCATTCATCAGTTTGGAAGCTCTCCGGAGCATCGACCGAATCAAAGTTTCTCAAGTTCGTCGTGTTCCGGGAATAGAGTCGCGATCCTTACGAAAAGCGAGAGCGGCTGCCAGACCACACACGCGTTAAATCGAAATGAAATGGATAGTTCCGATTTTTGTATGCTAAATGTCTTTGGTGTTCATAAAAAAAGAGCTTCGCGGTGTTTGGTAGCGCTGTTGGCAGCAGTATATTTAACGAGAACACCAGAGCCGGCGGTGAATGAAGTGAAAAATTGCGTTTTTTCCTTCCCTTCGGTTCTCCGTTGCCAGTCCACCGCTGATCCATTGAGCTTGCGACTCGTTGCTTGCCCGGCTGGATCGCACTTTTCACCAGATGAAGTGTGCTGTATTGCCTCAGACTCGTTTCAACACCACCTACGCGCGAAGCGATCCGCGTATTGAAACGCCGCCGAATCATACTTCAGTTTGTGATCCGGTGGCGGTTCACAGTTGTCCCAGAACAAACGACGTTGATGGCGCCGGCGAGCGACCGAAATCTGTCGAGAATTCCAGAGCAGCCGGTGAGCGACATTCCATCGGTGGCACGGGTGTTCCAGGAGGAAGTTCGCCCAGATTCCAGAAATTGAAAGTTCGGGTGGGAAGAGCCTTTGAAAATGCACAGAATACGCAAATCGGACGAGCTGACATTCGACACGGTTGATAGCGGCGAAGCGCTTCTTCTCGAGCGTATGCAGAAATTCGCTTTCATGAAACATCTCTGTCCCGACCACCGGGTGAAAAGAGGACATTTTATTCACGAGGCCGAGAACAATAGAGCTCGCTCGAACTCTTTGTCCGCATCGAATATCAAATGTCTTGCCTCATGGCACACGCTCGGAACAACCTAAACAAGCCCGAGCCCCGCTGTTCATTCGTTGAGACATTCCTGCATTATTGCTTTACATACTACGACGTATGATTTTACGACTCGCGTAAAACGGTTTTCCACTCAAACACCTAAACGTTGGAATCCGAGGTCGGGAATTTAGAGCGCTCCATAACAACCATTTCCCCCGGGGTTTATTGCGTGAAAATTTTCCGAAATTACAAATCACAAAACATGGCTGGGTACCACGTGACCCCCGTCGGCGGATTCTGATACTGACGTTGTGATGTAACACAATCAAAGGAATAACGATGATAACGTCCGTCTCGCGTAAATGCTGATTGATACCAGCGCGTTTTTTTTCGCAGTCTTTCCACCCTGGAGGTGAAGGTGTTTTTTGTAAAGTTTTTGGCAAAACACGCGATCGTGGTCCTGGGCATTTACGGACGAGACAAACTGTATGGCCGCGCTCTTCTTCTCGCCGCCGCCGCCGCCGCCGCCCAACAGAGCCACTGCCTGAACCAGCGCCACGAGCACTACTGGCAGAGGCTGTGAGCGACGTCACCGACTGTTGGCGGTCGTGGAGAACTAGAGCTCACCTCGAGGCCTTGGTCCCATTCGGAATGTGCTGACCTCGCTTACGCTTCCTGGCCCAGGAACAGGCGCTAGCCGGTAGCTTGTAAGGAAGCCCACGACACGGGCGAGTCTATAGGGTCCCTCACGAAATGAATGCTTACCCACTCTCGTCCTCAATACAATGTGGACCGTCTACCCGAGTCGACGAGGCTTGTCACAGAAGCTTGCGCGGTCAGAAACGAGTTTTGTTGCGCAGTCGTCGTTGTCTGATTTCGTCACCATTTGTCTCATCTCAAACGGACGAACGTTATCTCTCACAGCGCCGAAGGAAGTTTTGTGGTTTCGATCGAAATACCATTCCCTCTGAATGTCAAAAGGGTCTTGCAGGTTGACCGCATGTTCCGTGAAGTCGATTCCTGCAATAGAAGCAAAGCATATCGGTCGGTATACGGTGCAGTATATCAATCGAATTCTTATCTAATCTTGGCCAAAGCATTTGAATTCAAGAAGCATCACAAGAGTCCGGGAACAAATTCGTCGCAAAATGCAAGTCTCGATGGGTTCCTTCTGGAGACCGGTGCCGTGATTCGAGGAATTCTCAGTGCATTCCTGGGAAAAGACTCACCGCAAGCTGCCACGAGTCATTCTTCATTCCGAAGACCAAGAACTCTTCCTCTCGTTTCTGGACTTCACTCGATGTTTTCTAAAGCGGTCGGTTCCTACCGAATGCGATGATTCATTCTTCACATTCGTCGGTGTCGCTGTTAAGTTCAAAAGGAAAAGAGCTTGACTGACGGTAGGCCCTTTCATCGCGCTCTTTCTGTCTGTCCAATTCAGAAGCGTGGAAACCGAAGAACATCGGCCTCACGACAGCTCTCCCAGGTCGCATCGAACGAAGTCAATGGATGGCGGCTGCAGCGACGGCATCCAGCGAAGTTCAATTTATCGCAAATATTTTCCACGCAAACGGAAAGGACAACGCCCGTTCGAGCACCCTGGCTCTCCAAACTCAATCCAACACGTCGACTGTTCACTTCACTTTTCGGAGAATACCTCGTCGCTTTATTTGACCATGGTGTGGTGCCGCACTCACCAAATGAATCCTGTGGTTTCAATCCATCCTTTTCGGAGCGAGTTCTTGTGATTTGTATACACGAATGAAACTCATTTGAGTTCATTCAGAAATCGGGGAAGAAACATTTCGATCGAAGTGAAGAGATTTTTCAGTTTGTTGATCATATTGAGGAGCTTTTTATGAATTTCCGAGAAACTCCGCAATCGCTGAAACCCCTGTTAGAACAAACATCCGCGGTGACTCAGCGCAAGTTGAGCCTTCTTCTCAGTCAGCTCGAGGCTCGTGAGGTGTGACCACTTCCTTTCCCGGAAACCAGAGATCATTGAAATGTGGGTTTGAGCTCTTTTGAATGGAATGCGCGACGTCGATCCATGTGGATGCCGCTCTCCCTCCCACTAAACTGATCTCTCTGAGTGAAATGGGTTCGCACATACCATGAAACATATGAATACAATAAGCTATAAACATCCTACAGAACATGAGAATGTTTATCTAGGCAGCGAGAAGAACAATAACGCTGTGACGACACGGCCTAAAGGTTCCCCCGTTATCGCAAAAAGGTGCTGTGCCTCTCGAGAGAAAGAAAGCAAAAAAAAAGAGACTCGCGACCATGAGCCAGCCATTCGGGGCTTTTATAACAAACACTTAAATGCTTTTGGGATGTGTCATTCATCCTTAACGCACAATGTTGTGCGGTAGGCCATTCAAAGCTTTTAACCTTCGATGAAGTCGTTTCGTTATTGGAATCGGGTAAAAATCGAAAACGCATTTTGCTGCTGTGTGTGTGTGTGTGTGTTTAGCTGGATGTTCCCAACAAGAGACATCCACCTTGCATAGCAACACGGCTTCAAAGTTACGGGACTATTCCACCGCGCTTGGAACTGTCGTCAGAGAACTCAATACCGAATACAGAATTTTGACAGGCCGCTACATCGAACCTAGTGGCGGAATTCTTCGAGTAGTCCACTGCAGAATAATCGCTTGACCAACATACTTACCTCTTCCGAGCTGACCCGCTGCAGCCGTTCACAGATTTCCATAAATCATTCGTGCACGCATGAATCATTTTCGAGTTGCCATTATTGATTCCTGAATTGCGATCGACGACTCGTGAGCTGTCATCGTCCGTTTCTGGGCTTCTATCTATTATTTTGAATTCGTGGTTTTCCATCGATGACGGCACGCTTTCCCCGATTCCTCGAAGCTAGATCCTCTCGAGCCTGTCTGTCCGCTAGCTGCGTACGCGCGCGATTCAAGGATTCATAGCTGGATTCGGTTCCTGTCAACGAAATTATCCCATTCCACGTAGAGTGTCGCCCGATTGTAGCGCCTCTGGCAGTAAGCGGGTTTATCGATTACGGAGAACGCGAGGAATTCCTTCCTCTCGAGAAATAATGCATCGGCCATGCTTTGCAGTTCGACGGCAGCATCGCGGTAGCTGGAACGATTTCTCCTCTATCGGACACTCACTCAGTTCTTTGGCTTAACCTTGAGGCGCGCGCCGCCCTGGCTACCGGCTGAGTCATCGATGTTTGTTTTTTTCTCATTGGCGAGCTTCAATTCGCAATCGAAGCCATAGCTCTATCGGATGAGCGTTCCTCTCTTCCGTGGATTCAGACGGAGCTTTCTCGTTAGCCTAGACAGCAGCGGCTTGAGCTCTCTGAACAGCACGCGTCAATGGACAACGAAACAACGAGTTTGATGCGCTCTCGGAGACCTTGAACGTCATCATTGGAAAATTTTTGAGTGTCTCTCGAAAAGCCGGACCGCATGATAGGACGTGAATCCGTCCACCGATGGATTGGGATCATCATTCTCTCATCTGATCCGAAGAATCACTAAATCTAAGCTCCAGGTTTCACAACGGCGCGAAACAATCTGTCATCATATCCGACGGGTAATCTCTTCCAAATTTGGCTTTGATTGTTGCCGACGGATTGATGAATGAGTTTCGAAGAGCGAATGTTGAGTTTTTGTTCGTTCGCTCAAATGACGCCCTCAATGAGCGGCAGTAGCGTTGAAATTTCTCGCGAACGTTTTTGACAGGGGCAGCGAGTTTAGCGGCGGTCACCTTCTGGCGCGCGACGCAGATTGGAGGCGATTTGGCTCTGACGGAATTTCCGAAACATTAGCGCTAGAATCAAGAGGCCTGCTTTCGAAAAAAGAATCTGCAAGCGCAAGTTGTGTCTCAATTCAAATACACTCAGTTTTGTTCGCTTGCCTCATCGGAGAACGACCCCTGCGGCTGTTGCGCCTTTCTACGTAGCCATACTACTTCCGTTCTGCATAGCAAGGGTGAGACGGACACCGCGGCGCCGCGCCGGCCGCCTTGTTCTATTCTTTGTTTCTCTAGGGACGGTCGGTTGAACGAGATTTCGTATTCCTCGCCGCTCTTTAGAGTTAATTGACTTTCGAGTCGAGAACTCGACTAATGTAGGTGGCTTAGATATTTCTGTCTGTGCTCTTCGATTGATTCGTAACCATTTCCTCTCACTCTCGAAGTGAGAAACAGCTGCTGGCTTTGAGATCATCGCGGACGCTGTCCAATTGATTTGAGCGCATTGATGAAGGTAGACTCCAATCAATTCAACTTCAATCGACGTGGCAGAAGGGAGCAAGGTATACGTTGTGGATGTTGACGTCCGAGGGAATCACGTGTTTCTCGTGGACAGAGTGTTCGTGTCACAAACCGACAGTGCTCACTACAACTCAGGGCGAAGAGTAGCACTCGTCCGCTTTCGAATTTCGAGCCTTCTGTTTTCGGGCACTGTGAAAACAGAGAACGACTGCAGTCAGAACGGAAAGGGCGGCCCCGACGGCGACGGCGAAAAAAAGTGAGTCTGATCCCTGGACGCTCGGAGACTGAATCTAATTGAAGCGATAAGTACAGTCTTGCAAACACATTCATTACATAGAAAAAACTCGTGCAGATTAAAATAATTTCAATGATGACGTTTGGAGGACCTTGGGATGTAAACGCTTTTCGAATCCCGAAAGCGATTTTTATCGAATGCGGTATATTGGTCAATCTGGCACGACTTTGAAATCGGAATCGGAAAAATCACTTCGGACTCGTTTAATTCTTGAACAACTGGAAATCCCAAATCGTATTCATCATCGGAACACCACGGCTTTGTCCGAGGATCGAATGTCGAGGACCTCGTGGCCGATTGACCTTCGAGCAGCAGCAGCAGCAGCAGCAGGTGTATGCACAGAGTCACCGTCCTCATCGATGTTCATGGGGACCGATCTGACTGCCAAGGCCGATGAGGAACGACATTCGAGAACAAAATCTCAACCAAACAGATTCTGATCGCGATTCGCGATGGACGCGGTTCTCGCCGGTTCCACTCAACACTATCTGAGCAGAATCGATACCGGCACCGGCGAGGAGAAGAGAACTCATGGAAAATTCGGAATTCGAATTCATCCGTTCGTAGAAGTGCCGAAAGAGCGGGGACGTGCAGAATTTCTGCGGAAATGCTCGAGAGTTCCGTTGTTAATCTTCTGATGCGTTCCAAAAGAACCTAGCGAGCCGTTCATTTGTGGAAAATCTACTTCCGAACTGATAAATGCTTTCGAACGGGATTCCGTGGCGTGACTCCGCGGCGCTCCTTGAATTCCTGCCTAGAGTGAAAAATCAACGTCCCCCGTTGTCAATCCAGAAATGCCGCAAAAATCGACTGGCACAACAGAAACTCACGGCAAACACAATTATAAAATTTCACTTTTTCTCGACACGAAATTGCTTTGCTTTTGCTCTGCTTCGAAAAGTAGGTGTCAATCCGTGTCACATGCATCGCGGGTGTCATTTGTCGCAAACGACAGCCTTCGTGCCTCTGGGACCGGTTGCGTACATTGTGCACTTTGAATAACGGGATCAATTTTCGGCGTTTCGGTCATCTATTTTTAGCGGCAACGATAAGGGGACCCGATGATTTTTTTTGCGGTGTGGTTGTCCCTATTCTTCGTGTTTGACCGATTCGCAGAACGGCCGCCGATCACACGAGGGTCGTTCGAAAGGAAAAGTGACTCGCTTCCATTTGCCATGTCGGAGTCAAGTTTCTGAGGCAAAACAGCGATCGAGCGAGCTCGCCTCCTGCCAAGATGCGCTTCAGGTGCAGCGTCCTCACGAGGTTTCTAATGGAGCAAAAGGACATTTACGCGGTTTTGTATCAACTCGTTTGTTGTCATTGTTTCCGTCGGCGCGGGGCTGCCGGTAAACGATCGAGCGGGGATTTCGTTCGGAAGACGATGACCACCAGCAGACCTCTGCGCCTTATTGTTACAGCAACATCAACCCGGGCGACAGTGGCGCGGCGGCGCATCGAAATCACGATGATGTCGAAGTCGATTCAATGATGGCGATCATGATGATGATGATGATGATGATAAGTAGTGCCCTTCTGCATCGCAAGAAAGTTCCTTCACGGTGTTTTCCTTCTCTTCGCTAACCTGATCGTCGTGAAATCCATTGTTGCTGTCATCGGGATTCCCGGCTGGGTTCGGAGTCCCAGTCGGGAATGGCGAGACGGTGTTCTACGACACTTGATCGAGCCTCCTCGTCCCTCGATTCTCTGCCGTGAAACAAAATCCTTCGTCCATAATTATGGATATTTCCTGACTTCGGTTGTCGGCTGATTTCGGCGATTTCCGTCGCGGCCTAAACCACTGTTTGTGTAATTGAGACACCGAAAGCGACTGCAATTGTGATATTATTATTTCGATGAATATAATAGATTTCAGAAGCTTTGGCCGTTCGGGCGAACCTGGATCTGGGAGAGCGAACTCAGACAGAGTGAGAATGAGGGGAAAAATGTCGAAAACCACCGCGGTTTGAACCATTGAGCGAGCAACTAAGCGACCGGCTAACCAGTCAACCAACCCTTGAACGACAGAGAAAGTAAAAACGAAAGTTCTCTACTACTACTACTACAACTACTACCGCTGCTGCTGCTGCTGCTGCTACCACTACCATCGGCTCAAGCGGCACCAAAACACGACGCGGCTCGTGGCCAACCAACTATCGTGTTTCGACAACGAGCTCAAATGGGAAAAAAGAGCATCGGAAGGAGTCGGAAGTTTCTAAACACAGATAATGACTCGAGGTCAGTCCTCAACAAATAGTGTCAACAACGACCCGTTAGTGGAACCGATGGCTTTGTCAAAAATCAGTTCACAATCAGGTGAACAAACTTCTCCAATGGAAGCATGGATCCGATTTTCGCGATGATTATCTGATGATAAGATTTCAAATCAGGAGAAATTCCCAGCGATCAAGTGTCCGCGCGCGCGGGCGCTCGATGCTCTGTATGTAAACCGCGGAGCCGGTGTCAAGGCCGCTCACTACGCAAGCTAAGCAGCCCGCCAGCAAACGATGAAGCGGCTGAGTAAGTGAGTGAGCATCGTATACTGATATCTTCCATCCACCCATCTGTTTATTTGCCGCTGACGCTTTCGTTTATTTGGTATGGGCGTGAGTGGGGGGAAACTCCTATTCAAATGAACAGAACAGTCTGCCGGCGGACACCAAGGTAGCGCTATCTCCAGCAGCAATGCGCCATTTGCTCCGCTGACGGCAACGTTGCCGTCGAAGTCGTTTTGCAACCGAAAAATCATCAAACTAATGACGTTCAGACTCACTGTTTGGTTGTTTGCGGCGTCGGTTGGAAAAGGGGAAAACTTCCACAACTGATCGGAATATTTCAATTTCAACAGCGTTCTCTGGAGGATGAGAGCACGATCGGCGAATTGAAGACATGCCAAGGCGCTCTATTGATCAATTGAAAGCTTGTCTGTATCAAAGGTCGCTTGATGAGTTGATTTGAAACTATGAAACGACTTTGATTGATTGATTTCGGAGCTCGAGTACTGGGAATCCGAAGTTCAAAACACGATACATATTGTCTCGAATCGGGTGGAAGTCGCTCGATCTGTAGTTACTCGATTCGGCACTGATTTTTTGTTTTGATTCCTTTGCAGAATGCTCTGAGTAATGTCACTCCTGTCAACTCCGGGATCCAGCTGGTCTCTTCCTTCGAGTCGGCACTACACTACCGCGAGCAGCTCCGGCAGTACAGCGACGCTACGCTCGAAACCGCCTCGATCGTCGACGTTGACTTCGTCGTCCTACTTCAGCTCATCGAGTTCCATAGATTTCCCTTCAAGACGCAGCAGGATGTTTTTGGGTCGCGAAGACGCGCTGGAACGCAGCGAGCCCAAGCTCACGAGCTACAGAGACCTCAGTGAATCGAGGCTTCCCATGTCGAGGGCGGACTCGCTGTCGCGGGGCATCAGACGCCTTTCTGTCACCGACCTAACTACGTTGACGTCCGGTACGACAGGATTGGATATCAACGGCAACGTGAAGAAAGGTCACGAGCGGAGCCTATCTGGCTGCTCGCAAATTAGTGGCGAAGCACTTGCACCATCTCCGACAGGGTCGGATTCGGGACTGGGATCAAGGTCGATAACTCCTTCGTCGTCGTATCATTACCGCACCCTGGGGTCGTCCAACTCGTCCGTCGACTCCATCGAGGTAGCGGTCAGACCGTTGACAAGACATCGGATCCGTCGCGTGTCTACAGCGTCAGGAGTGAGTTCTATTTTGGCTTCGTTCACGTATCTCGACGCTCAAGTATTTACGCAGTTCGCTGTAATCGAAAATCATCGGCGATCGACGATTACCTTTACGTCCGCCGATTCGCCTACGCTCGCTTTTTTCTCTCGATTTTCGTTCGTTCGTTCGCATGTGGTCGATATTCATCTTTACCTCTAGCAGCTGCTATCTGTCTATCTATAGGTACGTTTTTCGGTCGGTTTATCGTTCGCTCTGCCTACAATGCCGACACACGTTGTCGGTGGTCGGCACAATTTTTCCGGCGGTAGTTGTTGTTCGTTACATCAGCGACTAGCCGCCGTAGCTGCCGTGATTGCTTAATAAGTTCCTTCGGGCTCGGCTTTTCGGGCTCTTCGTTCGTTATGTCATTTCTGGCCAAGGTCTCTTTCTACGGTGGTGCCGTTGATGCCGGAGCGGAATAAGAGTTTGCTCTGCTGCCGCCGCCGCCGCCGCCGCCGCCGCCAACAACACAACTGCAGCGGATTTGTACAGAACAAACCGCCAGTCAGCGATTGTAGATTGTGATGTTCGACGGAACGTGTTTTTGTTTTTCCATGACAATTTCTGAATGTCGCTTGTTACTACACTCGCTCGCACACGGTTCCAGCCAGTCCATTGAGTGAGCGGCAGACAAGAGGAGACTGCGATAAAAATTAAAAAACAAATGCCATAAAGTCGAGGCTCGCGCGGAACAAAATTTACTTTGTCGCTTTTCATTGTGGCCGCGCATCGAAAGCAGCAAGGCGCCGAGATTGATTGTCTGGAGGCGTGAATGTCATTTGCTCTTCGTTGTCATTAGGAATTCCTTCGAAGAGAGGCGACTCGTCTTCTCTGATTGTTAACGAACGTTCAGGCAAAGGTTCAGACCGAACAGAAATTTCCTCGGAAGAAAATGTTCTGTTTGAGGTTAGCTTTTAGATTAACTCGGATCAAAGATGTGATTTCGAGCCTGAACTGCCGCGAGAAGGGTTGAAGAACTCCCACTAGGAACTGCAATATCAATTCAATGAAATATTTTTGTTCGAAAACGAATTGACGTCATTGTAGTGTTGTGGAGGCAAGAAAAATTTCGAAATGAACAACCCCGACAAAATTTAAATCCGTGGAAGATTTCCCGGCTATGAGAAAGCCTCCTGTGGCAGCTGTTGAGGTTAGACGTCACCGCATCCTTGTGTAGTGCTATATAGGTCCCAGCAGAACCGACTTCGAACGAAACTAATTTCCTCCGTTTTCTCGATTATCAGGATAGTTCGTCTGGAATCAGTGTTAGCTCGAGAAGTTCCGCGCGAAGCTTAGGTTCGGCCGCCGATCATAACGGAAACGCAAGTGTGGCGGTCGTCGGCTTGCGGAATCTTGGAAACTCGTGCTTCATGAATTCGATCATCCAATGTCTCGTGCACACTCAGCTCGCTGACTACTTTCGAGGTCGTTCGTTCCGAGCTGATGTCAACACGAGTTCACTTATGAAGGGTGATCTTGCTCAGGGTGAGTTCAATGTCTCTCTTTTTTTTTAAACATCGAGAATCCCTGGATCCGAGTTCTCTTCGAGATCACCGGGAACCTCGAATCCGAAGAGGTGATCGACTCCAACCAGACATGGGAATTCAGGGTGATCATTTCCGGTTCGTTTGCAGCGTTCGCAAGTTTGGTCACATCGATGTGGACCTCCAAAGATGGAAGCGCCATTTCTCCCACGGAGTTCCGATCTCAGATTCAGAAGTATGCACCCCGATTCATGGGCTACTCGCAGCAGGACGCCCAAGAGTTCCTCCGATACCTCCTTCAAGGTCTCCACGAAGACGTGAACAGGGTTCGGGTCCAACCTCGGGGCACTTGCTTGCCAGAAATCGAGGGATCACTCAGGTGAGAATCTTTGTTTCCGTTCGATTCCGTTCTCGACAACAATCTTGAGCTGGGTTCAAAAGCATTCGAGGAAAAATCTCCTAATTAGTTCGATTTCCTCGTTGCAGTGATCAGCAGAAGGCCGCAGAGTCATGGCGGCGTTATCTTCGGATCGACGACTCTCGAATCGTTGATTTGTTTGTCGGACAGTTGAAATCCACACTGAAATGTTCTGTCTGTGGTCACAAAAGCGTCACATTCGATCCGTTCTGGGACCTTTCGCTACCGATTTCGGACTCCCGATGCACAGCTTCTAGCCTCCAGCAGTGCCTGGAGTATTTCACCAAAGATGAGGTTTTGGATGGTGATGAAAAGCCTGTAAGTAGTGTTTGGATCAACGATCGTTAATCGCAACAGGACAGAAGCCACGAAGAAGACCTCATCTAACAATCGTCTTTATCCTTGGTTTCCACAGACGTGTGAACAATGCAAAAAGCGACAGAAAATGACAAAAAACCTGAGCATTTGGAAATGCCCCAAAATTCTCGTACTACACCTGAAACGTTTCGGAAACTCGGAGCGGTATCGGTCAAAGCTAGACACCAATGTTCAATTTCCGTTGAGAAACCTCGACATTTCGGCGTTCATGTCCAACGGTAAGAAGCGTTCTTGCACAACTTTGGATGTTTGACCACACCTGACCTGACCACTGCACGGCTGGATTCCCGGACGTGACCGGAGCAGCTCTGTGAGCATGACTCTGTTTCACCTGAACCTTACCGTGATTCTTCCTCGCAGGTGGAGACTCGCATTTGTGTAAATACAACCTCATCGGCGTCTCCAATCATTCGGGCAGTACTCATTCCGGTCACTACACGGCGACTTGTCTCAACCCTATCAACAGGCAATGGTACTGCTGCAACGACGCGAGGTGAGGATCGAAGATTTTTTGCATTCATAGCGACACACTGCTCATGTCAAAGTTCTCATTCACCGAATTCTCTCCGATTTCCGCTTGTTCTGATGTTCGAGCGACTTACTGATCTGCGTCATTTTTAAACTTCCAGGGTCAGTGAGGTGAACGAGACTTATGTGGTTTCTTCCGAGGCTTACGTTCTGTTCTACGAGCTCGACGGAACGACGTTTAGCCGATTGTGAGCTTACGCTTAGTCTGGATGACCGCTTAAATGATGGAGCTATCTAGTCGAATTGAATGTTTTGTTTTGCTCTCGGTTGGAAGAGTTCTTGTTATCGTCGTCTGAGCGCAGCTTGGAATCGAGCGAGTTCTGCAAAAGTACAACGCTTCTCCAAAACCCTCACCGGAGCGGGCACTGCTGCAGCAGTTTTCAACGATTCGTTTAGAATCATATCTAGACGACTTCGTCGCAACTCGTGTGCTTTCTAGTCGACTATCATGGAACGACTCAGCGGACTTTCTTCCCTTTCCACCTACACTTGTTGATCAGTTGGAAATTAACGGTTGCCTGGAGCCGTGTTGGAGATGTTGGCAAGACAAGAAAAAGCTTTCCTCTTTGTATATAGGTTGTGTAATAGGCCCGTCGGCGTGGACGTCGTCGGGCCGCATCTCTGTACAGCAAGTGCAAATGATGGAGAACGGCATGAGCGTCTCTTGATTGGAATTGAGGGATCGATTCTGCTATTGGTTCTAGAAACGTTTTCTTCCGTGTGGAATAAAATCAATAACCACGTTTGCTTTACGTCAGAGAGTTTTCACTTTTCTCGATTAGTTTTCGGTTTGATTCTCACGAGTCATCATTCCTATCGCAATCGCATTCACAGGACGCCTGTGGAGAAAAACAGAAATCTTGACCCGCAAACGGATGATGAAGTGCTCGACTCGTAGCGCATTCCTGCATTCCAGAAGCATAAAGCGGGTCACCTTTCGCGTAGCTGACGTCTCACCGGACACAAATGCTATCGAGATATTCGATGAGGAAAACAGCGTCATTCATCTTCGAAGCTGGAGT